>MU270003.1:511358-838562 GCA_021432705.1 Caranx ignobilis | reverse complement strand
CACCACCAGTGGATCCAAGCGTTCTCTGTTGGTGGGATGTATACAAGTATTGTTTTGATTTGAAAAATGTCTACTGCCTGAGTCTTCATCTATATCTCCAGCTCCTCATTATTCTTGTTGGGCAGAGAGTTGATATTTTGCATGTGACTGACGGCAGAAAGGCCTTCACTTCATCTCCACTTCCAGCTTTAACCTCTGCACCACCAGCATAGCAACCACCAAAACACCTCCTCATCCCAGATGGAACAGGGGTGTCATCCTCCTGAGAATCTCCTCTCCCCACAGAAGTATCCATCAGTAGTTGAGAAAACATACAAAACACAACAAAATAAAGCAAGGTTGAGTAAAAGCTCACAGCCACTAGACTTTGCTTCTCCCAGTTGAAGCGCATGTTCTGAAAGTATGTGACTACCAAACATTTTGAACGTGCCCAATATGGGGTGTCACAATGTGTGAGCGAAAACCTGGTTTGGAGATATCTGGGCCTGGTAATGGGTGTGTATGGCGTGGAGCCTTTAGGAACGGAGCGGGCGCTGTCGTCGCCGTGGCCGGCTCTTGGGTGCAGGACAGAAAGATACCGTAGATCTTTCATACCCACAGCCATCAGACTGTTTAATTCTAATGCCAAATGGAAGATGAGCTAAAAGACAAATCAATTTCCCTTTGGGATCAATAAAGTCATTTCTATTCTATTCTATTCATTCTATTCTATTCTATTTCTATTTGTAGTGGATGTGATAATAGCCACATATATAGTTTTTTTTATTAACAGACACCCCCCCTTTTTTCATTTTAATATTCGAACCTTTTATTTTTTACATTTTGTAATAACCGTTTGCACCAGCAGAGGGTGCTCCAAGACCAGTGGATCCAAGCATTCTCTGCTCTGCTCTGCTTGCTCTGTGCGGGCGCAGACAATGAGGCGCTTAGCGGAAGCGACAGCAGCTAACGAGGAAACGTGTCCTATGTTTGGATCCACAGGTTGGTAAAGTGTATGGTTGATACAGTTTTGTTAAGTTGAAATGAGTAACAGCATGTGTTAAAGCACTGAAGTTAAGATGAATGCTTTAAGTTGTGAAACACTTACTATATTGTCGTGTTCGTGATCGGACGTTCACATCCCCATGAGGTCGTTTGAACAAGAATGTGTGTGTGTGTGTGACTAGCGAAATTCCAACTGTAAACGTTACTCGCTTAGTGTTATTTTTTTGTAATATTATCTTGAGAGTACTGGTAGTTGGTACGGTATGTTGTAATGTTGATTATATGGAATGTGAACTTTGAAGAGCGGGCGCAGACGATAAAGGCGCTTAGCGGAAGCAACAGTAGCTAACGAGGGACCGTGTCCTATGTTGGATCCACAGATTGATTGGTTGCTCAGTCACACCGTAGCTCAGCCGCTCAGTGCCCCGCCGCCTGAGCGGTTTATTGCTGCCGCCAGGGACCCCTAGCTCTGGCGCCGGTAACATATTCTATTCATTTGTTGTTTCATGGTTTCATTTCATATCACAGCCACTAGACTTTGCTTCTCCCAGTTGAAGCGCATGTTCTGAAAGTATGTGACTCGCAAAACATTTCGAACTCGGCCAATATGGGGTGTCACAAATGTGTGACCGAAAACCCGGTTTGGAGATATCTGGGCATGGTAATGGGTGTGTATCGCGTGGAGCCTTTAGGAACGGAGCGGGCGCTGTCGTCGACCGTGGCCGGCGAGGGTCGGGGTGGCCGGTTTGGGCCTCAACAGGTTAGAACCCGGGGATTGCCGCTTGCGGCTATATTTTTATTATTATTATTATTATTTGTCGTCTGCTGCCGCTTGGCTCAAATTCCCGTGAGCTGGAATAGGCCAGAAGCTGAAACTTGGCCCAATGATTGGAAATGATGTGCATCAACTTCTATTAAATATGAGCCCAGTTGGCCAGATGGTGGCGCTGTAATTAAGGCTTAAAAATGACTTTTTTGGAAGGCCACGCCCCTCAGGCCGTAAGTCCGATTGACTTGAAATTTGGACACACAGGTCCAGCTCAATGTGCTCTACAAAAAAGCCTCTGGGACCATTAAAGTCCGCCATGATAGATTTTTTGCTAATTTGCATAATGTGAAAAACAGTAAAATGAATAGAACTTGTGAAAGTTGACTTTATCAACACCAAATTTGGTATACAGCCTCGGGGGATGAAAATACAAATTTCTATTATAAATGAGCTAGATCGGATCAAAAATATGGCCGCCACGGACCAATGAATCTCCGCGATGGGCGGAGCTTAGAAATGATTGGCCATAACTCCACACCCCTTGCCCTATCGTCACCAATCTTGGTGGGTAGGGTCACAAGGTGACTGGAAGCTGCCTACCAAAGCGTTTTGAGCTCAGCCTATAGGGGGCGCTATAAATGCCACACATGCATATCTCAAAGACCATTCAACAGAATTTCACCAAATTTGGTATGCATACTCTAGGGGGGACTGTTAACTTATATCTTGAGTGCCATGTTGATTGGTGAAGGTGGGCGTGGCCTGTTGGTCGTTAACTGCTGTTGTTTACGTTTTTTGAATTTATGATGAGCTGGAAGGACCTAGGGACATGAAAATCGGTACATGGATTATAAATGACATGCAAATGCTTCTCAAAAAATTTGACCCCATTCGCCTAACGGGGCGCTGTTACATGGCATGGAACTTCAAATGGCTCTCCCCGCCCAGATATGACTGCTATTGACTTGAAATTTTACACACATGTCCTCCTGATGGTCCTCTACAAAAAGCCTCTGGGACCATTAGGGTGATTATGAGGGATTTTTCAATAATTTGCATAATGTGAAAAACAGTAAAATGAATAGAACTTTTGAAAGATTGACTCTATCAACACCAAATTTGGTATACGGCCTCGGGGGATGAAAATACAAATTTCTATTATAAATGAGCCAGTCGGATAAAAAACATGGCCGCCACGGACCAATGAATCTCCGCGATGGGCGGAGCTTAGAAATGATCGGCCATATCCCAACACCCATTGCCCTATCGTCACCAATCTTGGTGGGTAGGGTCACAGGTGACTGGAAGCTGCCTACCAAAGCGTTTCGAGCTCAGCCCATAGGGGCGCTATAAATGCCACACATGCATATCTCAAGACCGTCGGACAGAATTTCACCACGTTTGGTGTGCTATTGACTTGAAATTTTACACACATGTCCTCCTGATGGTCCTCTACAAAAAAGCCTCTTGCACCATTAGGGTGGTTATACGGATTTTTTTAATAACTTGCATAATGTGAAAAACAGTATGAATGTGAATATAGGGATTTGATAAGCCTTCAGTGACTGGAGTCACCAGAACTGCCTCATGCTGAACACCTCAAAGACAAAGGAAATGATCATGGATTTCCGTAGGTCCAAGCCCACTCTTCAGCCAGTCCACACTTGTGGAGTGGACATTGAGGTGGTGACAACCTATAAATATCTAGGTGTTCATCTTGATAACAATTTGGACTGGTCTGTTAACACAGATGCACTCTACAAAAAAGGGCAGAGGCGCCTCTTTTTCCTTAGAAAGCTTAGATCTCTAAACATCTGTAATAAGATGCTGCAGATGTTCTATCGTCTGTGGTGGCAAGTGTTTTATTTTATGCTGCAGTCTGCTGGGGAGGAAGTTTAGGAAAAAAGCAGGCAAATCTGGATAAGCTTGTCAAGAGGCTGGCTCTGTGATGGGAGTAAAGATGGACTCTCTGGAGGAGGTGGTGGAGAGATACACAATGAGGATGGTGGAGGCCATACTGAACAACACGGATCATCCACTTCATAACACCTTGATGGATCAAAGAAGCAGCGGTGGTGGACGGCTCCTATCTCTTGGGTGCAGGACAGAAGATACCGTAGATCTTTCATACCCACAGCCATCAGACTGTTTAATTCTAATGCAAATGGAAGATGAGCTAAAAGACAAATCAATTTCCCTTTGGGATCAATAAAGTCATTTCTATTCTATTCTATTCTATTTGTAGTGGATGTGATAATAGCCACATATTAGTTTTTTTTATTAACGGACACCCCCCCTTTTTCATTTTAATATTCGAACCTTTTATTTTTTACATTTTGTAATCCGTTTGCACCAGCAGAGGGTGCTCCAGACCAGTGGATCCAAGCGTTCTCTACTCTGCATGCTCTGTGCGGGCGCAGACAATAGAGGCGCTTAGCGGAAGCGACAGTAGGTAACGAGGGAACGTGTCCTATGTTTGGATCCACAGGTTTGGTAAGTGTATGGTTGATACAGTTTTGTTAAGTTGAAATGAGTAACAGCATGTGTTAAAGCACTGAAGTTAAGATGAATGCTTTAAGTTGTGAAACACTTACTATTTGTCGTGGTTCGTGATCGGACGTTCACGTCCCCATGAGGTCGGTTGAACAAGAATGTGTGTGTGTGTGCTTGAGAGTACTGGTAGTTGGTACGGTATGTTTGTAATGTTGATTATATGGAATGTGAACTTTGAAGAGCGGGCGCAGACGATAAAGGCGCTTAGCGGAAGCCAGTAGCTAACGAGGGACCGTGTCCTATGTTTGGATCCACAGATTGATTGGTTGCTCAGTCACACCGTAGCTCAGCCGCTCAGTGCCCGCCGCCTGAGCGGTTTATGCTGCCGGCCAGGGACCCCTAGCTCTGGCGCCGTAACATATTCTATTCATTTGTTGTTTCAATCGTTCATGGTTTCATTTCATATCACAGCCACTAGACTTTGCTTCTCCCAGTTGAAGCGCATGTTCTGAAAGTATGTGACTCCCAAAACATTTCGAACTGGGCCAATATGGGGTGTCACAATGTGTGACCGAAACCCGGTTTGGAGATATCTGGGCCTGGTAATGGGTGTGTATCGCGTGGAGCCTTTAGGAACGGAGCGGGCGCTGTCGTCGACCGTGGCCGGCGGGGTCGGGGTGGCCGTTTTTTGGCCTCAAACAGGTTAGAACCCGGGATTGCCGCTTGCGGCTATATTTATTAGGGTTCTAACCCCGAAGGGGTAGAACCCTTCTAAATCCTACCGGTTTATTAGGGCCCGAGCGGTACGACGAAGTCGTCCCCGAGGGACCTATTGTAATCGTAATGTTTATTAGGGCCCGAGCGGACGACAAGCGTCGTCCTCGACGAGGACCCTATTTGTAATTGCGCTGTTTATTAGGGCCCGAGCGACGACAAGCCGTCGCGAAGGCCCTATTGTAATTGTACTGTTTATTATTATTATTCTTGCTCTCAACAATCGCATTTTTGGGGACTTTCCCATGCTCGAAAATGCATGAAAACTTGCACACATGTCCGGGACGGCGAAAATTTTCGATATTTTGGGGTCGTCGCACATGTTCGACGCGAAATGGCGAAATAGCGCCCCCTAGAAATTTTCAAAACCCCTCTGCATTGGGGTTTTTTTGGCGTAGGATAACGAAATTTGGTACACACGTCTACCATCCCAAGACGCACAAAAAGCCTCTTAATGTCATGGTGAAATTCAACAGGAAGTCCGCCATTTTGATTTGTAGTTTTTTTCGTATTTGAACGAACTCCTCCTAGGGATTTCGCCCGATCGACTTCTATTTTGGTACAGGCCATCTAGAGACCATGCTCATCAAAACGTTTTCGCAGAATTTCTCTAAGTCAAAGGGTGTGGCTGCTAGGGCCCGCCAAAGTTTGGCGATTTTCGTTTTCTCGCAATTTCGTTTCGAACGGCTCTCACGCCCACATACTTCGTCCCAGCGGCTTTCAAACTTGCTGGACATGACGATGGCTCCGCCCTGAACGTTCCGATGTATTGACTTCCCACCTTACTCATAGCGCCCCCCGGTGGTAACAGGAAGTGTGCAGCTTTTACTCTAATGTCAATAAATACCACATACTTGACCCCATCGACTCCGTTCCACTTCTAATACATGCAGGACAAGATGGTAGCTACATTATTAAGCTTGTCAAGCTATGACTAATGGCGTCCCGTTGGCGGCGCCGCCGCGACTGTCGATCCCTCGCCACCAATTATGATTGGCTTTTTGATGGCTTTAACAAACTCGTACCAAGCTGAACTTTGGCACGCAGGTCAAGACTGACGAGCTCTTTCATTTGATATGCAGCATGCCCATGGGCGTGGCCAAACGGCTCAACAGCGCCACCTTGAAAATTTCAAAAACCCCTCCCCATAGGTTTTTTTTGGAGCAGGAAGATGAAACTTGGTACACATGTTTATCTGGTCCAGACGCACAAAAAAAGTCTCTTGCACCAATGGTCGGAACCCAACAGGAAGTCGGCCATCTTGATTTCTATTGTCTACTTTTGGCGATTTCCACGCCTCCTATTTGAACAAACTACTCCTAGGGATTTCGTCCAATCGACTTCATATTGCATGAACATCATCTCAAGACCTTTGTGATCAAAAGTTGTTCGCAGATTTTCTCTATCTCAAGGGCGTGGCTATAATTGCAATTTGTTCAACAGCAAAATGTTTGGTGTTTGTTCATGCCTTTAATACGCTCATAGCTTCATGAAATTGGTACACATGTGAGGAATGACAAGTATTCCCCAGTGGTAGAGGTCTGGCACAAGGGCGGGCCAAATGCCTCAACAGCGCCACCTTGAAATTTTCAAAACCCCTCCCCATAGGGGTTTTTTTTGGAGTACACTCATGAAAATTGGTACACATGTGTAACTTGTCCGTTCACACAAAAAAGTCTCTGGCACCACTGTCAAACCAAACAGGAAGTCGCCATTTTGATTTTAATGGTCTACTTTTTTTTGGCCATTTCATCATGTTTTGAAACTTTAATAACTTTGCGTGTGTTTCACCTACAAGCATGAAAATTGGTAGGCTGATAGAACTCATCATCACGCACAAAAAGGTCATTGGGGTTCAAGCTCTAAAGTCAACAGGAAGTCCGCCATTTGACCTCAAAGGTCAAGTTTTGGTGATTTTCCGCCGTTTTGACTTAATGGTCTACTTTTTTTGGCCATTTCATCATGTTTGAAACGTGAATAACTTTGCGTGGTGTTTCCCTACAAGCATGAAAATTGGTAGGCTGATAGAACTCATCAAGACGAACAAAAAAGGTGGAGTTCGAAGCTATAAGTCAACAGGAAGTCAGCCATTTGACCTCAAAGGTCAAGTTTTGGTGATTTCTACACACATACTTAACAAAATTCTCTAGGGATTTCATCGGATCGACTTCATACTTCATGAACATCATCTCAAAACCTTTGTGATCAAACGTATTAAAGCCTTGCTCTACGTTAAGTGGCGTGGCCGCTATGGCGCCGCCATTTTCTCATGCGTCGCCATGGAACATCAAGTCCTTCTAACTCCATCATGCATTGTCCCATTGGCTTCAAATTTCACATGTGTGATGAAGGTCTGCCCTCAATGCACCTGACCAGCTCTGGCAACGTTCGGAGCGCCACCCAGTGGACGAGCCGAACATTGCGTTTTTTCCTCTTCTCCAGGTTTCTCCTCTCTTCCCGCTTCGGGCCGCAGGGCCGTCCCCGACCCGCAGGGCCCTCCCCGGACGCAGGGGCCCGCGGTCGCATGTGGCGAGGGCCCGTTCACAGCCGCTTGCGGCTTTAATTAGGGCCCGAGCGAGACGACGAAGTCGTCCCGAGGGACCTATTGTAATCGTGTTGGTTATATTATTATTATTATTTCGAACACGTTAAGTCCAATTTGACCCCTTTCCCGACCTCGAAAAGTCACGAATTTTGGCACACGCGTCCAGTCTGGCGAAAAATTTGATATTTTGGCAAACTGCAATCAGGGCGGGGCAAATGGGAAATGGCGCCCCTTGAAATTTTGAACGTGTGGGCCCTCGCCGTGTTTGACCTACATGCATGAAATTTGGTGAGCTTATAGAACATGCCAAGACGCACGAAAAAGTCTCTTGGAGCGAAGCCCTAACCCAACAGGAAGTCCGCCATTATGGCGTGAAGTTTCACGATTTTGGCGAGTACACCATTGGTATTTGAACGAACTCCTCCTAGGGATTTCGCCCGATCGACTTCAATTTCGGCTCAGGTCATCTAGAGACTATGTTGATGAAAAGTTATAGAAAGAATTTTTGTAGTCAAAGGCGTGGCTGTAAGGGCGTGCCAGATTTTGGCGAATTTTCCTGTTTTTCGCCATCGGCTTTGAACGGCTCTCACGCCCAAATACTTTAGCCGAGCAGCTTCAACTTGCTGGACATGATGATGGCTGCGCCCTGAACGCCCCGATATATCAACTTCCCACCTTACTCATAGCGCCCCCCGCTGGTAACAGGAAATGACCACTTGTTACTTTGCCTGCAGCCAATGTGACAGAGATGGCCCTATTCACTTCATTTCTGCTCTAATAGATGCTCAACAAGTTGGTGGAGCTGCAGGACGACCGCTGTGAAGTTTCCTGTAACGGCGTCCCCGTGGCATCGCCGCAAAGTGCTATGATGTGTCCTTGAGGCGCCACAAAATTTCGAACGGCTCTCACGCCCACATACTTGATTCTAGCAGCTTCAAACTTGCTGGACATGATGAACGGCTCCGCCCTGAACGGCTCGATATATTATTTCCCACCCTACTCATAGCGCCCCCCGGTGGTAACAGGAAGTGTCCAGCTTTGTTCTAACACGTATAAATCCTACACAATTGACCCCAACAACTTTGTTCCACTCCTAGTACATGCAGAACAAGTTGGTGAAGCTACGTTATGGACGTTGTGAAGCTACGACTAATGGCGCCGCCACGAATAGCGATCCCTCGCCACCAATTAGTTTGGCCTTTAAACGGCTTTGACAAGCTCGAACCGTCTTGAAAATTGACACAAGCAGGTCAAGAATGATGAGCTCTCGCAGCTGATAGGGCCTTTGCCCATGGGCGGGGCCAAATGGCTCAACAGCGCCACCTTGAAATTTTCAAACCCTCCCCCATAGGGTTTTTTTACAGTAGGAAGATGAAAATTGGTACACATGTGTAAGATGCCCAGACGCACAAAAAAGTCTCTGACACCCATGGTCGGAACCAACCGGAAGTCCGCCATCTTTGTTTTAATGGTCTCGTTTTTTTGACCATTTCCACACCATGTTTGAAACTTGAATAACTTCGCGTGTATTTCACCTAGGAGGATGAAATTCGGTAGGCTGATAGAACTCATCAAGACGAACAAAAAAAGTAGGAGGTTCGAAGCTCTAAAGTCAACAGGAAGTCCGCCATTTGACCTCAAAGTCAAGTTCCGTTTTTTCTACCGGCATATTTAAAAAGCCACCTTCTAGGGATTTCATCTTACTGACTTCATATTGTGGGATCATCATCTCAAGACCTTTGTGATCACATGTTCCGAAAAGCTTTTTCTCTATGTCAAGGGGCGTGGCCGATACGATCCGCCATTTCTGATGCTCGCCATGCATATTCCAGCAGCTCTCTCTCCCACATACTTGGTCCAAACTGCTCCAAAATTTATGGACATGATAAGAGCCTCACCATGACCGCCTCCACATGCTCATAGGTGACCTCACTCATGGCGCCGCCTTTGTGAAACAGGGAAAAGCCCATTTTACATTGACTAACACCAACCCCAACCTCCTGACTCATCATCTCATTTTGTGCCATGTGACAATCAGGTTGATGAATCCCACAGTGACACAAGCCTTGTGTCATGTGACAGGCTGCCCGTGGAAGCAGTGGCGGCTTTCTATCCCTCGCCATGGAACATCAACTCCTTATAAATCCATCATGCATTGTCTGATTTGCTTGAAACTTCACATGTGTGATGAGGGTTGGCCCCTGAATGTAACTGCATACATTTAGTTATGCTCTTAGCGCCACCTGGTGGATGAACCTTCACCTTGTCGTTACTCCATCGTGTATTGCCTGATTTGGCTGAAACTTGACGTGTGGGATGAGGGTCGGCCCCTGAACGCACCTGCCTATGTTTGTGTGATGTGTGTGATGAGGGTACTACTCATAGCCACCTACTGAAAGCAGGAAGTAAGTCTTTACAGATTTTGTTCCCATTTCAATCAGAACAGACTACTAGAATGGAACAAGACAGGATGTCATGCAGAAAGACATTTATTGTGTATAAATAATTTTGATGCTTAGGCCCCAGGGAGTAATCAGCTTAGAAAACAGATTGATGGATATGAAGCTTCTATCTGAAGAGGACTTCCCCTGGGCCCAGACACCATGGTGGTAGGATGACGCCTCCTGACATGGAAGCCTCTGGCTGAAGATGGAGATGGCCTAGATGTTGAGGAGGTGAAGGGGAGGAGGTGGATTGAGAGATTTCATGTGGAGGATGACAGCTGGATGAGAGTAAAGAGAGAGCACTTTTAAACATCACAGCTGATTGGAGAAGGAGAAAATGTAACAGATTCGACTTGGATGAGGAGAAGTGATGAGGGGTGGATCAAAACAAAAGCGAGAGACATAGAAATAGACTCAGTGAGCATGCTTAAAGATAGTCTTCCTGGCTGACTTTCACTAAGCTTCATTTCACTTATATTGCCTTCTGAGGAGTTGCAGGGGAGTCGGGGCCCGCAGAGCACAGGTGCCTCGCGGTCGCAGGAGACTCAGGGCCGTGGGGGCCGCGGGGGCCGCTGGGAACGGGTGACCTGAGGCCGTGCGCAACGCCGGCGGGCGTGGGTCGCGCGTCAACGTGTGGCGAGGGCCCGTCACAGCTGCTTGCAGCTTTAATTAGGGCCCGAGCGACGACTGCAAGTCGTCTGGCGAAGGCCCCTATTGTAATCGCGCTGTTTATTATTATTATTTATTATTATTATTATTATTATTATTATTATTCCGCGTCTTTGAACTGCAATATGCCCCCTTTCGCATGCCCGAAAAGTCACAAATTTCGACATGCATATTGGGACGGCCCAAAATAGACGTCTGATAGGTCGTCGCACAGGGTCGACGCAAATTGGCAAAATAGCGCCCCCTTGAAATTTTCGACCTGCGAGCCCGCCCAGGTGTTTGACCTACATGCATGAAATTGGTGACCTTTTAGAACATCCCAAGACGCAAAAAAATCTCTTATGATTATGGTGAAATGTCGACAGGAAGTCGGCCATTTTGATTTGTAGTTTTTTGTATTTTGAACGAACTCCTCCTAGGGATTTCGCCCGATCGACTTCAATTTTGGTACGGGTCATCTAGAGACCATGCTCATCAAAATGTGTTCGCAGAATTTCTCTAAGTCAAAGGGCGTGGCTGCTAGGGCCCGCCAAAAGTGGCGATTTTTTTCGTTTTCTCGCAATTTCGTTCGAACGGCTCTCATGCCCACATACTTCATCCGAGCGGCTTCAAACTTGCTGGACATGACGATGGCTCCGCCCTGAACGTTCCGATGTATTGACTTCCCACCTCATCTCATAGCGCCCCCCGCTGGTAACAGGAAGTGTGCAGCTTTTACTCTAACGTCAATAAATACCACATAGTTGACCCCATCGACTTCGTTCCACTTCTAATACATGCAGGACAAGATGGTGAAGCTACATTATTAAGCTTGTCAAGCTGTGACTAATGGCGTCCGTGTGGGGGCGCCGCGACTGTCGATCCCTCGCCACCAATTACGATTGGCTTTTTGATGGCTTTAACAAACTCGTACCAACCTGAACTTTGGCATGCAGGTCAAGACTGACGAGCTCTTTCATTTGATATCGGCACGCCCCTGGGCGTGGCAAACGCCTCAACAGCGCCACCTTGAAAATTTCAAAAACCCCTCCCCATAGGGCTTTTTTTGGAGTAGGAAGTTGAAACTTGGTACACATGTCTATCTGGTCCAGACGCACAAAAAAGTCTCTGGCACCACTGGTCAGAACCAACAGGAAGTCCGCCATTTTGATTTTAAATGGTCTACTTTTTTTGGCCATTTCATCATGTTTGAAACTTGAATAACTTTGTGTGTGTTTCACCTACAAGCATGAAATCGGTAGGCTGATAGAATCATCAAGATGCACAAAAAATCATTGAGTCAAAGCTCTAAAGTCAACAGGAAGTCAGCCATTTGACCTCAAAGGTCAAGTTTTGGTGATTTCTACACAACATACTTAAACAAAATCCTCCTAAGGATCTCATCGGATCGACTTCATACTTCAGAACATCATTTCAAAACCTTTGTGATTAAACATTATCAAAAGCTTTGCTCTACGTTAAGGGCGTGGCCGCTATGGCGCCGCCATTCTCATGCCTCGTCATGGAACATCAAATCCTTATAACTCCATCATGCATTGTCCCAGTGGCTTGAAACTTCACATGTGTGATGAAGGTCCGCCCCCCAACGCGCCTGGACAGGTCTGCCTGCGCTCGTAGCGCCACCTGGTGGATGACCCATCAACGTGCTGTAACTCCTTCGTGCATTGTCCGATCTGCTCCAAACTTCACGTGTGTGATGAGTCACTGCCCCCAATGCACCCGACCAGCTCTGGCAACGCTCGTAGCGCCACCCGGTGGACGAGCCCAACATTGCGTTTTTCTCTTTCTCCGGTTTCTCCTCTCTTCCCGCTTCGGGCCGCGGGCCCTCCCCGACCCGCAGGGCCCTCCCCGGGCCGGCAGGGGCCGCGGTCGCATGTGGCGAGGGCCCGTTCACAGCCGCTTGCGGCTTTAATTATTATTATTATTATTCTTCCGCGACTTCATGCCCCAATTTGGCCCCTTTCCAAACTCAAAAAGTCCCAAGTTTGGCCAGACGCCGCTCTGGCCAAAATTTGATATTTTGGGTCGTCGCATAGGGTCAATGCGAAATGGCGAAACAGCGCCCCCTAGAAATTTTCAAAAACCCCTCCGCATTGGGGTTTTTTTGGCGTAGGACAACGACATTCGGTACACACGTCCACCATCCCAACGCACAAAAAAGCCTCTTAACAACATGGTGAAATGTCGACAGGAAGTCCGCCATTTTGATTTGTAGTTTTTTCGTATTTGAACGAACTCCTCCTAGGGATTTCGCCCGATCGACTTCAGTTTTGGTACAGGGCATCTAGAGACCATGCTCATCAAACGTGTTCGCAGAATTTCTCTAAGTCAAAGGGCGTGGCTGCTAGGGCCCGCCAAAGTTTGGCGAATTTTTCGTTTTCTCGCAATTTCGTTTCGAACGGTCTCTCACGCCCACATACTTGATCCCAGCTGCTTCAAACTTGCTGGACATGACGATGGCTCCGCCCGAACGTTCCGATGTATTGACTTCCCACTTTACTCGTAGCGCCCCCCGGTGGTAACAGGAAGTGTGCAGCTTTTACTCTAACGTCAATAATACCACATAGTTGGCCCATCGACTTCGTTCCACTTCTAATACATGCAGGACACCATGGTGAAGCTACATTATTAAGCTTGTCAAGCTGTGACTAATGGCGTCCATGTGGGGCGCCGCGACTGTCGATCCCTCGCCACCAATTACGATTGGCTTTTTGATGGCTTTAACAAACTCTACCAACCTGAACTTTGCACACAGGTCAAGACTGACGAGCTCTTTCATTTGATATGCGGCATGCCCATGGGTGCCAAACGCCTCAACACGCAAGTCAACAGCCACCTTGAAAATTTCAAAAACCCCTCCCCATAGGGCTTTTTTTGGAGTAGGAAGTTAAACTTGGTACACTGTCTATCTGGTCCAGTGCAGACGCACAAAAAAGTCTCTGGCACCACTGGTCAGAACCAAACAGGAAGTCCGCCATTTTGATTTTAATGGTCTACTTTTTTTGGCCATTTCATCATGTTTGAAACTTGAATAACTTTGTGTGGTGTTTCACCTACAAGAATGAAAATCGGTAGGCTGATATAACTCATCAAGATGCACAAAAAAGATCATTAAGTCAAAGCTCTAAAGTCACCAGGAAGTAAGCCATTTGACCTCAAAGGTCAAGTTTTGGTGATTTCTACACCACATACTTAAACAAAATCCTCCTAAGGATCTCATCGGATCGACTTCATACTTCATGAACATCATCTCAAAACCTTTGTGATTAAACATTATCAAAAGCTTTGCTCTACGTTAAGGGCGTGGCCGCTATGGCGCCGCCATTTCTCATGCCTCGTCATGGAACATCAAATCCTTATAACTCCATCATGCATTGTCCCAGTGGCTTGAAACTTCACATGTGTGATGAAGGTCCGCCCCCAACGCGCCTGGACAGGTCTGCCTGCGCTCGTAGCGCCACCTGGTGGATGACCCATCAACGTGCTGTAACTCCTTCGTGCATTGTCCGATCTGCTCCAAACTTCACGTGTGTGATGAGTCACTGCCCCCAATGCACCCGACCAGCTCTGGCAACGCTCGTAGCGCCACCCGATGGACGAGCCCACATTGCGTTTTTCCTCTTTCTCCGGGTTTCTCCTCTCTTCCCCTCGCTCGGCCGTGGGGCCGTCCCCGACCCGCAGGGCCCTCCCCGGGCCGCAGGGGCCGCGGTCGCATGTGGCGAGGGCCCGTTCACAGCCGCTTGCGGCTTTAATTATTATTATTATACTTTACGCATTTCATCCCCAATTTCGCCCCTTTCCCAAACTCGAAAAGTCAGGAACTTTTGCACGGTCGTCCGGCCTCATCCGAAATTCGATATTTTTTGGTGTTCGCACATGGTCGACGCGAATTGGCGAAACAGCGCCCCCTAGAAATTTTCAAAAAGCCTGCGCATAGCCTTTTTTTTACGTACATGAACGAAATTCGGTACACATGTCTAACGTCCCAAGACGCACAAAAAAGCCTCTTAACGTCGTGGTGAAATGTCGACAGGAAGTCAGCCATTTTGATTTGTAGTTTTTTCGTATTTGAACGAACTCCTCCTAGGATTTCGCCCGATTGACTTCAATTTTGGCACAGGTCATCTAGAGGCCATGCTCATCAAAAGTTTTAAAAGAATGTCTGTAGGTCAAAGGGCGTGGCTGCTAGGGCCCGCCAAAGTTTGGCGAATTTTCGTTTTCTCGCAATTTCGTTTCGAATGGCTCTCACGCCCACATACTTGATCCCAGCGGCTTCAAACTTGCTGGACATGACGATGGCTCCGCCCTGAACGTTCCGATGTATTGACTTCCCACCTTACTCATAGCGCCCCCCGGTGATAACAGGAAGTGTGCAGCTTTTACTCTAACGTCAATAAATACCACATAGTTGACCCCATCGACTTCGTTCCACTTCTAATACATGCAGGACAAGATGGTGAAGCTACATTATTAAGCTTGTCAAGCTGTGACTAATGGCGTCCGTGTGGGGGCGCCGCGACTGTCGATCCTCGCCACAATTACGATGGCTTTTTGATGGCTTTAACAACTCGTACCAACCTGAACTTTGGCACGCAGGTCAAGACTGACGAGCTCTTTCATTTGATATGCAGCACGCCCATGGGCGTGGCCAAACGCCTCAACAGCGCCACCTTGAAAATTTCAAAAACCCCTCCCCATAGGGCTTTTTTTGGAGTAGGAAGTTGAAACTTGGTACACATGTCTATCTTGTCCAGACGCACAAAAAAGTCTCTTGCACCAATGGTCGCACCCAAACAGGAAGTCGGCCATCTTGATTTTTTGTTGTCATTTTTCGCAATTTCCACGCATCCTATTTGAACGAACTCCTCCTAGGATTTCGTCCGATCGACTTCATATTGTATGACATCATCTCAAGACCTTTGTGATCAAAACGTGTTCGCAGATTTTCTCTATCTCAGGGGCGTGGCTAAAATTGCGATTATTCAACAACAAATGTTTGGTGTTTGTTCATGCCTTTAATATGCTCATAGCTTCATGAAAATTGATACACATGTGAGAGTGGCAAGTCTTCCCCATTGATAGAGATCTGGCACATGGGCGGGGCCAAATGCCTCAACAGCGCCACCTTGAAATTTTCAAAAACCCTCCCATAGGGGTTTTTTTGGAGTACACTCATGAAAATTGGTACACATGTGTAACTTGTCCAGACGCACAAAAAGTCTCTGGCACCACTGGTCAGAACCAAACAGGAAGTCCGCCATTTTGATTTTAATGGTCTAGTTTTTTTGCCATTTCATCATGTTTGAAACTTGAATAACTTTGTGTGTCTTTGACCTACAAGCATGAAAATCGGTAGACTGATAGAACTCATCATCACGCACAAAAAAGGTCATTGGGTTCAAGCTCTAAAGTCAACAGGAAGTCAGCCATTTGACCTCAAAGGTCAAGTTTTGTGATTTCTACACAACATACTTAAACAAAATCCTCCTAGGGATTTCATCGGATCGACTTCATACTTCATGAACATCATCTCAAAACCTTTCTCATTAAACGTTATCAAAACATTTGCTCTACGTTAAGGGGCGTGGCCGCTATGGCGCCGCCATTTCTCATGCGTCGCCATGGAACATCAAGTCCTTCTAACTCCATCATGCGTTGTCCCACTGGCTTCAAACTTCACGTGTGTGATGAAGGTCTGCCCCTCAATGCACCAGACCGGCTCTGGCAACGCTCGCAGCGCCACCCGGTGGATGAAGGGAACATTGCGTTTTTCCTCTTTCTCCAGGTTTCTCCTCTCTTCCCGCTTCGGGCCGCGGGGCCCTCCCCGAGCTGCAGGGACCTCCCCGAGCCGCAGGGGCCCGCGGTCGCATGTGGGCGAGGGCCCGTTCACAGCCGCTTGCGGCTTTAATTATTATTATTATTCTGACGCGCAATAACCCCAAATTTTCGCCCCTTTCCCAAACTCGAAAATGCTTCTAATTTTGCACAGACGACCGCATGGCCCAAAATTTACATGTGATAGGGTCGTCGCACAGGGTCGATGCAAAATGGCGAAATAGCGCCCCCTTGAAATTTTTCAAAAACCCCTCCGCATTGGGGTTTTTTTGTCGTAGGATAACGAAATTCGGTACACACGTCTACCATCCCAGGACGCACGAAAAAGTCCATTACGTCGTGGTGAAATGTCGACAGGAAGTCAGCTTTTGATTTGTAGTTTTTTCGTATTTGAACGAACTCCTCCTAGGGATTTTGCCCGACCGACCTTCAATTTTGGTACAGGCCATCTAGAGGCCATGCTTATGAAAAGTTATTAAAAGAATGTCTGTAGGTCAAAGGGCGTGGCTGCTAGGGCCCGCCAAAGTTTGGCGATTTTTCGTTTTCCTCGCAATTTCGTTTCGAACGGCTCTCACGCCCACATACTTCGTCCCAGCGGCTTCAAACTGCTGGACATGACGAAGGCTCCGCCCTGAACGTTCCGATGTATTGACTTCCCACCTCACTCATAGCGCCCCCCGGTGGTAACAGGAAGTGTGCAGCTTTTACTCTAACGTCAATAAATACCACATAGTTCACCCAATCAACTTCGTTCCACTTCTAATACATGCGGACAAGATGGTGAAGCTACATTATTAAGCTTGTCAAGCTATGACTAATGGCGTCCGTGTGGCGGCGCCAAACTGTCGATCCCTCGCCACTAATTACGATTGGCTTTTTGATGGCTTTAACAAACTCGTACCAACCTGAACTTTGGCACACAGGTCGAGACTGAACAAGCTCTTTCATTTGATATGCGACACGCCACATGGGCGGGGCCAAACGGCTCACAGCGCCACCTTGAAATTTTCAAAAACCCTCCCCATAGGGCTTTTTTTGGAGTAGGAACTTGAAACTTGGTACACATGTCTATCTTGTCCAGACGCACAAAAAAGTCTCTTGCACCAATGGTCGGAACCAAACAGGAAGTCGGCCATCTTGATTTCCATTGTCAACTTTTCACAATTTCCACGCATCGTATTTGAACGAACTCCTCCTAGGGATTTCGTCCGATCGACTTCATATTGTATGACCATCATCTCAAGACCTTTGTGATCAAAAGTTGTTTGCAGATTTTCTCTATCTCAAGGGGCGTGGCTATAATTGTGATTATTCAACAACAAAATGTTTGGTGTTTGTTCATGCCTTTAATATGCTCATAGCTTCATGGAAATTGATACACATGTGAGGAGTGGCAAGTATTCCCCATTGATAGAGGTCTGGCACATGGGCGGGGGCCACATGCCTCAACAGCGCCACCTTGAAATTTTCAAAAAACCCCTCCCCATAGGCTTTTTTTTGGAGTAGGAACTTGAAACTTGGTACACATGTCTATCTTGTCCAGACGCACAAAAAAGTCTCTGGCACCACTGGTCAGAACCAAACAGGAAGTCCGCCATTTTTGATTTTAATGGTCTACTTTTTTTGGCCATTTCATCATGTTTGAAACTTGAATAACTTTACGTGTGTTTCACCTACAAGCATGAAAATCGGTAGGCTGATAGAAACTCATCAAGACGCACAAAAAGTTCATTGAGTCCAAGCTCTAAACTCAACAGGAAGTCAGCCATTTGACCTCAAAGGTCAAGTTTTGGTGATTTCTACACAACATACTTAAACAAATCCTCCTAGGGATTTCATCGGATCGACTTCATACTTCATGAACATCATCTCAAAACCTTTGTGATTAAAACGTTATCAAAACCTTTGCTCTACGTTAAGGGGCGTGGCCGCTATGGCGCCGCCATTTCTCATGCGTCGCCATGGAACATCAAGTCCTTCTAATCCATCATGCATTGTCCATTGGCTTCAAATTTCACATGTGTGATGAAGGTCTGCCCCTCAATGCACCCGACCGGCTCTGGCAACGCTCAGAGCGCCACCCGTGGATGAGCCGAACATTGCGTTTTTCCTCTTTCTCCAGGTTTCTCTCTCTTCCCGCTTCGGGCCGCAGGGGCCTCCCCGACCCGCGGGGCCCTCCCCGAGCCGCAGGGGCCCGCGGTCGCATGTGGCGAGGGCCCGTTCACAGCCGCTTGCGGCTTTAATTAGGGCCCGAGCGACGACTGCAGTCGTCTGGCGAAGGCCCTATTGAAATCGCGCTGTTTATTATTATTTATTATTATTCCGCGTAATGAATCGCATTTTTCAAGGCTTTCCCATGCTCGAAAAGTCACAAGTTTCGACATGCACATTGGGACGGCCCAAAATTTACATCTGATAGGGTCGACGCACATGGTCGATGCAAATTGGCGAAATAGCGCCCCCTTGAAATTTTCGACCTGCGAGCCCCGCCTCTGTGTTTGACCTACATGCATGAAATTCGGTGACCTTTCAGAACATCCCAAGACGCAAAAAAAATCCTCTTATTGTCATGGTGAAATGTCGACAGGAAGTCCGCCATTTTGATTTGTAGTTTTTTCGTATTTGAACGAACTCCTCCTAGGGATTTCGCCCGATCGACTTCAATTTTGGTACAGGCCATCTAGAGACCATGCTCATCAAAACGTGTTCGCAGAATTTCTCTAAGTCAAAGGGCGTGGCTGCTAGGGCCCGCCAAAGTTTGGCGAATTTTCGTTTTCCCGCAATTTCGTTTCGAACGGCTCTCACGCCCACATACTTCGTCCGAGCGGCTTCAAACTTGCTGGACATGTCGACGGCTCCGCCCTGAACGTTCCGATATATTGACTTCCCACCTTACTCATGGCGCCCCCCGGTGGTAACAGGAAGTGTGCAGCTTTTACTCTAACGTCAATAAATACCACATAGTTGACCCTATCGACTTCATTCCACTTCTAATACATGCAGGACAAGATGGTGAAGCTACATTATTAAGCTTGTCAAGCTGTGACTAATGGCGTCCGTGTGGGGGCGCTGCGACTGTCGATCCCTCGCCACCAATTACGATTGGCTTTTTGATGGCTTTAACAAACTCGTACCAACCTGAACTTTGGCATGCAGGTCAAGACTGACGAGCTCTTTCATTTGATATGCGGCACGCCCATGGGCGTGCCGCATATCACGCATCCTATTTGAACGAACTCCTCCTAGGGATTTCGTCCGATCGACTTCATATTGTATGACCATCATCTCAAGACCTTTGTGATCAAAACGTGTTTGCAGATTTTCTCTATCTCAGGGGCGTGGCTAAAATTGCGATTATTCAACAACAAAATGTTGGTGTTTGTTCATGCCTTTAATATGCTCATAGCTTCATGAAAATTGGTACACATGTGAAGAGTGGCAAGTATTCCCAGTGATAGAGGTCTGGCACATGGGCGGGCCAAATGCCTCAACAGCGCCACCTTGAAATTTTCAAAAGCCCCTCCCCATAGGGGTTTTTTTGGAGTACACTCATGAAAATTGGTACACATGTGTAACTTGTCCAGACGCACAAAAAAGTCTCTGGCACCACTGGTCAGAACCAAACAGGAAGTCCGCCATTTTGATTTAATGGTCTAGTTTTTTTGGCCATTTCATCATGTTTGAAACTTGAATAACTTTGCATGTGTTTCACCTACAAGCATGAAAATCGGTAGGCTGATAGAACTCATCAAGACGCACAAAAAAGTTCATTGAGTCCAAGCTCTAAACTCAACAGGAAGTCAGCCATTTGACCTCAAAGGTCAAGTTTTGGTGATTCTACACAACATACTTAAACAAAATCCTCCTAGGGATTTCATCGGATCGAATTCATACTTCATGAACATCATCTCAAAACCTTTCTCATTAAACGTTATCAAAACCTTTGCTCTACGTTAAGGGGCGTGGCCACTATGGCGCCGCCATTTCTCATGCGTCGCCATGGAACATCAAGTCCTTCTAACTCCATCATGCATTGTCCCACTGGCTTCAAATTTCACATGTGTGATCAAGGTCTGCCCCTCAATGCACCTGACCGGCTCTGGCAACGCTCGGAGCGCCACCCGGTGGATGAGCCGAACATTGCGTTTTTTCCTCTTTCTCCGGGTTTCTCCTCTCTTCCCGCTTCGGGCCACAGGGCCCTCCCGACCCGCGGGGCCCTCCCCGACCCGCGGGGCCCTCCCCGAGCCGCAGGGGCCCGCGGTCGCATGTGGCGAGGGCCCGTTCACAGCCGCTTGCGGCTTTAATTAGGGCCCGAGCGACGACTGCAAGTCGTCTGGCGAAGGCCCTATTGAAATCGCGCTGTTTATTATTAGGGCCCGAGCGAGACGACGAAGTCGTCCCGAGGGACCTATTGTAATTGTACTGGTTATTATTATTATTATTATTATTTTTACGAACACGTCAAGTCCAATTTGACCCTTTCCCGATCTCGAAAAGTCCCGAAATTGGCACACGCGTCCAGTCTGGCGAAAAATTTGATATTTTGGCAACCTTCAATCAGGGCGGGGCAAAATGGGGAAATGGCGCCCCCTTGAAAATTTGAAAGTGTGGGCCCCTCGCAGTGTTTGACCTACATGCATGAAATTTGGTGAGGTTATAGAATATGCCAAGGCGCACGAAAAAGTCTCTTGGAGCGAAGCCCTAAACCCAACAGGAAGTCCGCCATTATGGCGTGAAATTTCACGTTTGCGGCGAGTACACCATTGGTATTTGAACGAACTCCTCCTAGGGATTTCGCCCGATTGACTTCAATTTCGGTACAGGTCATCTATAGACCATGCTGATCAAAAGTTATAGAAAGAATTTCTGTAGGTCAAAGGGCGTGGCTGTAAGGTCGTGCCAGATTTTGGCGAATTTTCCTGTTTTTCGCCATCGGCTTTGAACGGCTCTCACGCCCAAATACTTTATCCGAGCAGCTTCAAACTTGCTGGACATGATGATGGCTGAGTCCTGAACGCCCTGATATATTAACTTCCCACCTTACTCATAGCGCCCCCCGCTGGTACAGGAAGTGTCCAATTTGTACTCTTAGATGTATAAATACTACATAGTTGACCCCATCAGCTTCATTCCACTTCTAGTACATGTAGAACAAGTTGGTGAAGCTACATTATTAAGGCCGTGAAGCTACGACTGATGGCGTCCATGTGGTGCCGCGGCGACTATCGACCTTTCGTCGTGAAATTACGTTTGGCTGTTTGATGGCTTTAACAAACTCATATCAACATGAAATTTGATACACAGGTCAAGACTAGCGAGCTCTTTCAACTGATAGGCGGCACGCCCATGGGCGGAGCCAAACGCCTCAACAGCGCCACCTTGAAAATTTCAAAAACCCCTCCCCATAGGGTTTTTTTGGAGTAGCAACATGAAAATTGGTACACGTGTGTAAGATGCCAGACGCACAAAAAAGTCTCTTACACCCATGGTCGGAACCAAACCGGAAGTCCGCCATCTTGATTTTAATGGTCTCGTTTTTTTGGCCATTCATCATGTTTGAAACTTGAATAACTTTGCTTGTGTTTCACCTACGAGCATGAAATTTGGTAGGCTGATAGAACTCATCAAGACGAACAAAAAGGTCAGGGGTCCAAGCTCTAAAGTCAACAGGAAGTCCGCCATTTGACCTCAAAGGTCAAGTTTTGGTGATTTCTACACGACATATTTAACAACCCTCTCCTCGGGATTTCATCTTATTGACTTCATATTGTGTGATCATCATCTCAAGACCTTTGTGATCAAAAGTTATGAAAAGCTTTTCTCTATGTCAAAGGGCGTGGCCGCTACGATGCCGCCATTTCTGATGCCTCGCCATGCATATTCCAGCAGCTCTCTCTCCCACATACTTGGTCCAACCTGCTTCAAATTTATGGACATGATAAGAGCCTCACCCTGACCGCCTCCACGTGCTCATAGGTGACCTCACTCATGGCGCCACCTTGTGGAAACAGGAAAAGCCACATTTTACATTGACTAACACCAACCCCAACCTCCTGACCTGATCTTCTGTATTTTGTGGCCATGTGACAATCAGGTTGATGAATCACCACAGTGACACAAGCCTTGTGTCATGTGACAGGCTGCCCGTGGAAGCAGTGGCGGCTTTGGATCCCTCGCCATGGGACATCAACTCCTTATAAATCCATCATGCATTGTCTGATTTGCTTGAAATTTCACATGTGTGACGAGGGTTGGCCCCTGAACGCACCTGCCTATGTTTGGTCATGCTCCTGGCGCCACCTGGTGGACGAACCTACACCTTGGCATAACTTTAACATGCATTGGCCGATTCAGGGCAACGTGACATGTGTGATGAGGGTAACACTCACACGCCACCTACTGAAAGCAGGAAGTAAGTCTTTACAGACTTTTGTTCCCATTTCAATCAGAACAGACTACTAAGAATGGAATAAGACAGGATGTCATGCAGAAAGACATTTATTGTGTACAAATAATTTTGGTGCTTAGGCCCCAGGGAGTAGATCAGCTTAGAAGACAGATTGATGATGTGAAGCTTCTATCTGAAGAGGACTTCCCCTGGCCCAGACACCAATGGTGGTAGGGATGACGCCTCCTGACATGGAAGCCTCTGGCTGAAGGTGGAGATGGCCTAGATGTTGAGGAGGTGAAGGGGAGGAGGTGGGTTGAGAGATTTCATGTGCTGGATGACAGCTGGATGAGAGTAAAGAGAGAGCACTTTTAAACATCACAGCTGATTGGAGAAGGAGAAAATGTAACAGATTCAACTTGGATGAGGAGAAGTGATGAGGGTGGATCAAAACGGAAGCGAGAGACATAGAAATAGACTCAGTGAGCATGCTTAAAGAGATAGTCTTCCTGGCTGAACTTTCACTGAGCTTCATTTCATTATATGCCTTCTGAGGAATTGCAGGGGAGTCGGGGGCCGCAGAGCACAGGTGCCTCGCGGTCGCAGGAGACTCAGGGGCCGTGGGGGCCGCGGGGGCCGCAGGGAACGGGTGACCTGAGGCCGTGCGCACGCCGGCGGGGCTGGGTCGCGATCAACGTGTGGCGAGGGCCCGTCACAGCTGCTTGCAGCTTTAATTATTATTATTATTCTGACGCGCAATAAACCCCAAATTTCGCCCCTTTCCCAAACCCGAAAATGCTTCTAATTTTGCACAGACGACCGCATGGCCCAAAATTTACATCTGATAGGGTCGTCGCACAGGGTCGACGCAAAATGGCGAAATAGCGCCCCCTAGAAATTTTCAAAAACCCCTCCGCATTGGGTTTTTTTGGCGTAGAATAACGAAATTCGGTACACACGTCTACCATCCCAAGACGCACGAAAAATCCTCTTATCGTCATGGTGAAATGTCGACAGGAAGTCGGCCATTTTGATTTGTAGTTTTTTCGTATTTGAACGAACTCCTCCTAGGGATTTCGCCCGATCGACTTCAGTTTTGGTATAGGTCATCTACAGGCCATGCTCATCAAAAGATATCAAAAGAATGTCTGTAGGTCAAAGGGCGTGGTTGCTAGGGCCCGCCAAAGTTTAGCGATTTTTCGTTTTCTCGCAATTTCGTTTCGAACGGCTCTCACGCCCACATACTTCGTCCGAGCGGCTTCAAACTTGCTGGACATGACGATGGCTCCGCCCTGAACGTTCCGATGTATTGACTTCCCACTTCACTCGTAGCGCCCCCCGGTGGTAACAGGAAGTGTGCAGCTTTTACTCTAACGTCAATAAATACCACATAGTTCACCCAATCGACTTCGTTCCACTTCTAATACATGCAGGACAAGATGGTGAAGCTACCTTATTAAGCTTGTCAGCTACGACTAATGGCGTCCGTGTGGCGGCGCCGCGACTGTCGATCCCTCGCCACCAATTACGATTGGCTTTTTGATGGCTTTAACAAACTCGTACCCACATGAACTTTGGCACGCAGGTCGAGACTGACGAGCTCTTTCATTTGATAGGCAGCACGCCCATGGGCGTGGCCAAACGGCTCAACAGCGCCACCTTGAAATTTTCAAAAACCCCTCCCCATAGGGGTTTTTTTGGAGTAGGATGTTGAAACTTGGTACACATGTCTATCTTGTCCAGACGCACAAAAAAGTCTCTTGCACCAATGGTCACAACCAAACAGGAAGTCGGCCATCTTGATTTTTATTGTCAACTTTTCGCGATTTCCACGCCTCCTATTTGAACGAACCCCTCCTAGAGATTTCATCGGACCGATTTCATACTTGATGAACATTATCTCAAGACCTTTGTGATCAAAAGTTATCAAAAGCTTTTCTCTACGTTAAGGGGCGTGGCCGCTATGGCGCCGCCATTTCTCATGCCTCGCCATGGAACATCAAATCCTTATAACTCCATCATGCATTGTCCCAGTGGCTTGAAACTTCACATGTGTGATGAAGGTCCGTCCCCCAACACGCCTGGATAGGTCTGCTTGCGCTCGTAGCACCACCTGGTGGATGACCCATCAACGTGCTGTAACTCCTTCGTGCGTTGTCCGATCTGCTCCAAACTTCACGTGTGTGATGAGTCTCTGCCCCTCAATGCACCCGACCAGCTCTGGCAACGCTCGTAGCGCCACCCAGTGGACGACCTGGACATTGCGTTTTTCCTCTTTCTCTGGGTTTCTCCTCTCTTCCCGCTTCGGGCCGCGGGCCCTCCCCGACCCGCAGGGCCCTCCCCGGGCCGCAGGGCCGCGGTCGCATGTGGCGAGGGCCCGTTCACAGCCGCTTGCGGCTTTAATTAGGGCCCGAGCGAGACGACGAAGTCGTCCCGAGGGACCTATTGTAATTGTACTGGTTATTATTATTATTATTATTATTATTATTACGAACACGTTAAGTCCAATTTGACCCCTTTCCCGACCTCGAAAAGTCACTGAATTTGGCACACGCGTCCAGTCTGGTGAAAAATTTGATATTTTGGCAGCCTGCAATCAGGGCGGGGCAAAATGGGGAAATGGCGCCCCCTTGAATTTTTGAAAGTGTGGGCCCCTCGGCCGCGTTTGACCTACATGCATGAAATTTGGTGAGGTTATAGAACATGCCAAGGCGCACGAAAAAGTCTCTTGGAGCGAAGCCATAAACCCAACAGGAAGTCCGCCATTATGGCGTGAAGTTTCACGTTTGCGGCGAGTACACCATTGGTATTTGAACTAACTCCTCCTAGGGATTTCGCCCGATCGGCTTCAATTTCGGTACAGGTCATCTAGAGACCATGCTGATGTAAAGTTATAGAAAGAATTTCTGTAGGTCAAAGGGCGTGGCTGTAAGGGCGTGCCAGATTTTGGCGAATTTTCCTGTTTTTCGCCATCGGCTTTGAACGGCTCTCACGCCCAAATACTTTATCCGAGCAGCTTCAAACTTGCTGGACACGATGATGGCTGAGTCCTGAACGCCTGATATATTAACTTCCCACCTTACTCATAGCGCCCCCCGCTGGTAACAGGAAATGACCACTTGTTACTTTGCCTGCAGCCAATGTGACAGAGATGGCCCTATTCACTTCATTTCTGCTCTAATAGATGCTCAACAAGTTGATGGAGTTGCAGAACGACCGCTGTGAAGTTTCCTGTAACGGCGTCCCCGTGGCATCGCCGCAAAGTGCTATGATGTGTCCTTGAGGCGCCACAAAATTTCGAACGACTCTCACGCCCACATACTTGATCCTAGCAGCTTCAAACTTGCTGGACATGATGACGGCTCCGCCCTGAACGGCTCAATATATGAACTTCCCACCTTACTCATAGCGCCCCCCGCTGGTAACAGGAAGTGTCCAGCTTCATTCTAACACGTATAAATCCTACACAATTGACCCCAACAACTTCGTTCCACTCCTAGTACATGCAGAACAATTTGGTGAAGCTACGTTATGGACGTTGTGAAGCTATGACTAATGGCGCCGCCAATAATAGCAATCCCTCGCCACCAATTACGTTTGGCCTTTAAACGGCTTTAACAAGCTCGAACCGTCTTGAAAATTGACACACAGGTCAAGAATGATGAGCTCTCACATCTGATAGGGCCTTTGCCCATGGGCGGGGCCAAACGGCTCAACAGCGCCACCTTGAAATTTTCAAAAACCCTCCCCCATAGGGGTTTTTTTACAGTAGGAAGATGAAAATTGGTACACATGTGTAAGATGCCCAGACGCACAAAAAGTCTCTGACACCCATGGTCGGAACCAAACAGGAAGTCCGCCATCTTGATTTTAATGGTCTGGTTTTTTGACCATTTCCACACCATGTTTGAAACTTGAATAACTTTGCGTGTATTTCACCTAGGAGGATGAAATTCGGTAGGCTGATAGAACTCATCAAGACGAACAAAAAAAGTAGGAGGTTCGAAGCTTTAAAGTCAACAGGAAGTCCGCCATTTGACCTCAAAGGTCAAGTTCCGGTTTTTTCTACACGGCATATTTAAACAGCCACCTTCTAGGGATTTCATCTTACTGACTTCATATTGTGTGATCATCATCTCAAGACCTTTGTGATCACATGTTCTGAAAAGCTTTTCTCTATGTCAAGGGGCGTGGCCGATACGATGCCGCCATTTCTGATGCCTCGCCATGCATATTCCAGCAGCTCTCTCTCCCACATACTTGGTCCAAACTGCTCCAAAATTTATGGACATGATAAGAGCCTCACCCTGACCGCCTCCACATGGTCATAGGTGACCTCACTCATGGCGCCGCCTTGTGGAAACAGGAAAAGCCACATTTTACATTGACTAACACCAACCCCAACCTCCTGACCTCATCATCTCTATTTTGTGGCCATGTGACAATCAGGTTGATGAATCACCACAGTGACACAAGCCTTGTGTCATGTGACAGGCTGCCCGTGGAAGCAGTGGCGGCTTTCTATCCCTCGCCATGGAACATCAACTCCTTATAAATCCATCATGCATTGTCTGATTTGCTTGAAACTTCACGTGTGATGAGGGTTGGCCCCTGAATGTAACTGCATACATTTAGTTATGCTCTTAGCGCCACCTGGTGGATGAACCTTCACCTTGTCGTTACTCCATCGTGTATTGCCTGATTTGGCTGAAACTTGACGTGTGGGATGAGGGTCGGCCCCTGAACGCACCTGCCTATGTTTGTGTGATGTGTGTGATGAGGGTACTACTCATACGCCACCTACTGAAAGCAGGAAGTAAGTCTTTACAGACTTTTGTTCCCATTTCAATCAGAACAGACTACTAAGAATGGAACAAGACAGGATGTCATGCAGAAAGACATTTATTGTGTATAAATAATTTTGGTGCTTAGGCCCCAGGGAGTAGATCAGCTTAGAAAACAGATTGATGGATGTGAAGCTTCTATCTGAAGAGGACTTCCCCTGGGCCCAGACACCAATGGTGGTAGGGATGACGCCTCCTGACATGGAAGCCTCTGGCTGAAGATGGAGATGGCCTAGATGTTGAGGAGGTGAAGGGGAGGAGGTGGATTGAGAGATTTCATGTGGAGGATGACAGCTGGATGAGAGTAAAGAGAGAGCACTTTTAAACATCACAGCTGATTGGAGAAGGAGAAAATGTAACAGATTCGACTTGGATGAGGAGAAGTGATGAGGGGTGGATCAAAACAAAAGCGAGAGACATAGAAATAGACTCAGTGAGCATGCTTAAAGAGATAGTCTTCCTGGCTGAACTTTCACTAAGCTTCATTTCACTTATATATGCCTTCTGAGGAGTTGCAGGGGAGTCGGGGCCCGCAGAGCACAGGTGCCTCGCGGTCGCAGGAGACTCAGGGGCCGTGGGGGCCGCGGGGGCCGCAGGGAACGGGTGACCTGAGGCCGTGCGCACGGCCGGCGGGGCGTGGGTCGCGGTCAACGTGTGGCGAGGGCCCGTCACAGCTGCTTGCAGCTTTAATTATTATTATTATTATTCTGACGTGCAATGAATCGCATGTTTCAAAGCTTTCCCATGCCCAAAAAGTCACAAGTTTCGACATGCATATTGGGACGGCCCAAAATTTACGTCTGATAGGGTCGACGCACATGGTCGATGCAAAATGGCGAAATAGCGCCCCCTTGAAATTTTCGACCTGCGAGCCCCGCCCCTGTGTTTGATTTACATGCATGAAATTTGGTGAGCTTTTAGAACATGGCAAGACGCAAAAAAAATCCTCTTATGGCCATGGTGAAATGTCGACAGGAAGTCGGCCATTTTGATTTGTAGTTTTTCGTATTTGATCGAACTCCTCCTCGGGATTTCGCCCGATCGACTTCAGTTTTGGTACAGGCCATCTAGAGACCATGCTCATCAAACATATTCGCAGAATTTCTCTAAGTCAAAGGGCGTGGCTGCTAGGGCCCGCCAAAGTTTGGCGAATTTTCGTTTTCTCGCAATTTCGTTTCGAACGGGTCTCACACCCACATACTTGATCCCAGCTGCTTCAAACTTGCTGGACATGTCGATGGCTCCGCCCCGAACGTTCCGATGTATGGACTTCCCACCTCACTCATAGCGCCCCCCGGTGGTAACAGGAAGTGTGCAGCTTTTACTCTAACGTCAATAAATACCACATAGTTGACCCCATTGACTTCGTTCCACTTCTAATACATGCAGGACAAGATGGTGAAGCTACATTATTAAGCTTGTCAAGCTGTGACTAATGGCGTCCGTGTGGGGGCGCCGCGACTGTCGATCCCTCGCCACCAATTACGATTGGCTTTTTGATGGCTTTAACAAACTCGTACCAACCTGAACTTTGGCACGCAGGTCAAGACTGACGAGCTCTTTCATTTGATATGCGGCATGCCCATGGGCATGGCCAAACACCTCAACAGCGCCACTTGAAAATTTCAAAAACCCCTCCCCATAGGGCTTTTTTGGAGTACACTCATGAAAATTGGTACACGTGTGTAACTTGTCCAGACGCACAAAAAAGTCTCTGGCACCACTGGTCAGAACCAAACAGGAAGTCCGCCATTTTGATTCTAATGGTCTAGTTTTTTTGGCCATTTCATCATATTTGAAACTTGAATAACTTTACGTGTGTTTCACTTACAGGCATGAAAATCGGTAGGCTGATAGAACTCATCAAGACGCACAAAAAAGTTCATTGAGTCAACAACATAAAGTCAACAGGAAGTCAGCCATTTGACCTCAAAGGTCAAGTTTTGGTGATTTCTACACAACATACTTAAACAAAATCCTCCTAGGGATTTCATCGGATCGACTTCATACTTCATGAACATCATCTCAAAACCTTTGTGATTAAACGTTATCAAAACCTTTGCTCTACGTTAAGGGGCGTGGCCACTATGGCGCCGCCATTTCTCATGTCTCGCCATGGAACATCAAATCCTCATAACTCCATCATGCATTGTCCCATTGGCTTCAAACTTCACGCGTGTGATGAAGGTCTGCCCCTCAATGCACCCGACCGGCTCTGGCAACGCTCGTAGCGCCACCCGGTGGACGAGCCCAACATTGCGTTTTTCCTCTTTCTCCGGGTTTCTCCTCTCTTCCCGCTTCAGGCCGCGGGGGCCTCCCCGACCCGCAGGGGCCTCCCCGGGCCGCAGAGGCCCGCGGTCGCATGTGGCGAGGGCCCGTTCACAGCCGCTTGCGGCTTTAATTATTATTATTATTCTTTACGCCTAAACAATCGCATTTTCGGAGCCTTTCCCGTGCTCAAAAACTCACGGAATTCTGGAAAACATTGCGCTCACACGAAAAATTTGATATTTTATGGTCGTTGCACATGGGCAGGACAAAATGGTGAAACAGCGCCCCCTTGGAAATTTTGAAAAAGTCCATAGGTGAGATCGCAAAAGTGGACGAAAATTGGTACACAAGTGTATTATACTCAGACGAACAAAAAAGTTCATAGAAAGACCCCCAAATCTCAACCGGAAGTCCGCCATTTTGTTTTGAAATTTTTACGCTGCGAACGCGCTCCTCCTAGGGATATCGCCCAATCGACTTCAAATTTGGCTCAGATCATGTAGAGACGATGCCAATCAAAAGCGCATCAAAAGGATTTCGGCAGGTCAAAGAATGTGGCCGCTAGGGGGCGACAAAGTTTTTATGCTAGCTTTAAAATTTCCTTTTGCTCTCACACGCACATACTTGATCCTAGCAGCTTCAAACTTGATACACATGTGTACGTGAGTGAGACGCACAAAAAAGTCGGCCTATGTCATGGTGAAATGTCAACAGGAAGTCCGCCATTTTGAATGAATTTTTTTCGTATTTGAAGTCCTACTCCTAGAGATTTCGCGTGATTGACTTCAAATTTGCTACAGACCATCTACTCTCCATCCTAATGAAGTGGTATTAAAAGAATGTCGATAGGTCAAAGGGCATAGCTGCTAGGGGGCGACAAAATTTGGCGAATTTCGATTTCTCGCCGTAAATCTTCGAACGGCTCTCACGCGCACATACGTGATCCTAGCAGCTTCAGCCTTGCTGGACATGATGAGGGCGTCGCCCTGAACGTCCTGATATATTAACTTCCTACCTTACTCATAGCGCCCCCTGTTGACGAAAGGAAATGACCAGCTTTTACTCCAACATGTATAAATACTACATAGTTAAGCCCATCAACTCCATTCCACTTCCAGTACATGCAGAACAAGTTGGTGAAGCTACATTATGAATGGCGCGAAGCTACGACCAATAGCGTCCGTGTGGCGGTGCGACGACCATCGACCCTTCGTCGTGAAATTACGTTTGGCATTTTGATGGCTTTAACGAACTCGTATCCACATGACATTTCATACACATGTCAAGACTGACGAGCTCTTTCATTTGATATGCGGCACGCCCATGAGCAGGGCCAAACGCCTCAACAGCGCCACCTTGAAAATTTCAAAAACCCCTCCCCATAGGGGTTTTTTTGGAGTAGCAACATGAAACTTGGTACACATGTGTAACGTGTCCAGACGCACAAAAAAGTCTCTTGCACCAATGGTCAGAACCAAACAGGAAGTCCGCCATTTTGATTTCATTGGTCACGTTTTGTCGATTTCCACCATTGGTATTTGAACGAACTCCTCCTAGGGATTTCGCCCGACCGGCTTCAATTTCGGTACAGGTCATCTAGAGACCATGCTGATCAAAAGTTATCAAAAGAATTTTGTAGGTCAAAGGGCGTGGCTGTAAGGGCGTGCCAGACTTTGGCGAATTATCCTGTTTTTTGAACGGCTCTCACGCCCAAATACTTTATCCGAGCAGCTTCAAACTTGCTGGACATGATGATGGCTGCGCCCTGAACGCCCTGATATATTAACTTCCCACCTTACTCATAGCGCCCCCCGCTGGTAACAGGAAGTGTCCAGCTTCATTTTAACACGTATAAATCCTACACAATTGACCCCAACAACATCGTTCCACTCCTAGTACATGCAGAACAAGTTGGTGAAGCTACGTTATGGATGTTTTGAAGCTACGACTAATTGCGTTGCAACGAACAGCGATCCCTCGCCACCAATTACGTTTGGCCTTGAAATGGCTTTAACAAGCTCGAACCGTCTTGACAATTGACACACAGGTCAAGAATGATGAGCTCTCACATCTGATAGGGCCTTTGCCCATGGGCGGGGCCAAATGGCTCAACAGCGCCACCTTGAAATTTTCAAAACCCTCCCCCATAGGGTTTTTTTACAGTAGGAAGATGAAAATTGGTACACCTGTGTAAGATGCCCAGACGCACAAAAAAGTCTCTGACACCCATGGTCGGAACCAAACAGGAAGTCCGCCATCTTGATTTTAATGGTGTCATTTTTTTGACCATTTCCACACCATGTTTGAAACTTGAATAACTTCGCGTGTGTTTCATCTACGAGCATGAAATTCGGTAGGCTGATAGAACTCATCAAGACGAACAAAAAAAGTAGGAGGTTCGAAGCTTTAAAGTCAACAGGAAGTCAGCCATTTGACCTCAAAGGTCAAGTTCCGTTTTTTTCTACACGGCATATTTAAACAGCCACCTTCTAGGGATTTCATCTTACTGACTTCATATTGTGTGATCATCATCTCAAGACCTTTGTGATCACATGTTCTGAAAAGCTTTTCTCTATGTCAAGGGGCGTGGCCGATACGATGCCGCCATTTCTGATGCCTCGCCATGCATATTCCAGCAGCTCTCTCTCCCAAATACTTGGTCCAAACTGCTCCAAAATTTATGGACATGATAAGAGCCTCACCCTGACCGCCTCCACATGCTCATAGGTGACCTCACTCATGGCGCCGCCTTGTGGAAACAGGAAAAGCCACATTTTACATTGACTAACACCAACCCCAACCTCCTGACCTGATCATCTCTATTTTGTGGCCATGTGACAATCAGGTTGATGAATCACCACAGTGACACAAGCCTTGTGTCATGTGACAGGCTGCCCGTGGAAGCAGTGGCGGCTTTCTATCCCTCGCCATGGAACATCAACTCCTTATAAATCCATCATGCATTGTCTGATTTGCTTGAAACTTCACATGTGTGACGAGGGTTGGCCCCTGAATGTAACTGCATACATTTAGTTATGCTCTTAGCGCCACCTGGTGGATGAACCTTCACCTTGTCGTTACTCCATAGTGCATTGGCAGATTTGGCTGTTGACGTGTGATGAGGGTTAACCCCTGAACGCACCTGCAGGTGCCTCTGGGGCCACAGGGGCTGTTACGCAAAGGGCAGTGGGTACGGTGGGGCGTGGGTGCGGCGGGGCGGGGGCGCGATCAAGCGTCGGTACCGCGAGGGCCCGTCAACGCCGCTTGCGGCTTTAATTATTAGGGTTCTAACCCCGAAGGGGTAGAACCCTTCTAAAATTCTACCGGTTTATTATTATTATTAGGGTTCTAACCCCGAAGGGGTAGAACCCTTCTAAAATCCTACCGGTTTATTATTATTATTATTATTATTATTTGTCGTCTGCCGCTTGAGCTCAAATTCCCGTGAGCTGGAATAGGCCAGAAAGCTGAAACTTGGCCCAATGATTGGAAATGATGTGCATCAACTTCTATTAAAATATGAGCCCAGTTGGCCAGATGGTGGCGCTGTAATTAAGGTTTAAAAATTATTTTTTGGAAGGCCACGCCCCTCACACCGTAAGTCCGATTGACTTGAAATTTGACACACACGTCCAGCTCAATGTGCTCTACAAAAAAGCCAATGGGACCATTAAAGTCCGCCATGATAGATTTTTTGCTAATTTGCATAATGTGAAAAACAGTAAAATGAATAGAACTTGTGAAAGATTGACTCTATCAACACCAAATTTGGTATACAGCCTCGGGGGATGAAAATACAAATTTCTATTATAAATGAGCCAGGTCGGATAAAAAACATGGCCGCCACGGACCAATGAATCTCCGCGATGGGCGGAGCTTAGAAATGATTGGCCATAACTGCCACACCCATTGCCCTATCGTCACCAATCTTGGTGGGTAGGGTCACAAGGTGACTGGGAAGCTGCCTACCAAAGCGTTTTGAGCTCAGCCCATAGGGGGCGCTATAAATGCCACACATGCATATCTCAAAGACCATTGAACAGAATTTCACCAAATTTGGTATGCATACTCTAGGGGGGACTGTTAACTTATATCTTGAGTGCCATGTTGATTGGTGAAAGTGGGCGTGGCCTGTTGGTCGTTAACTGCTGTTGTTTAGGTTTTTTGAATTTATGATGAGCTGGAAGGACCTAGGGACATGAAAATCGGTACATGGATTATAAATGACATGCAAATGCTTGTCAAAAAATTTGACCCCATTCGGCCTAACGGGGCGCTGTTACATGGCGTGTGAACTTCAAATGGCTCTCCCCGCCCAGATATGAGTGCTATTGACTTGAAATTTTACACACATGTCCTCCTGATGGTCCTCTACAAAAAAGCCTCTGGGACCATTAGGGTGATTATGACGGATTTTTCAATAATTTGCATAATGTGAAAAACAGTAAAATGAATAGAACTTTTGAAAGATTGACTCTATCAACACCAAATTTGGTATACGGCCTCGGGGATGAAAATACAAATTTCTATTATAAATGAGCCAGATCGGATAAAAAACATGGCCGCCACGGACCAATGAATCTCCGCGATGGGCGGAGCTTAGAAATGATCGGCCATAACTCCCACACCCATTGCCCTATCGTCACCAATCTTGGTGGGTAGGGTCACAAGGTGACTGGGAAGCTGCCTACCAAAGCGTTTCGAGCTCAGCCCATAGGGGGCGCTATAAATGCCACACATGCATATCTCAAAGACCGTCGGACAGAATTTCACCACGTTTGGTGTGCTATTGACTTGAAATTTTACACACATGTCCTCCTGATGGTCCTCTACAAAAAGCCTCTTGCACCATTAGGGTGGATATTAGGGATTTTTTTAATAACTTGCATAATGGGAAAGACAGTATGAATGTGAATATAGGGATTTGATAAAAGCCTTCAGTGACTGGAGTCACCAGAACTGCCTCATGCTGAACACCTCAAAGACAAAGGAAATGATCATGGATTTCCGTAGGTCCAAGCCCACTCTTCAGCCAGTCAACACTTGTGGAGTGGACATTGAGGTGGTGACAACCTATAAATATCTAGGTGTTCATCTTGATAACAAGTTGGACTGGTCTGTTAACACAGATGCACTCTACAAAAAAGGGCAGAGGCGCCTCTTTTTCCTTAGAAAGCTTAGATCTCTAAACATCTGTAATAAGATGCTGCAGATGTTCTATCAGTCTGTGGTGGCAAGTGTTTTATTTTATGCTGCAGTCTGCTGGGGAGGAAGTTTAGGAAAAAAGCAGGCAAAGAGGCTGGATAAGCTTGTCAAGAAGGCTGGCTCTGTGATGGGAGTAAAGATGGACTCTCTGGAGGAGGTGGTGGAGAGATACACAATGAGGATGGTGGAGGCCATACTGAACAACACGGATCATCCACTTCATAACACCTTGATGGATCAAAGAAGCAGCGGTGGTGGACGGCTCCTATCTCTTGGGTGCAGGACAGAAAGATACCGTAGATCTTTCATACCCACAGCCATCAGACTGTTTAATTCTAATGCAAATGGAAGATGAGCTAAAAGACAAATCAATTTCCCTTTGGGATCAATAAAGTCATTTCTATTTTATTCTATTCTATTCTATTTCTATTCTATTCTATTCTATTCATTTGTTGTTTCATCGTTTCATTTCATATTTCATATCATTTCATATTATTGCATTTCATTGTTCTATTCTATTCTATTCTATTCATTTGTTGTTTCATGGTTTCATTTCATATCATTGCATTTCATTGTTCATGAAGAGGATGATCTGAGTTGTTCAGAATGGCCTCCACCAGCGTGTATCTCTCCACCACATCCTCAGTGAGTCCATCAGGGAGACATGACTGAAGCCAAGTGCCTCAGGATGTTTAGTCTGTATCCTAGCAACGACTTGATGGAGAATTTCACATGGAACTTAGGCAGTAGCCGTTGGTGGGATGTATACAAGTATTGTTTTGATTTGAAAAAATGTCTACTGCCTGAGTCTTCATCTATATCTCCAGCTCCTCATTATTCTTGTTGGGCAGAGAGTTGATATTTTGCATGATGACTGACGGCAGAAAGGACCTTCACTTCATCTCCACTTCCAAGCCTTTAACCTCTGCACCACCAGCATAGCAACCACGAAAACACCTCCTCATCCCAGATGGAACAGGGTGTCATCCTCCTGAAGAATCTCCTCTCCCCACAGAAGTATCCATCAGTAGTTGAGAAAAACATACAAAAACACAACAAAATGAAGCAAAGGTTGAGTAAAAGCTCACAGCCACTAGACTTTGCTTCTCCCAGTTGAAGCGCATGTTCTGAAAGTATGTGACTACCAAAACATTTTGAACTGGGCCAATATGGGGTGTCACAAATGTGTGACCGAAAACCTGGTTTGGAGATATCTGGGCCTGGTAATGGGTGTGTATGGCGTGGAGCCTTTAGGAACGGAGCGGGCGCTGTCGTCGACCGTGGCCGGCTCTTGGGTGCAGGACAGAAAGATACTGTAGATCTTTCATACCCACAGCCATCAGACTGTTTAATTCTAATGCAAATGGAAGATGAGCTAAAAGACAAATCAATTTCCCTTTGGGATCAGTAAAGTAATTTCTATTCTATTCTATTCTATTCTATTTGTAGTGGATGTGATAATAGCCACATATATAGTTTTTTTTATTAACAGACACCCCCCCTTTTTCATTTTAATATTCGAACCTTTTATTTTTTACATTTTGTAATAACCGTTTGCACCAGCAGAGGGTGCTCCAAGACCAGTGGATCCAAGCATTCTCTGCTCTGCTCTGCTTGCTCTGTGCGGGCGCAGACAATAGAGGCGCTTAGCGGAAGCGACAGCAGCTAACGAGGGAACGTGTCCTATGTTTGGATCCACAGGTTGGTAAAGTGTATGGTTGATACAGTTTTGTTAAGTTGAAATGAGTAACAGCATGTGTTAAAGCACTGAAGTTAAGATGAATGCTTTAAGTTGTGAAACACTTACTATATTGTCGTGGTTCGTGATCAGACGTTCACGTCCCCATGAGGTCGGTTGAACAAGAATGTGTGTGTGTGTGCTTGAGAATACTAGTAGTTGGTACGGTATGTTGTAATGTTGATTATATGGAATGTGAACTTTGAAGAGCGGGCGCAGACGATAAAGGCGCTTAGCGGAAGCAACAGTAGCTAACGAGGGACCGTGTCCTATGTTTGGATCCACAGATTGATTGGTTGCTCAGTCACACCGTAGCTCAGCCGCTCAGTGCCCGCCGCCTGAGCGGTTTATGCTGCCGGCCAGGGACCCCTAGCTCTGGCGCCGGTAACATATTCTATTCATTTGTTGTTTCATCGTTTCATGGTTTCATTTCATATCACAGCCACTAGACTTTGCTTCTCCCAGTTGAAGCGCATGTTCTGAAAGTATGTGACTCGCAAAACATTTTGAACTCGGCCAATATGGGGTGTCACAAATGTGTGACCGAAAACCCGGTTTGGAGATATCTGGGCCTGGTAATGGGTGTGTATCGCGTGGAGCCTTTAGGAACGGAGCGGGCGCTGTCGTCGACCGTGGCCGGCGAGGGTCGGGGTGGCCGGTTTGGGCCTCAACAGGTTAGAACCCGGGGATTGCCGCTTGCGGCTATATTTATTATTATTATTATTATTATTATTATTTGTCGTCTGCCGCTTGAGCTCAAATTCCCGTGAGCTGGAATAGGCCAGAAAGCTGAAACTTGGCCCAATGATTGGAAATGATGTGCATCAACTTCTATTAAAATATGAGCCCAGTTGGCCAGATGGTGGCGCTGTAATTAAGGCTTAAAAATGACTTTTTTGGAAGGCCACGCCCCTCACACCGTAAGTCCGATTGACTTGAAATTTGACACACAGGTCCAGCTCAATGTGCTCTACAAAAAAGCCTCTGGGACCATTAAAGTCCGTCATGATAGATTTTTTGCTAATTTGCATAATGTGAAAAACAGTAAAATGAATAGAACTTTTGAAAGATTGACTCTATCAACACCAAATTTGGTATACAACCTCGGGGGATGAAAATACAAATTTCTATTATAAATGAGCTAGATCGGATCAAAAATATGGCCGCCACGGACCAATGAATCTCCGCGATGGGCGGAGCTTAGAAATGATTGGCCATAACTCCCACACCCCTTGCCCTATCATCACCAATCTTGGTGGGTAGGTTCACAACGGGACTGGGAAGCTGCCTACCAAAGCGTTTTGAGCTCAGCCTATAGGGGGCGCTATAAATGCCACACATGCATATCTCAAAGACCATTGAACAGAATTTCACCAAATTTGGTATGCATACTCTAGGGGGGACTGTTAACTTATATCTTGAGTGCCATGTTGATTGGTGAAAGTGGGCGTGGCCTGTTGGTCGTTAACTGCTGTTGTTTACGTTTTTTGAATTTATGATGAGCTGGAAGGACCTAGGGACATGAAAATCGGTACATGGATTATAAATGACATGCAAATGTTTGTCAAAAATTGGACCCCATTCGGCCTAACGGGGGCGCTGTTACATGGCGTGTGAACTTCAAATGGCTCTCCCCGCCCAGATATGAGTGCTATTGACTTGAAATTTTACACACATGTCCTCCTGATGGTCCTCTACAAAAAAGCCTCTGGGACCATTAGGGTGATTATGACGGATTTTTCAATAATTTGCATAATGTGAAAAACAGTAAAATGAATAGAACTTTTGAAAGATTGACTCTATCAACACCAAATTTGGTATACGGCCTCGGGGGATGAAAATACAAATTTCTATTATAAATGAGCCAGGTCGGATAAAAAACATGGCCGCCACGGACCAATGAATCTCCGCGATGGGCGGAGCTTAGAAATGATCGGCCATAACTGCCACACCCATTGCCCTATTGTCACCAATCTTGGTGGGTAGGGTCACAAGGTGACTGGGAAGCTGCCTACCAAAGCGTTTCGAGCTCAGCCCATAGGGGGCGCTATAAATGCCACACATGCATATGTCAAAGACCGTCGGACAGAATTTCACCACCTTTGGTGTGCTATTGACTTGAAATTTTACACACATGTCCTCCTGATGGTCCTCTACAAAAAAGCCTCTTGCACCATTAGGGTGGTTATTAGGGATTTTTTTAATAACTTGCATAATGTGAAAAACAGTAAAATGAATAGAACTTTTGAAAAACATATATGGTACTGCCTCATGCTGAACACCTCAAAGACAAAGGAAATGATCATGGATTTCCGTAGGTCCAAGCCCACTCTTCAGCCAGTCAACACTTGTGGAGTGGACATTGAGGTGGTGACAACCTATAAATATCTAGGTGTTCATCTTGATAACAAGTTGGACTGGTCTGTTAACACAGATGCACTCTACAAAAAAGGGCAGAGGCGCCTCTTTTTCCTTAGAAAGCTTAGATCTCTAAACATCTGTAATAAGATGCTGCAGATGTTCTATCAGTCTGTGGTGGCAAGTCTTTTATTTTATGCTGCAGTCTGCTGGGGAGGAAGTTTAGGAAAAAAGCAGGCAAAGAGGCTGGATAAGCTTGTCAAGAAGGCTGGCTCTGTGATGGGAGTAAAGATGGACTCTCCGGAGGAGGTGGTGGAGAGATACACAATGAGGATGGTGGAGGCCATACTGAACAACACGGATCATCCACTTCATAACACCTTGATGGATCAAAGAAGCAGCGGTGGTGGACGGCTCCTATCTCTTGGGTGCAGGACAGAAAGATACCGTAGATCTTTCATACCCACAGCCATCAGACTGTTTAATTCTAATGCAAATGGAAGATGAGCTAAAAGACAAATCAATTTCCCTTTGGGATCAATAAAGTCATTTCTATTCTATTCATTTGTTGTTTCATGGTTTCATTTCATATCATTGCATTTCATTGTTCATGAAGAGGATGATCTGAGTTGTTCAGAATGGCCTCCACCAGCGTGTATCTCTCCACCACATCCTCAGTGAGTCCATCAGGGAGACATGACTGAAGCCAAGTGCCTCAGGATTTTTAGTCTGTATCCTAGCAACGACTTGATGGATAATTTCACATGGAACTTTGGCAGTAGCCGTTGGTGGGATGTATACAAGTATTGTTTTGATTTGAAAAAATGTCTACTGCCTGAGTCATCTCCACTTCCAAGCCTTTAACCTCTGCACCACCAGCATAGCAACCACGAAAACACCTCCTCATCCCAGATGGAACAGGGTGTCATCCTCCTGAAGAATCTCCTCTCCCCACAGAAGTATCCATCAGTAGTTGAGAAAAACATACATTGACACAACAAAATAAAGCAAAGGTTGAGTAAAAACTCACAGCCACTAGACTTTGCTTCTCCCAGTTGAAGCGCATGTTCTGAAAGTATGTGACTACCAAAACATTTTGAACTGGGCCAATATGGGGTGTCACAAATGTGTGACCGAAAACCTGGTTTGGAGATATCTGGGCCTGGTAATGGGTGTGTATGGCGTGGAGCCTTTAGGAACGGAGCGGGCGCTGTCGTCGACCGTGGCCGGCTCTTGGGTGCAGGACAGAAAGATACCGTAGATCTTTCATACCCACAGCCATCAGACTGTTTAATTCTAATGCAAATGGAAGATGAGCTAAAAGACAAATCAATTTCCCTTTGGGATCAATAAAGTCATTTCTATTCTATTTTATTCTATTCTATTCTATTCTATTTGTAGTGGATATGATAATAGCCACATATATAGTTTTTTTTTATTAACAGACACCCCCCTTTTTCATTTGAATATTCGAACCTTTTATTTTTTACATTTTGTAATAACCGTTTGCACCAGCAGAGGGTGCTCCAAGACCAGTGGATCCAAGCATTCTCTGCTCTGCTCTGCTTGCTCTGTGCGGGCGCAGACAATAGAGGCGCTTAGCGGAAGCGACAGCAGCTAACGAGGGAACGTGTCCTATGTTTGGATCCACAGGTTGGTAAAGTGTATGGTTGATACAGTTTTGTTAAGTTGAAATGAGTAACAGCATGTGTTAAAGCACTGAAGTTAAGATGAATGCTTTAAGTTGTGAAACACTATATTGTCGTGGTTCGTGATCGGACGTTCACGTCCCCATGAGGTCGGTTGAACAAGAATGTGTGTGTGTGTGTGCTTGAGAGTACTGGTAGTTGGTACGGTATGTTGTAATGTTGATTATATGGAATGTGAACTTTGAAGAGCGGGCGCAGACGATAAAGGCGCTTAGCGGAAGCAACAGTAGCTAACGAGGGACCGTGTCCTATGTTTGGATCCACAGATTGATTGGTTGCTCAGTCACACCGTAGCTCAGCCGCTCAGTGCCCGCCGCCTGAGCGGTTTATGCTGCCGGCCAGGGACCCCTAGCTCTGGCGCCGGTAACATATTCTATTCATTTGTTGTTTCATCGTTTCATGGTTTCATTTCATATCACAGCCACTAGACTTTGCTTCTCCCAGTTGAAGCGCATGTTCTGAAAGTATGTGACTCGCAAAACATTTTGAACTGGGCCAATATGGGGTGTCACAAATGTGTGACCGAAAACCCGGTTTGGAGATATCTGGGCCTGGTAATGGGTGTGTATCGCGTGGAGCCTTTAGGAACGGAGCGGGCGCTGTCGTCGACCGTGGCCGGCGAGGGTCGGGGTGGCCGGTTTGGGCCTCAACAGGTTAGAACCCGGGGATTGCCGCTTGCGGCTATATTTATTATTATTATTATTAGGGTTCTAACCCCGAAGGGGTAGAACCCTTCTAAAATCCTACCGGTTTATTATTATTATTATTATTATTATTTGTCGTCTGCCGCTTGAGCTCAAATTCCCGTGAGCTGGAATAGGCCAGAAAGCTGAAACTTGGCCCAATGATTGGAAATGATGTGCATCAACTTCTATTAAAATATGAGCCCAGTTGGCCAGATGGTGGCGCTGTAATTAAGGATTAAAAATTATTTTTTTGGAAGGCCACGCCCCTCACACCGTAAGTCCGATTGACTTGAAATTTGACACACAGGTCCAGCTCAATGTGCTCTACAAAAAAGCCAATGGGACCATTAAAGTCCGTCATGATAGATTTTTTGCTAATTTGCATAATGTGAAAAACAGTAAAATGAATAGAACTTTTGAAAGATTGACTCTATCAACACCAAATTTGGTATACAGTCTCGGGGGATGAAAATACAAATTTCTATTATAAATGAGCCAGATCGGATAAAAAACATGGCCGCCACGGACCAATGAATCTCCGCGATGGGCGGAGCTTAGAAATGATTGGCCATAACTCCCACACCCATTGCCCTATCGTCACCAATCTTGGTGGGTAGGGTCACAAGGTGACTGGGAAGCTGCCTACCAAAGCGTTTCGAGCTCAGCCTATAGGGGGCGCTATAAATGCCACACATGCATATCTCAAAGACCATTGAACAGAATTTCACCAAATTTGGTATGCATACTCTAGGGGGGACTGTTAACTTATATCTTGAGTGCCATGTTGATTGGTGAAAGTGGGCGTGGCCTGTTGGTCGTTAACTGCTGTTGTTTAGTTTTTTTGAATTTATGATGAGCTGGAAGGACCTAGGGACATGAAAATTGGTACATGGATTATAAATGACATGCAAATGCTTCTCAAAAAATTTGACCCCATTCGGCCTAACGGGGGCGCTGTTACATGGCGTGTGAACTTCAAATGGCTCTCCCCGCCCAGATATGAGTGCTATTGACTTGAAATTTTACACACATGTCCTCCTGATGGTCCTCTACAAAAAAGCCTCTTGCACCATTAGGGTGATTATGACGGATTTTTCAATAATTTGCATAATGTGAAAAACAGTAAAATGAATAGAACTTTTGAAAGATTGACTCTATCAACACCAAATTTGGTATACGGCCTCGGGGGATGAAAATACAAATTTCTATTATAAATGAGCCAGGTCGGATAAAAAACATGGCCGCCACGGACCAATGAATCTCCGCGATGGGCGGAGCTTAGAAATGATCGGCCATAACTCCCACACCCATTGCCCTATCGTCACCAATCTTGGTGGGTAGGGTCACAAGGTGACTGGGAAGCTGCCTACCAAAGCGTTTCGAGCTCAGCCCATAGGGGGCGCTATAAATGCCACACATGCATATCTCAAAGACCGTCGGACAGAATTTCACCACCTTTGGTGTGCTATTGACTTGAAATTTTACACACATGTCCTCCTGATGGTCCTCTACAAAAAAGCCTCTTGCACCATTAGGGTGGTTATTAGGGATTTTTTTAATAACTTGCATAATGTGAAAAACAGTAAAATGAATAGAACTTTTGAAAAACGTATATGGTACTGCCTCATGCTGAACACCTCAAAGACAAAGGAAATGATCATGGATTTCCATAGGTCCAAGCCCACTCTTCAGCCAGTCAACACTTGTGGAGTGGACATTGAGGTGGTGACAACCTAGAAATATCTAGGTGTTCATCTTGATAACAAGTTGGACTGGTCTGTTAACACAGATGCACTCTACAAAAAAGGGCAGAGCCGCCTCTTTTTCCTTAGAAAGCTTAGATCTCTAAACATCTGTAATAAGATGCTGCAGATGTTCTATCAGTCTGTGGTGGCAAGTGTTTTATTTTATGCTGCAGTCTGCTGGGGAGGAAGTTTAGGAAAAAAGCAGGCAAAGAGGCTGGATAAGCTTGTCAAGAAGGCTGGCTCTGTGATGGGAGTAAAGATGGACTCTCTGGAGGAGGTGGTGGAGAGATACACAGTGAGGATGGTGGAGGCCATACTGAACAATACGGATCATCCACTTCATAACACCTTGATGGATCAAAGAAGCAGCGGTGGTGGACGGCTCCTATCTCTTGGGTGCAGGACAGAAAGATACCGTAGATCTTTCATACCCACAGCCATCAGACTGTTTAATTCTAATGCAAATGGAAGATGAGCTAAAAGACAAATCAATTTCCCTTTGGGATCAATAAAGTCATTTCTATTTTATTCTATTCTATTCTATTTCTATTCTATTCTATTCTATTCTATTCATTTGTTGTTTCATCGTTTCATTTCATATTTCATATCATTTCATATTATTGCATTTCATTGTTCTATTCTATTCTATTCTATTCATTTGTTGTTTCATGGTTTCATTTCATATCATTGCATTTCATTGTTCATGAAGAGGATGATCTGAGTTGTTCAGAATGGCCTCCACCAGCGTGTATCTCTCCACCACATCCTCAGTGAGTCCATCAGGGAGACATGACTGAAGCCAAGTGCCTCAGGATGTTTAGTCTGTATCCTAGCAACGACTTGATGGAGAATTTCACATGGAACTTAGGCAGTAGCCGTTGGTGGGATGTATACAAGTATTGTTTTGATTTGAAAAAATGTCTACTGCCTGAGTCTTCATCTATATCTCCAGCTCCTCATTATTCTTGTTGGGCAGAGAGTTGATATTTTGCATGATGACTGACGGCAGAAAGGACCTTCACTTCATCTCCACTTCCAAGCCTTTAACCTCTGCACCACCAGCATAGCAACCACGAAAACACCTCCTCATCCCAGATGGAACAGGGTGTCATCCTCCTGAAGAATCTCCTCTCCCCACAGAAGTATCCATCAGTAGTTGAGAAAAACATACATTGACACAACAAAATAAAGCAAAGGTTGAGTAAAAACTCACAGCCACTAGACTTTGCTTCTCCCAGTTGAAGCGCATGTTCTGAAAGTATGTGACTACCAAAACATTTTGAACTGGGCCAATATGGGGTGTCACAAATGTGTGACCGAAAACCCGGTTTGGAGATATCTGGGCCTGGTAATGGGTGTGTATGGCGTGGAGCCTTTAGGAACGGAGCGGGCGCTGTCGTCGACCGTGGCCGCTCTTGGGTGCAGGACAGAAAGATACCGTAAATCTTTCATACCCACAGCCATCAGACTGCTTAATTCTAATGCAAATGGAAGATGAGCTAAAAGACAAATCAATTTCCCTTTGGGATCAATAAAGTCATTTCTATTCTATTCTATTTTATTCTATTTGTAGTGGATGTGATAATAGCCACATATATAGTTTTTTTTTATTAACAGACACCCCCCCTTTTTCATTTTAATATTCGAACCTTTTATTTTTTACATTTTGTAATAACCGTTTGCACCAGTAGAGGGTGCTCCAAGACCAGTGGATCCAAGCATTCTCTGCTCTGCTCTGCTTGCTCTGTGCGGGCGCAGACAATAGAGGCGCTTAGCGGAAGCGACAGTAGCTAACGAGGGAACGTGTCCTATGTTTGGATCCACAGGTTGGTAAAGTGTATGGTTGATACAGTTTTGTTAAGTTGAAATGAGTAACAGCATGTGTTAAAGCACTGAAGTTAAGATGAATGCTTTAAGTTGTGAAACACTTACTATATTGTCGTGGTTCGTGATCGGACGTTCACGTCCCCATGAGGTCGGTTGAACAAGAATGTGTGTGTGTGTGCTTGAGAGTACTAGTAGTTGGTACGGTATGTTGTAATGTTGATTATATGGAATGTGAACTTTGAAGAGCGGGCGCAGACGATAAAGGCGCTTAGCGGAAGCAACAGTAGCTAACGAGGGACCGTGTCCTATGTTTGGATCCACAGATTGATTGGTTGCTCAGTCACACCGTAGCTCAGCCGCTCAGTGCCCGCCGCCTGAGCGGTTTATGCTGCCGGCCAGGGACCCCTAGCTCTGGCGCCGGTAACATATTCTATTCATTTGTTGTTTCATCGTTTCATGGTTTCATTTCATATCACAGCCACTAGACTTTGCTTCTCCCAGTTGAAGCGCATGTTCTGAAAGTATGTGACTCCCAAAACATTTTGAACTCGGCCAATATGGGGTGTCACAAATGTGTGACCGAAAACCCGGTTTGGAGATATCTGGGCCTGGTAATGGGTGTGTATCGCGTGGAGCCTTTAGGAACGGAGCGGGCGCTGTCGTCGACCGTGGCCGGCGAGGGTCGGGGTGGCCGGTTTGGGCCTCAACAGGTTAGAACCCGGGGATTGCCGCTTGCGGCTATATTTATTATTATTATTATTTGTCGTCTGCCGCTTGAGCTAAAATTCCCGTGAGCTGGAACAGGCCAGAAAGCTGAAACTTGGCCCAATGATTGGAAATGATGTGCATCAACTTCTATTAAAATATGAGCCCAGTTGGCCAGATGGTGGCGCTGTAATTAAGGCTTAAAAATGACTTTTTTGGAAGGCCACGCCCCTCACACCGTAAGTCCGATTGACTTGAAATTTGACACACAGGTCCAGCTCAATGTGCTCTACAAAAAAGCCTCTGGGACCATTAAAGTCCGTCATGATAGATTTTTTGCTAATTTGCATAATGTGAAAAACAGTAAAATGAATAGAACTTTTGAAAGATTGACTCTATCAACACCAAATTTGGTATACAGCCTCGGGGGATGAAAATACAAATTTCTATTATAAATGAGCCAGATCGGATAAAAAACATGGCCGCCACGGACCAATGAATCTCCGCGATGGGCGGAGCTTAGAAATGATTGGCCATAACTCCCACACCCATTGCCCTATCGTCACCAATCTTGGTGGGTAGGGTCACAAGGTGACTGGGAAGCTGCCTACCAAAGCGTTTTGAGCTCAGCCTATAGGGGGCGCTATAAATGCCACACATGCATATCTCAAAGACCATTGAACAGAATTTCACCAAATTTGGTATGCATACTCTAGGGGGGACTGTTAACTTATATCTTGAGTGCCATGTTGATTGGTGAAAGTGGGCGTGGCCTGTTGGTCGTTAACTGCTGTTGTTTACGTTTTTTGAATTTATGATGAGCTGGAAGGACCTAGGGACATGAAAATCAGTACATGGATTATAAATGACATGCAAATGCTTGTCAAAAAATTTGACCCCATTCGGCCTAACGGGGGCGCTGTTACATGGCGTGTGAACTTCAAATGGCTCTCCCCGCCCAGATATGAGTGCTATTGACTTGAAATTTTACACACATGTCCTCCTGATGGTCCTCTACAAAAAATCCTCTTGCACCATTAGGGTGATTATGACGGATTTTTCAATAATTTGCATAATGTGAAAAACAGTAAAATGAATAGAACTTTTGAAAGATTGACTCTATCAACACCAAATTTGGTATACAGCCTCGGGGGATGAAAATACAAATTTCTATTATAAATGAGCCAGGTCGGATAAAAAACATGGCCGCCACGGACCAATGAATCTCCGCGATGGGCGGAGCTTAGAAATGATTGGCCATAACTCCCACACCCATTGCCCTATTGTCACCAATCTTGGTGGGTAGGGTCACAAGGTGACTGGGAAGCTGCCTACCAAAGCGTTTCGAGCTCAGCCATAGGGGGCGCTATAAATGCCACACATGCATATCTCAAAGACCGTCAGACAGAATTTCACCACGTTTGGTGTGCTGTTGACTTGAAATTTTACACACATGTCCTCTGATGGTCCTCTACAAAAAGCCTCTTGCACCATTAGGGTGGTTATTATGGATTTTTTTAATAACTTGCATAATGTGAAAAACAGTAAAATGAATAGAACTTTTGAAAAACATATATGATACTGCCTCATGCTGAACACCTCAAAGACAAAGGAAATGATCATGGATTTCCGTAGGTCCAAGCCCACTCTTCAGCCAGTCAACACTTGTGGAGTGGACATTGAGGTGGTGACAACCTATAAATATCTAAGTGTTCATCTTGATAACAAGTTGGACTGGTCTGTTAACACAGATGCACTCTACAAAAAAGGGCAGAGGTGCCTCTTTTTCCTTAGAAAGCTTAGATCTCTAAACATCTGTAATAAGATGCTGCAGATGTTCTATCAGTCTGTGGTGGCAAGTGCTTTATTTTATGCTGCAGTCTGCTGGGGAGGAAGTTTAGGAAAAAAGCAGGCAAAGAGGCTGGATAAGCTTGTCAAGAAGGCTGGCTCTGTGATGGGAGTAAAGATGGACTCTCTGGAGGAGGTGGTGGAGAGATACACAATGAGGATGGTGGAGGCCATACTGAACAACACGGATCATCCACTTCATAACACCTTGATGGATCAAAGAAGCAGCGGTGGTGGACGGCTCCTATCTCTTGGGTGCAGGACAGAAAGATACCGTAGATCTTTCATACCCACAGCCATCAGACTCTTTAATTCTAATGGAAATGGAAGATGAGCTAAAAGACAAATCAATTTCCCTTTGGGATCAATAAAGTAATTTCTATTTTATTCTATTCTATTCTATTCTATTCTATTCTATTCTATTCTATTCTATTCTATTCTATTCTATTCATTTGTTGTTTCATCGTTTCATTTCATATTTCATATCATTTCATATTATTGCATTTCATTGTTCTATTCTATTCTATTCTATTCATTTGTTGTTTCATGGTTTCATTTCATATCATTGCATTTCATTGTTCATGAAGAGGATGATCTGAGTTGTTCAGAATGGCCTCCACCAGCGTGTATCTCTCCACCACATCCTCAGTGAGTCCATCAGGGAGACATGACTGAAGCCAAGTGCCTCAGGATGTTTAGTCTGTATCCTAGCAACGACTTCATGGAGAATATCACATGGAACTTTGGCAGTAGCCGTTGGTGGGATGTATACAAGTATTGTTTTGATTTGAAAAAATGTCTACTGCCTGAGTCTTCATCTATATCTCCAGCTCCTCATTATTCTTGTTGGGCAGAGAGGTGATATTTTGCATGATGACTGACGGCAGAAAGGACCTTCACTTCATCTCCACTTCCAAGCCTTTAACCTCTGCACCACCAGCATAGCAACCACGAAAACACCTCCTCATCCCAGATGGAACAGGGTGTCATCCTCCTGAAGAATCTCCTCTCCCCACAGAAGTATCCATCAGTAGTTGAGAAAAACATACATTGACACAACAAAATAAAGCAAAGGTTGAGTAAAAACTCACAGCCACTAGACTTTGCTTCTCCCAGTTGAAGCGCATGTTCTGAAAGTATGTGACTACCAAAACATTTTGAACTGGGCCAATATGGGGTGTCACAAATGTGTGACCGAAAACCTGGTTTGGAGATATCTGGGCCTGGTAATGGGTGTGTATGGCGTGGAGCCTTTAGGAACGCAGTGGGCGCTGTCGTCGACCGTGGCCGCTCTTGGGTGCAGGACAGAAAGATACTGTAGATCTTTCATACCCACAGCCATCAGACTGTTTAATTCTAATGCAAATGGAAGATGAGCTAAAAGACAAATCAATTTCCCTTTGGGATCAATAAAGTCATTTCTATTCTATTCTATTCTATTCTATTTGTAGTGGATGTGATAATAGCCACATATATAGTTTTTTTTTATTAACAGACACCCCCCCTTTTTCATTTGAATATTCGAACCTTTTATTTTTTACATTTTGTAATAACCGTTTGCACCAGCAGAGGGTGCTCCAAGACCAGTGGATCCAAGCATTCTCTGCTCTGCTTGCTCTGCTTGCTCTGTGCGGGCGCAGACAATAGAGGCGCTTAGCGGAAGCGACAGTAGGTAACGAGGGAACGTGTCCTATGTTTGGATCCACAGGTTGGTAAAGTGTATGGTTGATACAGTTTTGTTAAGTTGAAATGAGTAACAGCATGTGTTAAAGCACTGAAGTTAAGATGAATGCTTTTAGTTGTGAAACACTTACTATATTGTCGTGGTTCGTGATCGGACGTTCACGTCCCCATGAGGTCGGTTGAACAAGAATGTGTGTGTGTGTGCTTGAGAGTACTAGTAGTTGGTACGGTATGTTGTAATGTTGATTATATGGAATGTGAACTTTGAAGAGCGGGCGCAGACGATAAAGGCGCTTAGCGGAAGCAACAGTAGCTAACGAGGGACCGTGTCCTATGTTTGGATCCACAGATTGATTGGTTGCTCAGTCACACCGTAGCTCAGCCGCTCAGTGCCCGCCGCCTGAGCGGTTTATGCTGCCGGCCAGGGACCCCTAGCTCTGGCGCCGGTAACATATTCTATTCATTTGTTGTTTCATCGTTTCATGGTTTCATTTCATATCACAGCCACAAGACTTTGCTTCTCCCAGTTGAAGCGCATGTTCTGAAAGTATGTGACTCGCAAAACATTTTGAACTCGGCCAATATGGGGTGTCACAAATGTGTGAGCGAAAACCCGGTTTGGAGATATCTGGGCCTGGTAATGGGTGTGTATCGCGTGGAGCCTTTAGGAACGGAGCGGGCGCTGTCGTCGACCGTGGCCGGCGAGGGTCGGGGTGGCCGGTTTGGGCCTCAACAGGTTAGAACCCGGGGATTGCCGCTTGCGGCTATATTTAGGGTTCTAACCCCGAAGGGGTAGAACCCTTCTAAAATCCTACCGGTTTATTATTATTATTTGTCGTCTGCCGCTTGAGCTCAAATTCCCGTGAGCTGGAATAGGCCAGAAAGCTGAAACTTGGCCCAATGATTGGAAATGATGTGCATCAACTTCTATTAAAATATGAGCCCAGTTGGCCAGATGGTGGCGCTGTAATTAAGGTTTAAAAATGACTTTTTTGGAAGGCCACGCCCCTCACACCGTAAGTCCGATTGACTTGAAATTTGACACACAGGTCCAGCTCAATGTGCTCTACAAAAAAGCCAATGGGACCATTAAAGTCCGCCATGATAGATTTTTTGCTAATTTGCATAATGTGAAAAACAGTAAAATGAATAGAACTTGTGAAAGATTGACTCTATCAACACCAAATTTGGTATACAGCCTCAGGGGATGAAAATACAAATTTCTATTATAAATGAGCTAGATCGGATCAAAAATATGGCCGCCACGGACCAATGAATCTCCGCGATGGGCGGAGCTTAGAAATGATTGGCCATAACTCCCACACCCCTTGCCCTATCGTCACCAATCTTGGTGGGTAGGTTCACAACGGGACTGGGAAGCTGCCTACCAAAGCGTTTTGAGCTCAGCCTATAGGGGGCGCTATAAATGCCACACATGCATATCTCAAAGACCATTGAACAGAATTTCACCAAATTTGGTATGCATACTCTAGGGGGGACTGTTAACTTATATCTTGAGTGCCATGTTGATTGGTGAAAGTGGGCGTGGCCTGTTGGTCGTTAACTGCTGTTGTTTAGTTTTTTTGAATTTATGATGAGCTGGAAGGACCTAGGGACATGAAAATCGGTACATGGATTATAAATGACATGCAAATGCTTGTCAAAAAATTTGACCCCATTCGGCCTAACGGGGGCGCTGTTACATGGCGTGTGAACTTCAAATGGCTCTCCCCGCCCAGATATGAGTGCTATTGACTTGAAATTTTACACACATGTCCTCCTGATGGTCCTCTACAAAAAAGCCTCTGGGACCATTAGGGTGATTATGACGGATTTTTCAATAATTTGCATAATGTGAAAAACAGTAAAATGAATAGAACTTTTGAAAGATTGACTCTATCAACACCAAATTTGGTATACGGCCTCGGGGGATGAAAATACAAATTTCTATTATAAATGAGCCAGGTCGGATAAAAAACATGGCCGCCACGGACCAATGAATCTCCGCGATGGGCGGAGCTTAGAAATGATCGGCCATAACTCCCACACCCATTGCCCTATCGTCACCAATCTTGGTGGGTAGGGTCACAAGGTGACTGGGAAGCTGCCTACCAAAGCGTTTCGAGCTCAGCCCATAGGGGGCGCTATAAATGCCACACATGCATATCTCAAAGACCGTCGGACAGAATTTCACCACGTTTGGTGTGCTATTGACTTGAAATTTTACACACATGTCCTCCTGATGGTCCTCTACAAAAAAGCCTCTTGCACCATTAGGGTGGTTATTAGGGATTTTTTTAATAACTTGCATAATGTGAAAAACAGTATGAATGTGAATATAGGGATTTGATAAAAGCCTTCAGTGACTGGAGTCACCACAACTGCCTCATGCTGAACACCTCAAAGACAAAGGAAATGATCATGGATTTCCGTAGGTCCAAGCCCACTCTTCAGCCAGTCAACACTTGTGGAGTGGACATTGAGGTGGTGACAACCTATAAATATCTAGGTGTTCATCTTGATAACAAGTTGGACTGGTCTGTTAACACAGATGCACTCTACAAAAAAGGGCAGAGGCGCCTCTTTTTCCTTAGAAAGCTTAGATCTCTAAACATCTGTAATAAGATGCTGCAGATGTTCTATCAGTCTGTGGTGGCAAGTGTTTTATTTTATGCTGCAGTCTGCTGGGGAGGAAGTTTAGGAAAAAAGCAGGCAAAGAGGCTGGATAAGCTTGTCAAGAAGGCTGGCTCTGTGATGGGAGTAAAGATGGACTCTCTGGAGGAGGTGGTGGAGAGATACACAATGAGGATGGTGGAGGCCATACTGAACAACACGGATCATCCACTTCATAACACCTTGATGGATCAAAGAAGCAGCGGTGGTGGACGGCTCCTATCTCTTGGGTGCAGGACAGAAAGATACCGTAGATCTTTCATACCCACAGCCATCAGACTGTTTAATTCTAATGCAAATGGAAGATGAGCTAAAAGACAAATCAATTTCCCTTTGGGATCAATAAAGTAATTTCTATTTTATTCTATTCTATTCTATTCTATTCTATTCATTTGTTGTTTCATCGTTTCATTTCATATTTCATATCATTTCATATTATTGCATTTCATTGTTCTATTCTATTCTATTCTATTCATTTGTTGTTTCATGGTTTCATTTCATATCATTGCATTTCATTGTTCATGAAGAGGATGATCTGAGTTGTTCAGAATGGCCTCCACCAGCGTGTATCTCTCCACCACATCCTCAGTGAGTCCATCAGGGAGACATGACTGAAGCCAAGTGCCTCAGGATGTTTAGTCTGTATCCTAGCAACGACTTCATGGAGAATTTCACATGGAACTTTGGCAGTAGCCGTTGGTGGGATGTATACAAGTATTGTTTTGATTTGAAAAAATGTCTACTGCCTGAGTCTTCATCTATATCTCCAGCTCCTCATTATTCTTGTTGGGCAGAGAGTTGATATTTTGCATGATGACTGACGGCAGAAAGGACCTTCACTTCATCTCCACTTCCAAGCCTTTAACCTCTGCACCACCAGCATAGCAACCACGAAAACACCTCCTCATCCCAGATGGAACAGGGTGTCATCCTCCTGAAGAATCTCCTCTCCCCACAGAAGTATCCATCAGTAGTTGAGAAAAACATACATTGACACAACAAAATAAAGCAAAGGTTGAGTAAAAACTCACAGCCACTAGACTTTGCTTCTCCCAGTTGAAGCGCATGTTCTGAAAGTATGTGACTACCAAAACATTTTGAACTGGGCCAATATGGGGTGTCACAAATGTGTGACCGAAAACCTGGTTTGGAGATATCTGGGCCTGGTAATGGGTGTGTATGGCGTGGAGCCTTTAGGAACGGAGCGGGCGCTGTCGTCGACCGTGGCCGCTCTTGGGTGCAGGACAGAAAGATACCGTAGATCTTTCATACCCACAGCCATCAGACTGTTTAATTCTAATGCAAATGGAAGATGAGCTAAAAGACAAATCAATTTCCCTTTGGGATCAATAAAGTAATTTCTATTCTATTCTATTCTATTCTATTCTATTTGTAGTGGATGTGATAATAGCCACATATATAGTTTTTTTTTATTAACAGACACCCCCCCTTTTTCATTTTAATATTCGAACCTTTTATTTTTTACATTTTGTAATAACCGTTTGCACCAGCAGAGGGTGCTCCAAGACCAGTGGATCCAAGCGTTCTCTGCTCTGCTCTGCTCTGCTCTGCTTGCTCTGTGCGGGCGCAGACAATAGAGGCGCTTAGCGGAAGCGACAGTAGCTAACGAGGGAACGTGTCCTATGTTTGGATCCACAGGTTGGTAAAGTGTATGGTTGATACAGTTTTGTTAAGTTGAAATGAGTAACAGCATGTGTTAAAGCACTGAAGTTAAGATGAATGCTTTAAGTTGTGAAACACTTACTATATTGTCGTGGTTCGTGATCGGACGTTCACGTCCCCATGAGGTCGGTTGAACAAGAATGTGTGTGTGTGTGTGCGTGTGTAGTGTAGTGTAGTGAGAGTACTGGTAGTTGGTACGGTATGTTGTAATGTTGATTATATGGAATGTGAACTTTGAAGAGCGGGCGCAGACGATAAAGGCGCTTAGCGGAAGCAACAGTAGCTAACGAGGGACCGTGTCCTATGTTTGGATCCACAGATTGATTGGTTGCTCAGTCACACCGTAGCTCAGCCGCTCAGTGCCCGCCGCCTGAGCGGTTTATGCTGCCGGCCAGGGACCCCTAGCTCTGGCGCCGGTAACATATTCTATTCATTTGTTGTTTCATCGTTTCATGGTTTCATTTCATATCACAGCCACTAGACTTTGCTTCTCCCAGTTGAAGCGCATGTTCTGAAAGTATGTGACTCCCAAAACATTTTGAACTCGGCCAATATGGGGTGTCACAATGTGTGACCGAAAACCCGGTTTGGAGATATCTGGGCCTGGTAATGGGTGTGTATCGCGTGGAGCCTTTAGGAACGGAGCGGGCGCTGTCGTCGACCGTGGCCGGCGAGGGTCGGGGTGGCCGGTTTGGGCCTCAACAGGTTAGAACCCGGGGATTGCCGCTTGCGGCTATATTTATTATTATTATTATTATTATTATTTGTCGTCTGCCGCTTGAGCTCAAATTCCCGTGAGCTGGAATAGGCCAGAAAGCTGAAACTTGGCCCAATGATTGGAAATGATGTGCATCAACTTCTATTAAAATATGAGCCCAGTTGGCCAGATGGTGGCGCTGTAATTAAGGCTTAAAAATGACTTTTTTGGAAGGCCACGCCCCTCACACCGTAAGTCCGATTGACTTGAAATTTGACACACAGGTCCAGCTCAATGTGCTCTACAAAAAAGCCTCTGGGACCATTAAAGTCCGTCATGATAGATTTTTTGCTAATTTGCATAATGTGAAAAACAGTAAAATGAATAGAACTTTTGAAAGATTGACTCTATCAACACCAAATTTGGTATACAGCCTCGGGGGATGAAAATACAAATTTCTATTATAAATGAGCTAGATCGGATCAAAAATATGGCCGCCACGGACCAATGAATCTCCGCGATGGGCGGAGCTTAGAAATGATTGGCCATAACTCCCACACCCCTTGCCCTATCGTCACCAATCTTGGTGGGTAGGTTCACAAGGGACTGGGAAGCTGCCTACCAAAGCGTTTTGAGCTCAGCCTATAGGGGGCGCTATAAATGCCACACATGCATATCTCAAAGACCATTGAACAGAATTTCACCAAATTTGGTATGCATACTCTAGGGGGGACTGTTAACTTATATCTTGAGTGCCATGTTGATTGGTGAAAGTGGGCGTGGCCTGTTGGTCGTTAACTGCTGTTGTTTACGTTTTTTGAATTTATGATGAGCTGGAAGGACCTAGGGACATGAAAATCGGTACATGGATTATAAATGACATGCAAATGCTTGTCAAAAAATTTGACCCCATTCGGCCTAACGGGGGCGCTGTTACATGGCGTGTGAACTTCAAATGGCTCTCCCCGCCCAGATATGAGTGCTATTGACTTGAAATTTTACACACATGTCCTCCTGATGGTCCTCTACAAAAAAGCCTCTGGGACCATTAGGGTGATTATGACGGATTTTTCAATAATTTGCATAATGTGAAAAACAGTAAAATGAATAGAACTTTTGAAAGATTGACTCTATCAACACCAAATTTGGTATACAGCCTCGGGGGATGAAAATACAAATTTCTATTATAAATGAGCCAGGTCGGATAAAAAACATGGCCGCCACGGACCAATGAATCTCCGCGATGGGCGGAGCTTAGAAATGATCGGCCATAACTCCCACACCCATTGCCCTATCGTCACCAATCTTGGTGGGTAGGGTCACAAGGTGACTGGGAAGCTGCCTACCAAAGCGTTTCGAGCTCAGCCCATAGGGGGCGCTATAAATGCCACACATGCATATCTCAAAGACCGTCGGACAGAATTTCACCACGTTTGGTGTGCTATTGACTTGAAATTTTACACACATGTCCTCCTGATGGTCCTCTACAAAAAAGCCTCTTGCACCATTAGGGTGGTTATGACGGATTTTTTTAATAACTTGCATAATGTGAAAAACAGTATGAATGTGAATATAGGGATTTGATAAAAGCCTTCAGTGACTGGAGTCACCAGAACTGCCTCATGCTGAACACCTCAAAGACAAAGGAAATGATCATGGATTTCCGTAGGTCCAAGCCCACTCTTCAGCCAGTCAACACTTGTGGAGTGGACATTGAGGTGGTGACAACCTATAAATATCTAGGTGTTCATCTTGATAACAAGTTGGACTGGTCTGTTAACACAGATGCACTCTACAAAAAAGGGCAGAGGCGCCTCTTTTTCCTTAGAAAGCTTAGATCTCTAAACATCTGTAATAAGATGCTGCAGATGTTCTATCAGTCTGTGGTGGCAAGTGTTTTATTTTATGCTGCAGTCTGCTGGGGAGGAAGTTTAGGAAAAAAGCAGGCAAAGAGGCTGGATAAGCTTGTCAAGAAGGCTGGCTCTGTGATGGGAGTAAAGATGGACTCTCTGGAGGAGGTGGTGGAGAGATACACAATGAGGATGGTGGAGGCCATACTGAACAACACGGATCATCCACTTCATAACACCTTGATGGATCAAAGAAGCAGCGGTGGTGGACGGCTCCTATCTCTTGGGTGCAGGACAGAAAGATACCGTAGATCTTTCATACCCACAGCCATCAGACTGTTTAATTCTAATGCAAATGGAAGATGAGCTAAAAGACAAATCAATTTCCCTTTGGGATCAATAAAGTCATTTCTATTCTATTCTATTCTATTCTATTTGTAGTGGATGTGATAATAGCCACATATATAGTTTTTTTTTATTAACAGACACCCCCCCTTTTTCATTTGAATATTCGAACCTTTTATTTTTTACATTTTGTAATAACCGTTTGCACCAGCAGAGGGTGCTCCAAGACCAGTGGATCCAAGCGTTCTCTGTTGGTGGGATGTATACAAGTATTGTTTTGATTTGAAAAAATGTCTACTGCCTGAGTCTTCATCTATATCTCCAGCTCCTCATTATTCTTGTTGGGCAGAGAGTTGATATTTTGCATGATGACTGACGGCAGAAAGGACCTTCACTTCATCTCCACTTCCAAGCCTTTAACCTCTGCACCACCAGCATAGCAACCACGAAAACACCTCCTCATCCCAGATGGAACAGGGTGTCATCCTCCTGAAGAATCTCCTCTCCCCACAGAAGTATCCATCAGTAGTTGAGAAAAACATACAAAAACACAACAAAATAAAGCAAAGGTTGAGTAAAAGCTCACAGCCACTAGACTTTGCTTCTCCCAGTTGAAGCGCATGTTCTGAAAGTATGTGACTACCAAAACATTTTGAACTGGGCCAATATGGGGTGTCACAAATGTGTGACCGAAAACCTGGTTTGGAGATATCTGGGCCTGGTAATGGGTGTGTATGGCGTGGAGCCTTTAGGAACGGAGCGGGCGCTGTCGTCGACCGTGGCCGGCTCTTGGGTGCAGGACAGAAAGATACCGTAGATCTTTCATACCCACAGCCATCAGACTGTTTAATTCTAATGCAAATGGAAGATGAGCTAAAAGACAAATCAATTTCCCTTTGGGATCAGTAAAGTAATTTCTATTCTATTCTATTCTATTCTATTTGTAGTGGATGTGATAATAGCCACATATATAGTTTTTTTTTATTAACAGACACCCCCCCTTTTTCATTTGAATATTCGAACCTTTTATTTTTTACATTTTGTAATAACCGTTTGCACCAGCAGAGGGTGCTCCAAGACCAGTGGATCCAAGCATTCTCTGCTCTGCTCTGCTTGCTCTGTGCGGGCGCAGACAATAGAGGCGCTTAGCGGAAGCGACAGTAGCTAACGAGGGAACGTGTCCTATGTTTGGATCCACAGGTTGGTAAAGTGTATGGTTGATACAGTTTTGTTAAGTTGAAATGAGTAACAGCATGTGTTAAAGCACTGAAGTTAAGATGAATGCTTTAAGTTGTGAAACACTTACTATATTGTCGTGGTTCGTGATCGGACGTTCACGTCCCCATGAGGTCGGTTGAACAAGAATGTGTGTGTGTGTGCTTGAGAGTACTAGTAGTTGGTACGGTATGTTGTAATGTTGATTATATGGAATGTGAACTTTGAAGAGCGGGCGCAGACGATAAAGGCGCTTAGCGGAAGCAACAGTAGCTAACGAGGGACCGTGTCCTATGTTTGGATCCACAGATTGATTGGTTGCTCAGTCACACCGTAGCTCAGCCGCTCAGTGCCCGCCGCCTGAGCGGTTTATGCTGCCGGCCAGGGACCCCTAGCTCTGGCGCCGGTAACATATTCTATTCATTTGTTGTTTCATCGTTTCATCGTTTCATTTCATATCACAGCCACTAGACTTTGCTTCTCCCAGTTGAAGCGCATGTTCTGAAAGTATGTGACTCGCAAAACATTTTGAACTGGGCCAATATGGGGTGTCACAAATGTGTGACCGAAAACCCGGTTTGGAGATATCTGGGCCTGGTAATGGGTGTGTATCGCGTGGAGCCTTTAGGAACGGAGCGGGCGCTGTCGTCGACCGTGGCCGGCGAGGGTCGGGGTGGCCGGTTTGGGCCTCAACAGGTTAGAACCCGGGGATTGCCGCTTGCGGCTATATTATTATTAGGGTTCTAACCCCGAAGGGGTAGAACCCTTCTAAAATCCTACCGGTTTATTATTATTATTATTATTATTTGTCGTCTGCCGCTTGAGCTCAAATTCCCGTGAGCTGGAATAGGCCAGAAAGCTGAAACTTGGCCCAATGATTGGAAATGATGTGCATCAACTTCTATTAAAATATGAGCCCAGTTGGCCAGATGGTGGCGCTGTAATTAAGGCTTAAAAATGACTTTTTTGGAAGGCCACGCCCCTCACACCGTAAGTCCGATTGACTTGAAATTTGACACACAGGTCCAGCTCAATGTGCTCTACAAAAAAGCCTCTGGGACCATTAAAGTCCGTCATGATAGATTTTTTGCTAATTTGCATAATGTGAAAAACAGTAAAATGAATAGAACTTTTGAAAGATTGACTCTATCAACACCAAATTTGGTATACAGCCTCGGGGGATGAAAATACAAATTTCTATTATAAATGAGCCAGATCGGATAAAAAACATGGCCGCCACGGACCAATGAATCTCCGCGATGGGCGGAGCTTAGAAATGATTGGCCATAACTCCCACACCCATTGCCCTATCGTCACCAATCTTGGTGGGTAGGGTCACAAGGTGACTGGGAAGCTGCCTACCAAAGCGTTTTGAGCTCAGCCTATAGGGGGCGCTATAAATGCCACACATGCATATCTCAAAGACCATTGAACAGAATTTCACCAAATTTGGTATGCATACTCTAGGGGGGACTGTTAACTTATATCTTGAGTGCCATGTTGATTGGTGAAAGTGGGCGTGGCCTGTTGGTCGTTAACTGCTGTTGTTTACGTTTTTTGAATTTATGATGAGCTGGAAGGACCTAGGGACATGAAAATCAGTACATGGATTATAAATGACATGCAAATGCTTGTCAAAAAATTTGACCCCATTCGGCCTAACGGGGGCGCTGTTACATGGCGTGTGAACTTCAAATGGCTCTCCCCGCCCAGATATGAGTGCTATTGACTTGAAATTTTACACACATGTCCTCCTGATGGTCCTCTACAAAAAAGCCTCTTGCACCATTAGGGTGATTATGACGGATTTTTCAATAATTTGCATAATGTGAAAAACAGTAAAATGAATAGAACTTTTGAAAGATTGACTCTATCAACACCAAATTTGGTATACAGCCTCGGGGGATGAAAATACAAATTTCTATTATAAATGAGCCAGGTCGGATAAAAAACATGGCCGCCACGGACCAATGAATCTCCGCGATGGGCGGAGCTTAGAAATGATCGGCCATAACTCCCACACCCATTGCCCTATCGTCACCAATCTTGGTGGGTAGGGTCACAAGGTGACTGGGAAGCTGCCTACCAAAGCGTTTCGAGCTCAGCCCATAGGGGGCGCTATAAATGCCACACATGCATATCTCAAAGACCGTCGGACAGAATTTCACCACGTTTGGTGTGCTATTGACTTGAAATTTTACACACATGTCCTCCTGATGGTCCTCTACAAAAAAGCCTCTTGCACCATTAGGGTGGTTATTAGGGATTTTTTTAATAACTTGCATAATGTGAAAAACAGTAAAATGAATAGAACTTTTGAAAAACATATGGATACTGCCTCATGCTGAACACCTCAAAGACAAAGGAAATGATCATGGATTTCCGTAGGTCCAAGCCCACTCTTCAGCCACTCAACACTTGTGGAGTGGACATTGAGGTGGTGACAACCTATAAATATCTAGGTGTTCATCTTGATAACAAGTTGGACTGGTCTGTTAACACAGATGCACTCTACAAAAAAGGGCAGAGCCGCCTCTTTTTCTTAGAAAGCTTAGATCTCTAAACATCTGTAATAAGATGCTGCAGATGTTCTATCAGTCTGTGGTGGCAAGTGTTTTATTTTATGCTGCAGTCTGCTGGGGAGGAAGTTTAGGAAAAAAGCAGGCAAAGAGGCTGGATAAGCTTGTCAAGAAGGCTGGCTCTGTGATGGGAGTAAAGATGGACTCTCTGGAGGAGGTGGTGGAGAGATACACAATGAGGATGGTGGAGGCCATACTGAACAACACGGATCATCCACTTCATAACACCTTGATGGATCAAAGAAGCAGCGGTGGTGGACGGCTCCTATCTCTTGGGTGCAGGACAGAAAGATACCGTAGATCTTTCATACCCACAGCCATCAGACTGTTTAATTCTAATGCAAATGGAAGATGAGCTAAAAGACAAATCAATTTCCCTTTGGGATCAATAAAGTAATTTCTATTCTATTCTATTCTATTCTATTCTATTCATTTGTTGTTTCATGGTTTCATTTCATATCATTGCATTTCATTGTTCATGAATAGGATGATCTGAGTTGTTCAGAATGGCCTCCACCAGCGTGTATCTCTCCACCACATCCTCAGTGAGTCCATCAGGGAGACATGACTGAAGCCAAGTGCCTCAGGATGTTTAGTCTGTATCCTAGCAACGACTTGATGGAGAATTTCACATGGAACTTTGGCAGTAGCCGTTGGTGGGATGTACACAAGTATTGTTTTGATTTGAAAAAATGTCTACTGCCTGAGTCTTCATCTATATCTCCAGCTCCTCATTATTCTTGTTGGGCAGAGAGTTGATATTTTGCATGATGACTGACGGCAGAAAGGACCTTCACTTCATCTCCACTTCCAAGCCTTTAACCTCTGCACCACCAGCATAGCAACCACCAAAACACCTCCTCATCCCAGATGGAACAGGGTGTCATCCTCCTGAAGAATCTCCTCTCCCCACAGAAGTATCCATCAGTAGTTGAGAAAAACATACATTGACACAACAAAATAAAGCAAAGGTTGAGTAAAAACTCACAGCCACTAGACTTTGCTTCTCCCAGTTGAAGCGCATGTTCTGAAAGTATGTGACTACCAAAACATTTTGAACTGGGCCAATATGGGGTGTCACAAATGTGTGACCGAAAACCTGGTTTGGAGATATCTGGGCCTGGTAATGGGTGTGTATGGCGTGGAGCCTTTAGGAACGGAGCGGGCGCTGTCGTCGACCGTGGCCGCTCTTGGGTGCAGGACAGAAAGATACCGTAGATCTTTCATACCCACAGCCATCAGACTGTTTAATTCTAATGCAAATGGAAGATGAGCTAAAAGACAAATCAATTTCCCTTTGGGATCAATAAAGTCATTTCTATTCTATTTGTAGTGGATGTGATAATAGCCACATATATAGTTTTTTTTTATTAACAGACACCCCCCCTTTTTCATTTGAATATTCGAACCTTTTATTTTTTACATTTTGTAATAACCGTTTGCACCAGCAGAGGGTGCTCCAAGACCAGTGGATCCAAGCATTCTCTGCTCTGCTTGCTCTGCTTGCTCTGTGCGGGCGCAGACAATAGAGGCGCTTAGCGGAAGCGACAGTAGGTAACGAGGGAACGTGTCCTATGTTTGGATCCACAGGTTGGTAAAGTGTATGGTTGATACAGTTTTGTTAAGTTGAAATGAGTAACAGCATGTGTTAAAGCACTGAAGTTAAGATGAATGCTTTAAGTTGTGAAACACTTACTATATTGTCGTGGTTCGTGATCGGACGTTCACGTCCCCATGAGGTCGGTTGAACAAGAATGTGTGTGTGTGTGTGCTTGAGAGTACTAGTAGTTGGTACGGTATGTTGTAATGTTGATTATATGGAATGTGAACTTTGAAGAGCGGGCGCAGACGATAAAGGCGCTTAGCGGAAGCAACAGTAGCTAACGAGGGACCGTGTCCTATGTTTGGATCCACAGATTGATTGGTTGCTCAGTCACACCGTAGCTCAGCCGCTCAGTGCCCGCCGCCTGAGCGGTTTATGCTGCCGGCCAGGGACCCCTAGCTCTGGCGCCGGTAACATATTCTATTCATTTGTTGTTTCATGGTTTCATTTCATATCACAGCCACTAGACTTTGCTTCTCCCAGTTGAAGCGCATGTTCTGAAAGTATGTGACTCCCAAAACATTTTGAACTCGGCCAATATGGGGTGTCACAAATGTGTGACCGAAAACCCGGTTTGGAGATATCTGGGCCTGGTAATGGGTGTGTATGGCGTGGAGCCTTTAGGAACGGAGCGGGCGCTGTCGTCGACCGTGGCCGGCGAGGGTCGGGGTGGCCGGTTTGGGCCTCAACAGGTTAGAACCCGGGGATTGCCGCTTGCGGCTATATTTATTATTATTATTTGTCGTCTGCCGCTTGAGCTCAAATTCCCGTGAGCTGGAATAGGCCAGAAAGCTGAAACTTGGCCCAATGATTGGAAATGATGTGCATCAACTTCTATTAAAATATGAGCCCAGTTGGCCAGATGGTGGCGCTGTAATTAAGGCTTAAAAATGACTTTTTTGGAAGGCCACGCCCCTCACACCGTAAGTCCGATTGACTTGAAATTTGACACACAGGTCCAGCTCAATGTGCTCTACAAAAAAGCCTCTGGGACCATTAAAGTCCGTCATGATAGATTTTTTGCTAATTTGCATAATGTGAAAAACAGTAAAATGAATAGAACTTTTGAAAGATTGACTCTATCAACACCAAATTTGGTATACAGCCTCGGGGGATGAAAATACAAATTTCTATTATAAATGAGCTAGATCGGATCAAAAATATGGCCGCCACGGACCAATGAATCTCCGCGATGGGCGGAGCTTAGAAATGATTGGCCATAACTCCCACACCCCTTGCCCTATCGTCACCAATCTTGGTGGGTAGGGTCACAACGGGACTGGGAAGCTGCCTACCAAAGCGTTTTGAGCTCAGCCTATAGGGGGCGCTATAAATGCCACACATGCATATCTCAAAGACCATTGAACAGAATTTCACCAAATTTGGTATGCATACTCTAGGGGGGACTGTTAACTTATATCTTGAGTGCCATGTTGATTGGTGAAAGTGGGCGTGGCCTGTTGGTCGTTAACTGCTGTTGTTTACGTTTTTTGAATTTATGATGAGCTGGAAGGACCTAGGGACATGAAAATCGGTACATGGATTATAAATGACATGCAAATGCTTGTCAAAAAATTTGACCCCATTCGGCCTAACGGGGGCGCTGTTACATGGCGTGTGAACTTCAAATGGCTCTCCCCGCCCAGATATGAGTGCTATTGACTTGAAATTTTACACACATGTCCTCCTGATGGTCCTCTACAAAAAAGCCTCTGGGACCATTAGGGTGATTATGACGGATTTTTCAATAATTTGCATAATGTGAAAAACAGTAAAATGAATAGAACTTTTGAAAGATTGACTCTATCAACACCAAATTTGGTATACGGCCTCGGGGGATGAAAATACAAATTTCTATTATAAATGAGCCAGGTCGGATAAAAAACATGGCCGCCACGGACCAATGAATCTCCGCGATGGGCGGAGCTTAGAAATGATCGGCCATAACTCCCACACCCATTGCCCTATCGTCACCAATCTTGGTGGGTAGGGTCACAAGGTGACTGGGAAGCTGCCTACCAAAGCGTTTCGAGCTCAGCCCATAGGGGGCGCTATAAATGCCACACATGCATATCTCAAAGACCGTCGGACAGAATTTCACCACGTTTGGTGTGCTATTGACTTGAAATTTTACACACATGTCCTCCTGATGGTCCTCTACAAAAAAGCCTCTTGCACCATTATGTGGATATAGGGATTTGATAAAAGCCTTCAGTGACTGGAATCACCAGAACTGCCTCATGCTGAACACCTCAAAGACAAAGGAAATGATCATGGATTTCCGTAGGTCCAAGCCCACTCTTCAGCCAGTCAACACTTGTGGAGTGGACATTGAGGTGGTGACAACCTATAAATATCTAGGTGTTCATCTTGATAACAAGTTGGACTGGTCTGTTAACACAGATGCACTCTACAAAAAAGGGCAGAGCCGCCTCTTTTTCCTTAGAAAGCTTAGATCTCTAAACATCTGTAATAAGATGCTGCAGATGTTTTATCAGTCTGTGGTGGCAAGTGTTTTATTTTATGCTGCAGTCTGCTGGGGAGGAAGTTTAGGAAAAAAGCAGGCAAAGAGGCTGGATAAGCTTGTCAAGAAGGCTGGCTCTGTGATGGGAGTAAAGATGGACTCTCTGGAGGAGGTGGTGGAGAGATACACAATGAGGATGGTGGAGGCCATACTGAACAACACGGATCATCCACTTCATAACACCTTGATGGATCAAAGAAGCAGCGGTGGTGGACGGCTCCTATCTCTTAGGTGCAGGACAGAAAGATACCGTAGATCTTTCATACCCACAGCCATCAGACTGTTTAATTCTAATGCAAATGGAAGATGAGCTAAAAGACAAATCAATTTCCCTTTGGGATCAATAAAGTAATTTCTACTCTATTCTATTCTATTCATTTGTTGTTTCATGGTTTCATTTCATATCATTGCATTTCATTGTTCATGAAGAGGATGATCTGAGTTGTTCAGAATGGCCTCCACCAGCGTGTATCTCTCCACCACATCCTCAGTGAGTCCATCAGGGAGACATGACTGAAGCCAAGTGCCTCAGGATGTTTAGTCTGTATCCTAGCAACGACTTGATGGAGAATTTCACATGGAACTTTGGCAGTAGCCGTTGGTGGGATGTATACAAGTATTGTTTTGATTTGAAAAAATGTCTACTGCCTGAGTCTTCATCTATATCTCCAGCTCCTCATTATTCTTGTTGGGCAGAGAGTTGATATTTTGCATGAAGGATGACTGACGGCAGAAAGGACCTTCACTTCATCTCCACTTCCAAGCCTTTAACCTCTGCACCACCAGCATAGCAACCACGAAAACACCTCCTCATCCCAGATGGAACAGGGTGTCATCCTCCTGAAGAATCTCCTCTCCCCACAGAAGTATCCATCAGTAGTTGAGAAAAACATACATTGACACAACAAAATAAAGCAAAGGTTGAGTAAAAACTCACAGCCACTAGACTTTGCTTCTCCCAGTTGAAGCGCATGTTCTGAAAGTATGTGACTACCAAAACATTTTGAACTGGGCCAATATGGGGTGTCACAAATGTGTGACCGAAAACCTGGTTTGGAGATATCTGGGCCTGGTAATGGGTGTGTATTGTGTGGAGCTTTCAAGGACAGAGCCGGTAAAGTTATTGGCTAGAGAGTGAAACATGTCTCTCAGTTGCAGATGTCTCTCATTCTGTGAAATTTGCTAAATATGTTTGATGGTTTCCCAAGCCTACAACATAAGTGACACAAGGATAATGTCTGGACATTTCCCTTGGAAAGGGTGGCACATGTGTTTTAGATGTAGTTAAATGCCTTAAATAATGTCCTTGGAGCTCCACCTGGTTGAACAATACAGTAAATACTACTATTTTGATTTCTTTTTATTTGGACTCATTAACATTACATAACATTTTTATGGAACAGTGGCTGTTTAGGTGGGGTTGAGAAAGATAAACAGAAGAAGCCATATGTATTGTAGGAATTGAATTAATCAAGCATAGAGAAAACAATGACATAGAGTTGGTCTACCCAGGCCTATCCAATTTAGGTGTTTATTGATTGTTCTTTTAATAAATGTTTCCAGAAAATCTGCCCAGCCAGTACTCGTGCTACAATACCCACTGTGATTAGGAGAGTTGAGAACATACAGCTTTTGGGTGTTATTAAGAAGAGCACTTTGGAGACTGGAGAGTCACTATTCATCTGTGCTGGTTGCCCAGGCTAAAAGTCATTGGAAGACATTTTTTTTGTTGTTTTTTTTTATTACAGATGAAGAAGATGAACTGCTGTTTTTGACCAATAAATAAAAGCCTTACAACATTTTTTTTTATTTTGTTATTTATGTTCTGTTATTAAAAACATTGGTGGAATAATCTTTTTCAGTGAATACATTTTACTTTTTCCACAATAAATTATTTGTATTAATCATTTATCTAATAAATCTGATTTCAGTAATGTAATAACAGTTAAGAAGAAATACAAAATGCAACATGAAAATAAAAAGGCTCCATATACTTTGTTTATTATACTATTCCAAATGATGAATAATGTCTTTTTATTTATTATTTTAAGTTGAATTTAAAACAAACGAATAAATAAGATTTTATTTAGAAAGTATCTATTATGACCCGGAAACAGTCACGTATGATCTGGATAACCTGTGTCTTCAGTCCGGTCAACTTCCTTTTCAACTTCACTCCGAAGAGGTAAGTCGCACATGGCTGTCTTTGCTGTCACAACATTATACATTTAACCACGCATGACAAATATCACTGAAAGCCACCTATATTGTGACGGAGTGTGTTTATGGTGTGTATGTGATGACACTGAAGTATAAACCAACACAGTTGTAAAGACCGTGACGCGGTCTCAACTTGTCCGGTTTTGACTGCGCTTGTTAGCGATAGCATTAGCTTACGTGCTAACGGTATAATTAGCTTCCGTGCTAACCGTAGTATTAGCTTACGTGCTAACCGTAGCATTAGCTTCAGTGCTAGCGGTTGCATCGATATGCATCCGCCCCGTGAGCCGAGTTTCTTCACTCGCCTGGGCAGCTGTCGTTTTAGCTGCAGCATCGCTATCCCTCAGTCCTGAGAGGCGAATAGCTTCACTTACAAGGCAGCTGTAGCTTTAGCACTAGCAATACCATGCATTCGCTGTGGCTGGCCAGTGTAACGGACGGTGGCAGAAAAACAAGCGATGTCAGAAGCCTTCAATATTATTCAGTCAGCTAAATAACTTTTTGCTCAGTTGTTAAGAAAAAATTCCCAGTCCCAAATACACTTAAGTGGGAAATATTAACTCTGTGTTCAATTATAATGTTGGACATTAATTTAAAAATGTCAGCATTTTATAATAGATACCCACATGTAAGGTTATTGTGCCTTTTAATTATTAATGGTAATTAAACAATGTAAGGAAGTGGTTAAATGTTGATTCCAATAGGGAACGGCTTAAGTCACAACCTCTCAACTAGTATCAATAAATGTGTTAATTCCCTAAATCATTACATATTTAGTTATAAGTTTATACTTTTGTCTAAATTTGTAGATATGATTATGAGTAATCAGTGTTGATGGTGCTGGTCACTTCTTTGTCAACATGTTTTAATCAGTGTTTGTCAATGTGGTGTGATTAAAATGTAACTGTTACTCATGCTGTTTAATTTTTCAGTTGTGCATCATGTCACATGAGTGTGTATTGATACAGGTTTTGTCTGTCACTGATTGGTTCATTTTCTTTTTCCATGTCTATCTTCTGTCAACATCATGGTCTGAAAACTTGCCTCAACAAACTTACAGGTATGTATCAACAGTGGTGAAAGAAGGGTTCTTATACTGTTAAGATTAGTAATACCTGAGTAAAAGTATTTTAGGCTTATCTGAATGTACTTAATGAAAAATTCAAGTTTTCTTTCCTGAGAGTTTAAATTATCACACAAAAGTGCAAGTTGTAGGAAAACATTGCAAAGCAGATTATATGATTGATGGGCGGGGGGGGGGGGACTTAAATGCCTTTATTTTACATGACAATAGTTTTTAAAGTGTGTTTGTGACCAGCAACATGTTAAGACCACCACTGGTCTTCACTAGGGCTTTTTTCAGCAGTTAGTTACACACCTGCACACAATCACTGTCATGAACTGAAGGAAGGAGTTTCCTTGTTTCCTGGGCCTGGTAATGGGTGTTTATTGTGTGGAGATTTCAAGGATAGAGCAGGTAAAGTCATTGGCTAGAGAGTGAAACACGACTGTTGTATTGCTGCCTGGATTAAGAACTTAAGAGGCCATACCTACATGAGTGCTGGTTATTTGTGTTGCTCATGTTAATAATTAATGAACATTAAAGAACTTCAAGTTTATCATTACAAATACCAAGAATATGTTTGTGTATATCTTGTGCATGTCACACAAGTAAGTAGTGACTGAAGAAGTGATCACTGCCCTTCTTCATCTCTACTGCATGTCACTGATTGTTTCATTTTCTTTTTCCATGGGTATCTTCTGTCAACATCATGGTCTGAAAACTTCCCTCAACAAACTTACAGGTATGTATCAACAGTGGTGAAAGAAGGATTCTTATACTCTTTAGAGTAGTAATACCTGACCTGAGTAAAAGTATTGTAGTCTTATTTGAATGTACTAAATGAAAAATTCAAGTGTTTTTTCCTGAGAGTTTAAATTATCACACAAAAGTGTAAGTTGTACAAAAACATTGCAAAGCAGATTCTATGATTGATGGGGGAAAAAATAACTTTATTTGACATGACAAGTTTTTAAACTGTGTTTGTGACCAGCAACATGTTAAGACCACCACTGGTCTTCACTAGGGCTTTTTTAAGCAGTGAGTTACACACCTGCACACAATCACTGTCATGAACTGAAGGAATGAGTTTCCTTGTTTCCTGGGCCTGGTAATGGGTGTTTATTGTGTGGAGATTTCAAGGATAGAGCAGGTAAAGTCATTGGCTAGAGAATGAAACACAGCTGTTGTATTGCTGCCTGGATTAAGAACTTAAGAGGCCTAGTTTTTTAAAGCATGTTTGTGACCAGCAACGTGTTAAGACCACCACTGGTCTTCACTGGGGCTTTTTTCAGCAGTGAGTTATGCACCTGCACACAATCATCTCTTCTCGTCTTGTTATCAGCATGTAAATAAAAATTTTGAATCACATTGATTGCAATTGGATTCAGAGTCATTCTTATGAGTAATGATGTGGGAATGGAAGTATAGTTATAAATAATTGGTTGCTTTGTCCATGTGTCTTTCAGATGCCACCCAAGGTGAACCGCAGAGCAGAGCGCATGAGGAAGACCTGGGCTGCCCGCAAGCAGTCCAGTGTCGACCCTCGCTCTGATGACCCTGGCTGTTTGGGCACTGGAGAAATCCATCCCCACCAGTACGCTGTGATAGCGAGCAAAAACTCTGACAAAAATGCTGAAAAAGCGAAAAACTCTGACAAAAACTCTGAGAAAAACTCTGAAAAATCCTCTGAAAAATCTCTGAAAACCTTTGAACAACCTCTGCCTGTCTCTGATCACTCTCTGCCTCCCTCTGCTGAACCTCTGCCCAACTCTGGCAATGCTCTTGAACAGAATCACATGTCTGATGTTCCTCTCCTTAAGCAATGTGTTGAAATGCAGATCCCTACTACCATGACTGAAGCTGTTGAGGTGCCTACTGCTGAATCCAAGCTTGCAGAAAACCACCCTGATGGAAGTCCTGATGGAAACGGTATTGCCCAGGGACCTGTAAAGTTTTTCATACAAGGGTCATTTTCACAGCTCCACTACCAATTTGGGGATAATGCAGGTAAACAGTGTGTAGCTAACAGTTTAGCAGCAGTGATGATGAATGAGTTGAAAAGCATAACAACATGGAGTGATGACAAGAAGAGTAATGATGTTGACACTGTTCTTATTGAGGGCAACAAGTTGTACACTACTCTTAAAGATGGTGGTCAAATAAGTGGGAACAGCGGATATCTGTTTCTTGACGAGCTGCCAAATGCATACGCAATGAAAGATGCACACTTCACAATAAATTGTGGTCCAGCTTTCAGCGGAATGGTTGGTGTTTTTGATGAGCCAGATGATTCAGATATGAGAGATATTCATGTACCACTGGACATAGCAATCCAAAGAGCATTGATGGATCATGATGCCTGCTTTGTCACTTTGGGTAATAACACATGTGTGGTTGTTAAGCAGTGTGGCCATTTTGCTGTATTTGATCCTCACAAACGCAACAGTCAAGGTCATGTGGATGGAAAGACAGGTAAAGCTGTGGTTGTGTATCACTCTGATTACAGAGCACTGTATGAGCACATGGAGAACCTGGCCCAACAACTGCTTCCCTGTTTCCGCACACTTGAAGACATGCCATTTGAGGTCAGAGGAGTCAAGGTGAGAATCACAGGTGAAATGGTGCAAAATTGTGACATGCAAACCACCAAGGAAGACACTGTGAGAAACGGTAACGAAAGCCATGAAGGCAGACCACTTTACAGTGCTGTGTTAAAGGGAGAACATAAGAGACCTGCCCCATGCACCAACTCTTTGTATGAACACGTGGCCAAAAAGAAAAGAGATGACTTTGAAGCAACTGATTCTGGTGTGCAGGAAGTGGTAAACAACCCACCAACTGTAAGTGCTACGAACACATCACATGGCAATGACATTGATAAAAATACAGATGTTGAAATAACAAAGGTATCCAAGATGTCATTTTCATACAAGCCACTGAGTGCAGTGACAAAAGGAAGACTTTGTTCACAGATGGGTGTGAGAAGTGAGAATGCAAAGCAGCTACCACCTCAGGAAATGCCAGCTATGGGAAGAGTCTGTGAAACTAAATCAATTGAAGGTGATGGCAATTGTTTCTTCCGAGCTTTATCCTATGCCATTTCAGGAAGTGAGAATGGACACATGAAACTGCGCCGGGGAATTGTCCAACACCTGGAAACACATACAGTAGAATTCCGCAGCTACTTGAGAGCCGGACATTCCTCTATTCCAGATCATTTGAACAGGTCAAACATGAAATGCTCAGGTTCCTTTGCCACTGAGATTGAAATCTGGGCAGCTGCTAACCTACTACAGGTTGACATATACACATTTAATGCAGACAGATGGAATCATTACCCATGCATTCACGTACCAGGTAACCATCAAGCAGGAAACAGAAGTGCTGAGGCTATTTACCTGAACCACAAGGATGGGAATCATTACGATGTTGTGACATGTGTAAAGGATGCACACAATGACTCCAAATGTGCATTGTCTGACAAACTGGCCAATCACAATGAACAAAGTTCAGATGGAAAGACAAAGAAAGAACAATATCATGCAGATCGTTGGTCAAGAAAGAGGAAATTGAAGGCTTTGAAAGAAACCTATGCAGCCAACAAAGAGGAGATTTCAGATAAGAGAAAAGCAACATGTGTCACAAAGAAAGCTGAACATCTAGAAAGAAAGAGAATAAGATATGCAACAAATGACCAGTACAGAAATTCCACTATAAATGCAAGTCACAAAAAGTACCATACAGACATGGAGTTTAAACACTATGCTCGTGAGCAGAGTAAGGCAAAATACGCTTCTGACAAAGTGTTTCAACAGCGTGTGCGTGAGCAGAGTAAGGGAAAATACGCTTCTGACAAAGTGTTTCAACAGCGTGTGCGTGAGCAGAGTAAGGGAAAATACGCTTCTGACAAAGTGTTTCAACAGCGTGTCCTTGAGCACAGTAAGAAAAAATACGCTTCTGACAAAGTGTTTCAACAGCGTGTGCGTGAGCAGAGTAAGGGAAAATACGCTTCTGACAAAGTGTTTCAACAGCGTGTCCTTGAGCACAGTAAGGAAAATACGCTTCTGACAAAGTGTTTCAACAGCGTGTCCGTGAGCACAGTAAGGGAAAATACGCTTCAGACAAAGTGTTTCAACAGCGTGTCCGTGAGCACAGTAAGGGAAAATACGCTTCAGACAAAGTGTTTCAACAGCGTGTCCGTGAGCAGAGTAAGAACAAATACGCCTCTAACGAAGCATTTCAACAACATGTTCGGCAGCAGAGTAAGAACAGATATGCAACTACACCGGATCTGAAGAAACGACTATGTGAGGCAACAGTGCATAAGTATCACACTGATGAAAAATTCAGACTATCAGTTAAAAGTCAAAAACACATCAGTGTTCAAAAACAAAAGGACAGGAAATTTGACATTACTTGTGTCATAGAGGACTTCCGTAAAACTGTAAAGCATGGGCCTGAATATGTCTGCTGTTGTTGCCACAGACTTCTCTTCAGGAACCAAGTCAAAGGCTGTATGAAAAACACATATTCTGCAGTGGGTTCTGATGGCAGTGCACTTGCTGATAAATGTATAACAAGTACATATTTGCATGTATGTGATAAATCCTGTGGAAAACCTTGCAGTTTTCAAGATGAGGCTTTTTCCAAAATGTGGATCTGTCATACATGTGACAGACATCTTCTCAAGGGTAAAGTGCCCGCCCAGAGTGTTGCTAACAACTTGCATTTGAAACCCATTCCACCTGAGCTAGCATGTCTCAATGAGTTGGAACAACACCTAATTTCTCTGCACATTCCCTTTGTCAGACTCATACCCTTGAAAAAAGGAGGCCAGAAGTCTGTGCAAGGACCAACTGTGTGTGTGCCATCCAATCTATCCCACGTGACCAGCATTTTGCCAAGAGATGAAAGTGAGGATAAAATGGTGAGAATCAAACTCAAACGTAAATTGACCTACAAAGGACACTATCAAGACATGCACGTGGATACTGGAAATATCAAAAATGGTCTGAATTATTTAATACTCAATAATACATGGTACAAGGATGTGAGTATTAACCCAAACTGGATCAACACATTAGAGGAAACAGAGAATGAAACAATTGAAGATGAGATGACTGAAAGTGATGGAAACGTTGAGACTTGTATTGATAATGACATCTCTGACAAGGAGGATGATGATGCAGCAGCAGAAATACAAGATTTTTCACACATTAAAGACCAGCATGGGATGTTTGCATCCTCTTGTTTACAACCTGTCGATTTGGGTCAAGAGATACTAGATCAGCATTTTGATGGCATTTTATCAATTGCCCCAGCAGAAGAGAATTCTCCAATTAGACTGTTGTCTGATGGCACAAATGAACCCAAATGTTTCCCAGTCTTATTTCCAAAAGGAGCACCTACTTTTCACAATGAGCGCCCAGAAAGAATAACTCTATGCAAATATTTCAATCAACGAATACTTAATGCAGACGGCCGTTTTGCTCGAAACACTGACTATTTATTCTATGCTCAATATATGTCAGAACTGAAACAAATTGTGGACCATGTGTCAATAGCACTGAGAAAAGGAACAGACAAAGGTTTGACGCAAAAGGTTACCACAGACATGCTCACAGACCCGGAATCTTTGAGAAAAATTCTGCATTTTGATGAGGGCTACAAATTTCTCAGGCCTATCAGAGGAACACCTCCATTTTGGCAATCAGCACAGAAAGATGTGTTTGCAATGATAAGGCAGCTTGGTATTCCTACTTGGTTCTGTTCATTTAGCTCTGCTGACATGAGATGGCCTGAAATGCTGAATGCTATGCTAAGGCAAGAACGTAAACAAGTGAACCTGGAAGACCTTTCATGGCTCGAAAAATGTGCATTATTAAAGCGCAATCCAGTAACTGCAGCCAGGATGTTTGACTACCGATGGCATTGCTTCTTAAGAGATGTTCTCCAGAGCCCTGCAGCACCAATAGGCAAAATCACAGATTACTTTTATCGAGTGGAGTTTCAGATGCGTGGCTCACCCCACATACATGCATTATTTTGGGTTGACAAAGCTCCAAAGATAGACAAAGACTCTGATGCAAAAGTTGTAGAGTTCTGTGATAAATATGTCACATGTCAAATGCCATCTGATCCGGAACTGTTGGATTTAATTGATGTGCAAAAACATAGTGAATACCATGCAAAATCTTGTGACAAGAACAATGCAAAGAAGAAGAAGAAGAAAGGAGAAATACATTGCAGATTCAACTTTCCGAGACCTGTCTCAGAGCGCACATTTATCAGCAGACCAGGTATTGATGCAGAATTTAAGGGAAAACAAGAGACTGGCTCTGAAAAAAGCAAAGAGGAAATTCTCGACCAGCCAATCATCCGCCCAGTTGTCTTGCCAACTGAATATGTCGAGAAACTGTTTGAGCAAATGAAAACTGTCCTCTCAAACCGTGAACAAAGAGAAAAGTTCCACTCTGCTGAGCAATTTTTTAAACATTTTGGCATATCACAAGAATTGTTTCAGAAAGCAAATTGTCAGCTTACCAAACGGACAAGCATCGTACTACAACGGAAACCACAAGATGTTTGGATAAACCAGTACAATCCTGATCTACTTCGCTGCTGGCAAGCAAACATGGACATTCAGTTTGTTGTAGATGCATATTCATGTGTCGTGTATATTATTTCATATGCCCTTAAAAGTGAACGAGAAATGGGACTGCTGCTTGATCAGGCTCAAAAGGAGGCCATGAATGGAAATTTACAAGCCAAGGAGTCAATGAAAAAAATTGGCACAGTTTTCTTGCAAAGCCGACAAGTTTCAGCACAAGAATGTTGTTACAGATTGACCGGCCTACCACTCAAACACTGTTCACGTGGCACGCAGTTCATACCAACTGGTGAACATCCTGTCAGAATGAGTGTACCACTGAGTCAACTTAAACAGCAACATGATAACAGTCAGACTGACGACCAGCAATTATGGATGAAAAATATTGTGGAGCGATACAAAAACAGACCAGACACGCCACCATTTCTAAACATGTGCCTCGCAACATTTGCCTCCGAGTACAGAGTTCTGTCTAAATCGCAGATCCCCAAAGGTGATAACAGTCATGTGGTCCAGTTGAAAAATAAATTTGGGTTTATAACCAGAAGAACTAATGAAGAGAAACCTGCTGTGATCCGTTATGTGAGATTGTCACCAATAAAGCAGTCTGAAGCTTACCACCACAGCATACTGCAACTATTTTTGCCCCATTACTTGGACTGCCAACTGAAACCTGCACAGTTTGAAACGTACAAAGACTTTTATGACCATGGTGCTGTGAACAATGAGGACAACACATTGGAAAATGTCAAATCTATAGTGAATAGAAACTGCGCTCTGTTTGAGAAAGAAGCTGACAAAATAGCTGACGCGGAAAAGATGTTGAAAGAAAATGGGGAACTGGAAGATGCATGGGCACAGATTTGTCCTCAGGCTGAGCTCGAAAGACTGGAATGTCAAAAATTAACAGAAAAAGACACAAATGACACAAACGATGAGCAGTGCAGTAATGATAACATTCCAGATCTACAGCCAAATAAATCTGTTTACACAGTAGAGGCTAACAGAACTCAAATGACAAGAGCTGAAGCTTTACAGTTGTTACGATCTTTGAATGAGGAGCAGTCTGCAGTTTTCTACAAAATACGACAGTGGTGTTTGCAGAAAGTCAATGGTGAGAATCCTCAGCCCCTAAAAGTATTCATTACCGGTGGAGCAGGAACAGGCAAAAGCCATTTGATCAAGGCTATTTATTATGAGTCAACTAGAATTCTCAAAAGACTCCATCCTGATCAACCAGATGCCACTACTGTTGTACTCACAGCCCCAACAGGTGTAGCTGCCTACAACATCAATGCAAATACTATACATAATACATTTTCAATCGGAACAGACATGTCCCTACCCATCAAAAACTTGACAGAAGAAAAAATTAACTCTTTGCGTGCAAAACTAGGAAACCTTGAAATATTGATCATCGATGAAATATCTATGGTTGACCACAGACTTTTAACATATGTACATGGAAGATTGAGACAAATCAAGCAACCAGGTGACAACTCTCCATTTGCCAAAGTGTGTGTTCTCGCAGTCGGAGACTTTTACCAGTTGCCCCCAGTGAAAGGTTCTGCTTTGTACAATGACTTCAAATACATAAACCTATGGGAGGATGAATTCCAGATCGCTGAGCTCACTCAAATAGTCAGACAAAAGGACTCAGACTTTGCTCATGTCTTGAATCGTATACGCACTCATACAAAGGACACACCTCTCCAAGACCGTGATATTGAAATGCTCAAAAGTTGTGAAACTGGAGAAGACAACGACGCATTACACATTTATGCTACAAATAAAGAGGTTGATGATTATAACCTGAAACGCTTAAATGTGACCTGTCAACAGTCTGTCAGCATAGAAGCACATGACTATGAGAGAAATGCTGAGACAGGAAGACTACAGATAAAAGATGGACATCATCAGAGAGTCTACAATACTTGTCTCCAGAAATATATCCATGTAGGAATAGGAGCTCGTATCATGTTGCAGAAAAACATTGATGTTTCTGATGGACTCGTAAATGGTGCTTTTGGAACTATTGCTAAAATTGTGCATGCTAATCAAGATAGTGAGGAGAAGGACGAAAGTTTCCCAACTTCCATCCATGTGGCATTTGATGACCCCAAGGTCGGGCAAAAACAGCGGGCAAAAACACGCACCATCGACCCTGAAGGGAGAATGATAACCATCCTAGAACCTGAGGAAGAAAATGTTACCCGTAATGGAGGCGTACGCATACAATATCCAATAAGGTTGGCATGGGCATGCACTATCCACAAAGTACAAGGCTTAACCATTGACAGAGTTGTTGTTTCTCTCAAAAAGATTTTTTCCTCTGGCCAAGCGTACGTTGCTCTAAGTCGTGTTACAAGTCTAAGTGGCTTAACAATTGAGGACTTTAAAGAACCTGCCATTTATTGTAATGCAAAAGTATCAGAAGCAATTGGCAAAATGCAGCCATTTATACCACCTCTCTCTTCCACCAACAACAAACCATCTGCTTTTACCATCATATTGCACAACACTCAAAGTCTTAAGGCTCACTTTCCAGATGTTGAAACTAATACTGTCATGAATAATGCTGATTGCATTTGCCTTACAGAGACATGGTTAGGAGTTGATGACCCACCACAGCAGTGTTGTCTTACAGGCTTCCAGTTCACGCATGTTTCTCGAGGTCAAAGTTATGACAATACTCATTCGCAATTGCAGCACTTAAAACAAGACTGTCATGGTGGAGTTGGAATGTATCATTCAGTGACAAAAGATGTTCTAATATGGCCTACAAAGTGCTACAATATTGAATGTTTGATGTTTCAAGTGAAGAGCATTAACTTGACTGCTGCAGTTGTTTACAGACCCTCAAGTTATCCTGTTGCCATCTTTTGTCGACACCTGAAACAACTGATTGACCTCATCGATCGATGTCCTGGTATGAAAATCATTATGGGAGACTTCAATGAAAATGCACTGGATAATGGTAAGCTGGTGAGATTTTTCACTGAACATAATTACACCCAGTATGTTCATACAGCAACAACTGACAAAGGCACTTTGATTGATCATGTTTACGTGAAAGACGGTGCTAACATACTTGTGGATGTGCTGCCAGTGTATTACAGTTATCATGAAATGGTACGTATTGCAGTTCTGTAGATTTGTCTTCATCTTCCTGTACATATTATTGAATATTGCCATTATCATTGTCATCTGTCTCTAAGTCTGTGACAGGTTTACACATGCATTTTCTAAATTATTTCAACATAACTTAGTTTTTAGGACAGACTGTACTATGTTCTGAAATGGAATGTCTTTTTGTCATTATTCTCTTTCTTGCATGAAACAAAAACTATATATGATTTTTTTTTTTTGCATGTACACATCTCATGTACCCACTTCCCTTCTATATTTGAAACATTCACTTGACATAATTGAGCATTGTTCTGCTGAAAAGAAAATACCTTGGGAGACTCCAACGGACCCCATAAAGACTAGCGACCACTTTGTTGGAGCTAGTGGGGATCCAAATGAAAGGTACATGGAGTCTCCCATTATTTCAATGCAGACATGCTCAGCCATGAAATACACTCTAATGTGTACGTTCTTTACTGCCAAATGACTACATGAATGTAAGTGATCACCTGTACATCCAAGACTGCTGATGCTCCCAGTATATTACAGCTATCATGCCCAGGTAAATCATGCACTTCTATGGCTTTTCTTTCCCCAACTGTTAATAATACCCTTGTGATTGTCATTTGCATATTTAAAGAAACTTACCACATGCACACACACAAACACACACACACACACACACACACACACATTTCTTGAAACATCACACTGAGGCAGCATCCCATATCAATCCAGAAACTAGACGACTTCTCCTTCAACAGGTAAACCTCCATCAGTTAAGTTATCACATCTTTCTTATTTGTATGACTGGCTGTTAAATTCATATGGTACAGTTAACTTGTGTCAGAGAAACAACAATCATTCATTATTCCTTTCTGAACCTGCTTTGCCTTCTGTTTTATATCATGACATATGTCTTCAAAAATATCTCCTTATTACACACATTTTCTTACAGAAACTTTAACCTCTGGAGAAGCATCCAATATTCCCCATCAAAAGCTGTGTAACCTACACCAGGTTGAAAACCACATCCTAACCCAAAGACTCATGTGAAGCTCAAGTTTTCCAGAATATCTTCAACCAAAGGTTTAAGACCACATAAAAAGGTAAGTAACTCACTTTAACACACTGATCACATTCACATGCTTTTCATGCTAAATATGTCATTTACAATTCGTAATCCTATGTCTATCTACTTCAAATTGTTTCCATAAATTATAGCCATGTCTGTAGGAGCCCAGACATCATCTCCAAATTCACCTGTAACCCCCCTGGGCACACTGTCAACTATGTACAGAAAGCCCTCCTCATTACTTTGGCCACTTCAATTCTCCTGCTGCACTACAACAATCAACATGCAGGATTTTGGCCTGTTCGATCGGGAAAAGGTAGGCCATCACTCAGTTACCTGTTTGCTGACCTTGCCCATATATATGCCATTATTACTAATTCTACAAATGTTTTCTGTTTTCTTTCAGACTTTCCCGAGCCAGTATTATGACATACAACATCAGAACTGTGGGCAAAGATACAAGGACTCATGATTACGTGTGCGATACAATTACGTGTGCTCTACCATGTTTGGGTCAAAATAATCAAATATCACATATTCAGCACTTACTGAATCTTTCGGGAGATTGACTTAAGACATACAACATCTTGAATGTTTTATTTGAACACTGAATTTTGTAAGGGGAAATTTTGGATGCACCAGGTTGTATTCATACATATATTTAAAAATAAACAAAACATCTGTCAAGCCACCATATATATTTATGCTTAAAGACACACACAATCAATCAATGTGTGTTTTGGTATTTATCCAAAAGGTTCTTGTTTATAATCAAGTTTTTATTATTTCATTCTCTTTTATAACAGTATACCCATACAATAACTCTTTTCAATGGGTTGTTGACTTTGATGTTACAACACACTACTTCATTGTCCTAACAAAGACATGTGTTACAATAATGGATACAATGTGGAACTGCCGTGCTGCCTTGCTGTGGATGTATGGACACTCATGTCATTTCAAATGTAGTGTTGATTAATACTTTGAATTGTAAGGAAAACAATGTATTATCATATTATTTCATCTTCGCATAGCTCATACTTTACTTTTTTTTCTCATATCACTGACACTGCCATATGTTCAAATGAGATGTATTTCAGCTGTTTCTGTTACAGTGTGAAACTCTTAATACAAGTAGTTCAAACTAAATGGAGTCCCTGTATTCACTGATCATCACACAAACTCTGCAGATGTAGAAAACAGATTTAACCCAGAACCCAAACAAGTTCATTTCCTGTCAGGCTTTTACTGTGAAATGTGGCCAGGAAAGTATTCCAAAAATTATATCAGTGACAGAGCATAAAAAATAATTAACAGTATAATAACATGTTGTGTTAAAAAAAAGTTCATAAAGAAATAGGAAAGTATTGAATAACAAAAATGAGCTGTAGCTCCAATTTTGCAATCACCCCTTGTGTCCACTTTATGTTACTACAAAACAATATTGTTTGACTGACATATGGATGTAAATGTCTGCTATGACTTCAATGTCAGAAATTTGGATTCAATGAGTTATCCACTGCAGTCGCATTGCAAATAGCATAATTATAGTGTTGGATTTATTAAGTAGGAAACCTTGGGACCATTTCTGTGCATACACACAGGTCAAACTAGGAACTGTTTTTCCACCAGCAAGGCAACACTACAAACCCTCTCTCTCCCTGCCTTGAGCTTAAAGACAAATCAATTTCCCTTTGGATCAATAAAGTAATTTCTATTCTATTCTATTCTATTCTATTCATTTGTTGTTTCATGGTTTCATTTCATATCATTGCATTTCATTGTTCATGAAGAGGATGATCTGAGTTGTTCAGAATGGCCTCCACCAGCGTGTATCTCTCCACCACATCCTCAATGAGTCCATCAGGGAGACATGACTGAAGCCAAGTGCCTCAGGATGTTTAGTCTGTATCCTAGCAACGACTTGATGGAGAATTTCACATGGAACTTTGGCAGTAGCCGTTGGTGGGATGTATACAAGTATTGTCGGCCGGCGAGGGTCGGGGTGGCCGGTTTGGGCCTCAACAGGTTAGAACCCGGGGATTGCCGCTTGCGGCTATATTTATTATTATTTGTCGTCTGCCGCTTGAGCTCAAATTCCCGTGAGCTGGAATAGGCCAGAAAGCTGAAACTTGGCCCAATGATTGGAAATGATGTGCATCAACTTCTATTAAAATATGAGCCCAGTTGGCCAGATGGTGGCGCTGTAATTAAGGTTTAAAAATTATTTATTTGGAAGGCCACGCCCCTCACACCGTAAGTCCGATTGACTTGAAATTTGACACACAGGTCCAGCTCAATGTGCTCTACAAAAAAGCCAATGGGACCATTAAAGTCCGCCATGATAGATTTTTTGCTAATTTGCATAATGTGAAAAACAGTAAAATGAATAGAACTTGTGAAAAATTGACTCTATCAACACCAAATTTGGTATACAGCCTCGGGGGATGAAAATACAAATTTCTATTATAAATGAGCCAGATCGGATAAAAAACATGGCCGCCACGGACCAATGAATCTCCGCGATGGGCGGAGCTTAGAAATGATTGGCCATAACTCCCACACCCATTGCCCTATCGTCACCAATCTTGGTGGGTAGGGTCACAAGGTGACTGGGAAGCTGCCTACCAAAGCGTTTTGAGCTCAGCCTATAGGGGGCGCTATAAATGCCACACATGCATATCTCAAAGACCATTGAACAGAATTTCACCAAATTTGGTATGCATACTCTAGGGGGGACTGTTAACTTATATCTTGAGTGCCATGTTGATTGGTGAAAGTGGGCGTGGCCTCTTGGTCGTTAACTGCTGTTGTTTAGTTTTTTGAATTTATGATGAGCTGGAAGGACCTAGGGACATGAAAATCGGTACATGGATTATAAATGACACGCAAATGCTTCTCAAAAAATTTGACCCCATTCGGCCTAACGGGGGCGCTGTTACATGGCGTGTGAACTTCAAATGGCTCTCCCCGCCCAGATATGAGTGCTATTGACTTGAAATTTTACACACATGTCCTCCTGATGGTCCTCTACAAAAAATCCTCTTGCACCATTAGGGTGATTATGACGGATTTTTCAATAATTTGCATAATGTGAAAAACAGTAAAATGAATAGAACTTTTGAAAGATTGACTCTATCAACACCAAATTTGGTATACGGCCTCGGGGGATGAAAATACAAATTTCTATTATAAATGAGCCAGGTCGGATAAAAAACATGGCCGCCACGGACCAATGAATCTCCGCGATGGGCGGAGCTTAGAAATGATCGGCCATAACTCCCACACCCATTGCCCTATCGTCACCAATCTTGGTGGGTAGGGTCACAAGGTGACTGGGAAGCTGCCTACCAAAGCGTTTCGAGCTCAGCCCATAGGGGGCGCTATAAATGCCACACATGCATATCTCAAAGACCGTCGGACAGAATTTCACCACGTTTGGTGTGCTATTGACTTGAAATTTTACACACATGTCCTCCTGATGGTCCTCTACAAAAAAGCCTCTTGCACCATTAGGGTGGTTATTAGGGATTTTTTTAATAACTTGCATAATGTGAAAAACAGTATGAATGTGAATATAGGGATTTGATAAAAGCCTTCAGTGACTGGAGTCACCAGAACTGCCTCATGCTGAACACCTCAAAGACAAAGGAAATGATCATGGATTTCCGTAGGTCCAAGCCCACTCTTCAGCCAGTCAACACTTGTGGAGTGGACATTGAGGTGGTGACAACCTATAAATATCTAGGTGTTCATCTTGATAACAAGTTGGACTGGTCTGTTAACACAGATGCACTCTACAAAAAAGGGCAGAGGCGCCTCTTTTTCCTTAGAAAGCTTAAATCTCTAAACATCTGTAATAAGATGCTGCAGATGTTCTATCAGTCTGTGGTGGCAAGTGTTCTATTTTATGCTGCAGTCTGCTGGGGAGGAAGTTTAGGAAAAAAGCAGGCAAAGAGGCTGGATAAGCTTGTCAAGAAGGCTGGCTCTGTGATGGGAGTAAAGATGGACTCTCTGGAGGAGGTGGTGGAGAGATACACAATGAGGATGGTGGAGGCAATACTGAACAACATGGATCATCCACTTCATAACACCTTGATGGATCAAAGAAGCAGCGGTGGTGGACGGCTCCTATCTCTTTGGTGCAGGACAGAAAGATAGCGTAGATCTTTCATACCCACAGCCATCAGACTGTTTAATTCTAATGCAAATGGAAGATAAGCTAAAAGACAAATCAATTTCCCTTTGGGATCAATAAAGTCATTTCTATTCTATTCTATTCTATTCTATTTGTAGTGGATGTGATAATAGCCACATATATAGTTTTTTTTATTAACAGACACCCCCCCTTTTTCATTTGAATATTCGAACCTTTTATTTTTTACATTTTGTAATAACCGTTTGCACCAGTAGAGGGTGCTCCACCACCAGTGGATCCAAGCGTTCTCTGTTGGTGGGATGTATACAAGTATTGTTTTGATTTGAAAAAATGTCTACTGCCTGAGTCTTCATCTATATCTCCAGCTCCTCATTATTCTTGTTGGGCAGAGAGTTGATATTTTGCATGATGACTGACGGCAGAAAGGACCTTCACTTCATCTCCACTTCCAAGCCTTTAACCTCTGCACCACCAGCATAGCAACCACGAAAACACCTCCTCATCCCAGATGGAACAGGGTGTCATCCTCCTGAAGAATCTCCTCTCCCCACAGAAGTATCCATCAGTAGTTGAGAAAAACATACATTGACACAACAAAATAAAGCAAAGGTTGAGTAAAAGCTCACAGCCACTAGACTTTGCTTCTCCCAGTTGAAGCGCATGTTCTGAAAGTATGTGACTACCAAAACATTTTGAACTGGGCCAATATGGGGTGTCACAAATGTGTGACCAAAAACCTGGTTTGGAGATATCTGGGCCTGGTAATGGGTGTGTATGGCATGGAGCCTTTAGGAACGGAGCGGGCGCTGTCGTCGACCGTGGCCGGCTCTTGGGTGCAGGACAGAAAGATACCGTAGATCTTTCATACCCACAGCCATCAGACTGTTTAATTCTAATGCAAATGGAAGATGAGCTAAAAGACAAATCAATTTCCCTTTGGGATCAGTAAAGTAATTTCTATTCTATTCTATTCTATTCTATTCTATTTGTAGTGGATGTGATAATAGCCACATATATAGTTTTTTTTTATTAACAGACACCCCCCCTTTTTCATTTGAATATTCGAACCTTTTATTTTTTACATTTTGTAATAACCGTTTGCACCAGCAGAGGGTGCTCCACCACCAGTGGATCCAAGCATTCTCTGCTCTGCTCTGCTTGCTCTGTGCGGGCGCAGACAATAGAGGCGCTTAGCGGAAGCGACAGTAGCTAACGAGGGAACGTGTCCTATGTTTGGATCCACAGGTTGGTAAAGTGTATGGTTGATACAGTTTTGTTAAGTTGAAATGAGTAACAGCATGTGTTAAAGCACTGAAGTTAAGATGAATGCTTTAAGTTGTGAAACACTTACTATATTGTCGTGGTTCGTGATCGGACGTTCACCTCCCCATGAGGTCGGTTGAACAAGAATGTGTGTGTGTGTGTGCTTGAGAGTACTAGTAGTTGGTACGGTATGTTGTAATGTTGATTATATGGAATGTGAACTTTGAAGAGCGGGCGCAGACGATAAAGGCGCTTAGCGGAAGCAACAGTAGCTAACGAGGGACCGTGTCCTATGTTTGGATCCACAGATTGATTGGTTGCTCAGTCACACCGTAGCTCAGCCGCTCAGTGCCCGCCGCCTGAGCGGTTTATGCTGCCGGCCAGGGACCCCTAGCTCTGGCGCCGGTAACATATTCTATTCATTTGTTGTTTCATGGTTTCATTTCATATCACAGCCACTAGACTTTGCTTCTCCCAGTTGAAGCGCATGTTCTGAAAGTATGTGACTCGCAAAACATTTTGAACTGGGCCAATATGGGGTGTCACAAATGTGTGACCGAAAACCCGGTTTGGAGATATCTGGGCCTGGTAATGGGTGTGTATCGCGTGGAGCCTTTAGGAACGGAGCGGGCGCTGTCGTCGACCGTGGCCGGCGGGGGTCGGGGTGGCCGGTTTGGGCCTCAACAGGTTAGAACCCGGGGATTGCCGCTTGCGGCTATATTTATTATTAGGGTTCTAACCCCGAAGGGGTAGAACCCTTTTAAAATCCTACCGGTTTATTATTATTATTAGGGTTCTAACCCCGAAGGGGTAGAACCCTTCTAAAATCCTACCGGTTTATTATTAGGGTTCTAACCCGAAGGGGTAGAACCCTTCTAAAATCCTACCGGTTTATTAGGGTTCTAACCCCGAAGGGGCTGACTTGAAATTTGACACACAGGTCCAGCTCAATGTGCTCTACAAAAAAGCCTCTGGGACCATTAAAGTCCGTCATGATAGATCTTTTGCTAATTTGCATAATGTGAAAAACAGTAAAATGAATAGAACTTTTGAAAGATTGACTCTATCAACACCAATTTGGTATACGGCCTCGGGGGATGAAAATACAAATTTCTATTATAAATGAGCTAGATCGGATAAAAAACATGGCCGCCACGGACCAATGAATCTCCGCGATGGGCGGAGCTTAGAAATGATTGGCCATAACTCCCACACCCATTGCCCTATCGTCACCAATCTTGGTGGGTAGGGTCACAACGGGACTGGGAAGCTGCCTACCAAAGCGTTTTGAGCTCAGCCTATAGGGGGCGCTATAAATGCCACACATGCATATCTCAAAGACCATTTAACAGAATTTCACCAAATTTGGTGTGGGTACTCTAGGGGGGACTGTTAACTTATATCTTGAGTGCCATGTTGATTGGTGAAAGTGGGCGTGGCCTGTTGGTCGTTAACTGCTGTTGTTTACGTTTTTTGAATTTATGATGAGCTGGAAGGACCTAGGGACATGAAAATCGGTACATGGATTATAAATGACATGCAAATGCTTGTCAAAAAATTTGACCCCATTCGGCCTAACGGGGGCGCTGTTACATGGCGTGTGAACTTCAAATGGCTCTCCCTGCCCAGATATGAGTGCTATTGACTTGAAATTTTACACACATGTCCTCCTGATGGTCCTCTACAAAAAATCCTCTTGCACCATTAGGGTGATTATGACGGATTTTTCAATAATTTGCATAATGTGAAAAACAGTAAAATGAATAGAACTTTTGAAAGATTGACTCTATCAACACCAATTTGGTATACGGCCTCGGGGGATGAAAATACAAATTTCTATTATAAATGAGCTAGATCGGATAAAAAACATGGCCGCCACGGACCAATGAATCTCCGCGATGGGCGGAGCTTAGAAATGATTGGCCATAACTCCCACACCCATTGCCCTATCGTCACCAATCTTGGTGGGTAGGGTCACAACGGGACTGGGAAGCTGCCTACCAAAGCGTTTTGAGCTCAGCCTATAGGGGCGCTATAAATGCCACACATGCATATCTCAAAGACCATTTAACAGAATTTCACCAAATTTGGTGTGGGTACTCTAGGGGGACTGTTAACTTATATCTTGAGTGCCATGTTGATTGGTGAAAGTGGGCGTGGCCTGTTGGTCGTTAACTGCTGTTGTTTACGTTTTTTGAATTTATGATGAGCTGGAAGGACCTAGGGACATGAAAATCGGTACATGGATTATAAATGACATGCAAATGCTTGTCAAAAAATTTGACCCCATTCGGCCTAACGGGGGCGCTGTTACATGGCGTGTGAACTTCAAATGGCTCTCCCTGCCCAGATATGAGTGCTATTGACTTGAAATTTTACACACATGTCCTCCTGATGGTCCTCTACAAAAAATCCTCTTGCACCATTAGGGTGATTATGACGGATTTTTCAATAATTTGCATAATGTGAAAAACAGTAAAATGAATAGAACTTTTGAAAGATTGACTCTATCAACACCAAATTTGGTATACGGCTTCGGGGGATGAAAATACAAATTTCTATTATAAATGAGCCAGATCGGATAAAAAACATGGCCGCCACGGACCAATGAATCTCCGCGATGGGCGGAGCTTAGAAATGATTGGCCATAACTCCCACACCCATTGCCCTATCGTCACCAATCTTGGTGGGTAGGGTCACAAGGTGACTGGGAAGCTGCCTACCAAAGCGTTTCGAGCTCAGCCCATAGGGGGCGCTATAAATGCCACACATGCATATCTCAAAGACCGTCGGACAGAATTTCACCACGTTTGGTGTGCTATTGACTTGAAATTTTACACACATGTCCTCCTGATGGTCCTCTACAAAAAAGCCTCTTGCACCATTATGTGAATATAGGGATTTGATAAAAGCCTTCAGTGACGGGAATCACCAGAACTGCCTCATGCTGAACACCTCAAAGACAAAGGAAATGATCATGGATTTCCGTAGGTCCAAGCCCACTCTTCAGCCAGTCAACACTTGTGGAGTGGACATTGAGGTGGTGACAACCTATAAATATCTAGGTGTTCATCTTGAGAACAAGTTGGACTGGTCTGTTAACACAGACGCACTCTACAAAAAAGGGCAGAGGCGCCTCTTTTTCCTTAGAAAGCTTAGATCTCTAAACATCTGTAATAAGATGCTGCAGATGTTCTATCAGTCTGTGGTGGCAAGTGTTTTATTTTATGCTGCAGTCTGCTGGGGAGGAAGTTTATGAAAAAAGCAGGCAAAGAGGCTGGATAAGCTTGTCAAGAAGGCTGGCTCTGTGATCGGAGTAAAGATGGACTCTCTGGAGGAGGTGGTGGAGAGATACACAATGAGGATGGTGGAGGCCATACTGAACAACACGGATCATCCACTTCATAACACCTTGATGGATCAAAGAAGCAGCGGTGGTGGACGGCTCCTATCTCTTGGGTGCAGGACAGAAAGATACTATAGATCTTTCATACCCACAGCCATCAGACTGTTTAATTCTAATGCAAATGGAAGATGAGCTAAAAGACAAACCAATTTCCCTTTGGGATCAATAAAGTAATTTCTACTCTATTCTATTCTATTCATTTGTTGTTTCATGGTTTCATTTCATATCATTGCATTTCATTGTTCATGAAGAGGATGATCTGAGTTGTTCAGAATGGCCTCCACCAGCGTGTATCTCTCCACCACATCCTCAGTGAGTCCATCAGGGAGACATGACTGAAGCCAAGTGCCTCAGGATGTTTAGTCTGTATCCTAGCAACGACTTGATGGAGAATTTCACATGCACTCAAAAAAGTCACCCAGGGCATGTGTTTGATTAACAAACTAGAAATATGTTCGCGTTAAATGCATTAATTGTGTTTAAGTTCATTAAATGATTCATTCTTGTTCGTTTAACATAAATGAAAGAAAATTCAGATGAATTAGATTCATTCATTTCAATGCAACGAGAATGAGGTCCTTCAAATCAATGAAGCTGATACGGATAGCTATTGCGCATGCGCCACACCCAGCGGCGTCAGGGAAAGTTCTGGAGGTCTGAGGGGAAAGTTTGATGGACGTTAATCAACACCGCCAGCACATGCAAGAATCGTTTGCTACCCGTGATATTAAAGGTAAATAATTCATATATATATTTATACAGGAATGTATTTATTTAAACAGTGTGAGTGATAAATTGTACACATTAGACATTTGTGAGACATATTTTAGTCACTCGTTTTTCTCACAGTTAATGCTAGCTTAACTTTGCTATGGCTAACATTGGTTTTTTATTTACGTTAGACACTGGGTCAGGGCTCATTCTGTGGCCGAAAACCGAGTTGAGAAAAGAAAAAAATGTCCGTAACATGTTTTCTATTGGAGTTTTCTGAGTCCGTTTAGCATGTTAGCCTGTGTGTGTGTGTGTGTGTGTGTGTGTGCGTGCGTGCGTGCGTGCGTGTGTGTGTGTGTTTGTATGTGCGCGGTCAGTTGTGTGCTTTGGCTCGGTTTGTACAGTCAGTGAGGGTGCCAGCCACAGTTAATCATTGTGTTTGGAGTGGTTATTGTATCCAGACAAGCTGAAGTTATAGTGTGACACTTAAAGGCAGACCCATGTAAATGTTCATATATGACGGCGTGAGAGCATCGCTTTACCGGCGTTTGTGATGGCTCGTCATTTTTCAGGTAAGAGCCAGGCTAAATAACTGACAGACGATCATGAGTTGGAGCTGCCCTTCTGGGAAGGTAGCAAACGGCTGTGTAAATCTGTTTAAACTATGAAGCTATGGAAGCTGTGGTGCAGTAACTTATGTCATCTCGATGAAGACATATGTACTTGCCAACAGAAATTGTTTCATTAAGGTTAAGTAACAGTCTTAACATTTCAGTGTATGCAATTATAGATACTGTAGTACTTGCCCTATTCACTATAGAATCATTATGTTGTATTAACCTTTTAAAACATTTTCTCTTTTTGCCAGAAATACATCCCAAAATAAAGTAGTGTCCCCATGCCCTGAGATTTGTATGCACCTCAAAAATACATGGTAAGTTGTTGATATTATTGTCATTGTGTACCAGTTATCTAGTTGGCATGTAGCATTGTACCAGGAGTTTATTCAGCCTTGTTTTTCCCCCCGCCCTGTATTTGGGTATTTTCTATTTGAGGAAATGTATATTTATTTATCATATACTAATGTTTTTGATTTTTTTTCTTTACTTTCAGTGATGTGTATGTGGCAGTGCAAGCATTGTGACACCACAGAGAGTAGTAGGTACAAATTACTTGCCAGAAAACACCAGCTCACAATTGCCTCAGACTTGCACTCTTCTGACTATAGGACACCTTTGGTGGTAACTAGTGTGTCATCGGTACCAGTTGATGTTTTGCAAAGTAGCATTGCAATTGCTATTAAGCAAAGATTTCCAGACGAGACTGATGTCCATATTACAAAAAGTGTGTCATACAATGGTATGAACTACAACAAAGGAATGATTGTAGTCCACGGGCAATTATTTGGTCTTCCTGAGTTTGCTGAAATTCTGCAGATTTGTGTTTTGCAAGGCAAGATATATTTTATTGTGAAAAAGTTCTCTGCTTGGTATAGAGAGCACTTTAGATCTTTTGAACTTGACACGTCACATGTGAGAGAGGTGTCTCTGATTGAGCATGGGGAACTACTTGATGACTATCCGTTAGCTGTCTATTCAGTGGGAGGCCTGCGTCTGGTTACTCTGAAGAGACACATAAACTTATTGGGAAGACGGAACTAATGTTTGTAAGTATTTTTTCCCACAGGCACAGTAAGTTGTAAAATCATGCAAGGTATGATTTTAATGATGAATGAATGTATTCATTTATTATTTTTAAGTAATCCACAAGTCCACAACCAAAATATATTAATTTACGTAACAAGACAGAAAATGATCAAATTTGAGGAGCTTGGACCAGAGAATGTTCAGAATTTCTGCTTGATAATTTAATGCATTGCCTAAATAAGTGGGGGGGGGAAAGATAATCATGTACAATTAGATTTTCATTATGTATAATTTAAATTGGATTAAGGTAAAAAAAAATTTACACCTTGGCTTATTGACTGAATCAAATATGTGTTTAGTTAAAAATCAAATAGTACTTGAAAGAATGCTACTTAAGATTGCCCTACAATTTTTTCACTTGTTAGTGGCAGGAAACTAATTTTGTGGAAAAACAGGTTAAATCAGAATAGCTGTAAAGCAGAGTAATACATATCACATAAAATCCTAGTTTTGATAAAAATAAATATCAACACTTGTCTAATTATCATTTACTGTAAGAGACTCTGTTTTTTCATTGTGAAATATTCAACCAGTGTTTTTTTTCTGTTAAGAAAGGCTGCAGGTCTTTAAAGTGGTTAACATTCATCCTCATCTGTCCTCCTGCCTCATCTCTGTCCTCCTCCCTCTTCTCTGTCCTCCTACCTTGTCTCTGTCCTTTTTTCATTTTGAAATATTCAACCAGTGTTTTTTTTTTGTTTTGTTTTGTTTTGTTTAGGTCCACACAATGGCCCAGCCCATAAGACTGAGAGTTATCCTTGGTGAAGATGATGCCAGGAAACTAATTCTACCAGCAGGGATACCGGACTCCATACAGGAATTGTGCCAGACAATGAAGACCAGTTTTGGACTGCAAGAAGATTTTCGGCTTCAATATCAAGATGCCGATTTTGGAAATGAGTTTGTGAACCTGTCAGTGACCTCCGAAATACATGATAAAGCAACTATAAAGATTGTATACTTACGTCCTCACAACAATGATGACGAAATGACATGTCAACCTCTAGCAGTCCAAGGCTTAACAGATACATCGTCAGTCTCCTCGATTGAAACGGATAATACAGACCTGGTTTCATCTTCAGGTTCATCACCATCTACAAGGCTGTCAGTTTGGCCAAGTGTCTTCACACTCCCTGGTTTCAACTATGATGCTGAACTGCAACTTGACAAGGCCAATGCCGAGTGCAGTGTTAGTGGAACTCATTTGAGCCCCTCACCAAAACTGAAATCACACATTTTGGAACAACTGGCCGAACAAATCATTAAATTCAAAGCCTACCCAACTGACAGTGATCTGAATGATGTTGCAGAAGCTCTTGTCAAAAAGCATCCTTGTCTGAAGGAGCAGGGATCCTTCAATGGCTGTTATGGGTGGAAGATTAGCCTCAAGTATAAAATGGCCAACTTCAGGACCAAACTAAGAGGCCTTGGATGTAACGAGGTGACCATAAATTCTCTGAAGAACAAGGCCCAAGACAAAGCAGCCTTGAATGTGAAAAAGCCGAGAAGAGCAGAGGTCAATTACTGTCCGCAGCATCCAAAAGGAGAAACAACTGAAACTCTGGAAAACGAGAGAATTTCGCTGCTTTCAGAGATTAAGAAGAGAAACAATGACCATGTAGTGGCACTGAAAATGGAAAAGACTTTCTCATATAGAAGGCAAGAAGTTCTTCAAGGACAGCCCCTTGTTGTAGACTTCAAAAGCAGATGGCCAGCTCTGTTTACTCAGAAAGAGGTGAATGTCCTATATGTGCTCAGGTTTTATCTATACCTCAGAGTGTGTGCACAGAAGTACAGGAAGATAATGACAAATCAAATATAGTGTTGACCAGTTGGTTGAAGCTTTAGACTCTACTGTTTAGAAAGGCTGCAGGTCTTTAAACTGGTTAACATTCATCCTATCTCTGTGCTCCTACCTCTTCTCTCCTCCTCTCTCGTCTCTCTCGTCCTCCCTCTTCTCTGTCCTCCCTTGTCTCTGTCCTCCTACCTCTTCTCTCCTCCTCTCTCGTCTCTCTCGTCCTACCTCTTCTCTGTCCTCCTACATCTTCTCTCTCCTCCCTTGTCTCTGTTCTCCTACCTCTTCTCTCTCCTCCTCCCTTGTCTCTGTTCTCCTACCTCTTCTCTCTCCTCCTCCCTCTTGTCTGTCTTCCTACCTTGTCTCTGTCCTCCTACCTCGTCTCTGTCCTCCCACTTCCTCAGCTGTCCTTCAGCTTAGCTCTGCCTCCTGCACATAGGCAGACAGAGAACAAAGGAGAGACGGAGAGGCGAAACTCTGAAGCATTTTAATTTTGAAAAAAATCTAAAATAAAAAAGTAAAAAAAGTAAAACAAAAAAATTGCAATACTATTGTGAATTGATTTTTTTCTCCCACCCCTAATATCATGTATGCAGCTACAGTAGTAATTCACTGTTCATCCTTCTTATGCTGTATATTGTTGTGATGTTCAAATAGGATGAGTGACAAGTGTATTGTTGATGTTTTTCAGATCGACAACGAGTTCATGCGCATATCAACTGTACCTCTGCTGTCTACATTCTTTGCTGAGCTCGACCAACACTCTCCGCGCATGATGGAGCTCTTTCGAGAGAAAGGTGGAGTGGCTGGGAAAAAAATCAGACAGATCATGGTGGCCATTTCCAAGGTTTGTATTAAATTGTGTAGACCTATGCTTATGAAATACTTTTTATGTCCCTGTCATGACAATTGCATGAGCGTAAATCTCTATGTATGTAAGCAAAAGTTCCGGGTTCCCTTTTTTCCGCAGGATGACACAATACATAAAAGACGAGCATGCATCCTGAAGTCCTTGTGTGTCTACCTGAACGAAGACCATGAGCAACTCATCAAGGAATATATGGTGAGTTACATACACTAGGTGTGACAAAGTAGCCAGTCAGAGAAAGCACATATTTACTTGCTGGATGTGTTAAATTTGAAGCAAAAATTAAGGGTGATAAATATTGCATATTCAAACATTAAAACCCTGTACAACTAAAGTATATTTTGCTTTGCCCTTGTTTTTCACCATCTGCTATTTCTTTTACTTATTTTCTTTTACTTTTTTTAATAAAAGTTTATTTCCACACTTTGTCTAGACTCATATCAGATGTATTTATTGTCATATTTTACTCAATAGAGCACAGACACGGAGGCCAACACGTCAATGGAGCAAACTGTGATGGGAGTGTACATCATACAGAATGAGGGTGCAGAACCTGGAGATGATCCAGAGGACATTGGTGTCTTGATTGAAGGTGTGGAGGTACTCAGTGGTTTGGGGGACACTGCGGTAGCCTGTGCTCTCTTATTTGGACTGATATACTGTCTGAACCTGAGCTACCCACCCGAGCTCAAATGCACTTTTGAAGTCCTGCAGAAGATTCTGCTGAAGCTGGATGGGCAGAGGTTGTCATCCAAGGCACAGTTCCTTAAAAACAAGCTTATAGGGTGAATAAGCTTGATGAAGACTGATTCAAGCATGGCATTTGTCCACAGCTCTGCCAATGCAGATTTTTGTTTTTGAAAGTTCAAAATTAGAAGAAAAATGTTCCAACAGGCAATTTAGTTTGCACAATAGACTCAGGTTAAGATTGTCGTCTCAGGTTGAAAAGTCTCCTCTGTGTGTGTGGATGGAGAACAGTGTTTTTGAACACACACCCAGACTGATATTACTAGATGGACAGTTGTGGCTGGAGCAGGTGTATTCATGTATTCTGATGTATTCTGTGAACGGAGCAGTCACACTTGCACTTTGGGCTCGTAATGCTGAGTATTTTTATTTACAAAGATTTTCTGACATTTCTTTTACAGTAATTTTTCACCATTTCTGATTTAAAAAAAAAAAAATATGGTGCACATGTGTTGATTGTAATAGTTCAGTGTTTAAAATGATAACATGCATATTTTTATAGTTATGCAAACATCGTATTGCATTGTTAAGATTGTTGGAAGGCTGTTAAAATATTGTACAAGCATTTTTTACAATGGCTGAAAAAAAATGTTGCATCCTGAATGTTAAACTTTAAATGACAGAAGTGCACATATTTTTTGCAAGACTGCAAACGCTAAACTCCTAATACAGCATTCCCAAATGCATCATTTGGTTAATATTTGACACAAACAACATGAGTCTCTGAGAAAATTGGTTTAATTGATTTTTTTCAAGGATTTAAGACACTGTTTTAATCAGCAGTTAAGTTGTACTGTGGCATATCGTGGAGATGCATCAAAGACAATAAAGATTGGGTGTCAGTTCTATGTTGCACCCAAATGTTAAATGAAAATTGTAAACGTTTTTGCATGTTCTTTATGTATGTTAGTGGATCTTTGGTAATTTAATTAAACATAATTACACTAACAGTGAAAACAACACTAAAACAAGATATTAGTATAGTAGGAGTACAGACAAAACATATATTAGTTCATCCAACAAGATTTACATTAGTTTAATGGACAAAACCTATATTAGTTCATCCAACAAGATTTACATTAGTTTAATGGACAAAACCTATATTAGTTCATCCAACAAGATTTACATTAGTTTAATGGACAAAACCTATATTAGTTCATCCAACATGATTGGATTGTGTTGTACTAACTTCATCTACTTAAATCAGACTAACAGAATCAAGATAGACTGATTTAACATGATTTCTTTAGATGGAATATAGGTGGCAAGATAAAATTACGTTCATCCAATGAATTATTTTTTTGAGTGTGGAACTTTGGCAGTAGCCGTTGGTGGGATGTATACAAGTATTGTTTTGATTTGAAAAAATGTCTACTGCCTGAGTCTTCATCTATATCTCCAGCTCCTCATTATTCTTGTTGGGCAGAGAGTTGATATTTTGCATGTGAAGGTCCTTTCTGACTGACGGCAGAAAGGACCTTCACTTCATCTCCACTTCCAAGCCTTTAACCTCTGCACCACCAGCATAGCAACCACGAAAACACCTCCTCATCCCAGATGGAACAGGGTGTCATCCTCCTGAAGAATCTCCTCTCCCCACAGAAGTATCCATCAGTAGTTGAGAAAAACATACAAAAACACAACAAAATAAAGCAAAGGTTGAGTAAAAACTCACAGCCACTAGACTTTGCTTCTCCCAGTTGAAGCGCATGTTCTGAAAGTATGTGACTACCAAAACATTTTGAACTCGGCCAATATGGGGTGTCACAAACGTGTGACCGAAAACCTGGTTAGGAGATATCTGGGCCTGGTAATGGGTGTGCATTGTGTGGAGCTTTCAAGGACAGAGCCGGTAAAGTTATTGGCTAGAGAGTGAAACATGTCTCTCAGTTGCAGATGTCTCTCATTCTGTGAAATTTGCTAAATATGTTTGATGGTTTCCCAAGCCTACAACATAAGTGACACAAGGATAATGTCTGGACATTTCCCTTGGAAAGGGTGGCACATGTGTTTTAGATGTAGTTAAATGCCTTAAATAATGTCCTTGGAGCTCCACCTGGTTGAACAATACAGTAAATACTACTATTTTGATTTCTTTTTATTTGGACTCATTAACATTACATAACATTTTTATGGAACAGTGGCTGTTTAGGTGGGGTTGAGAAAGATAAACAGAAGAAGCCATATGTATTGTAGGAATTGAATTGATCAAACATAGAGAAAACAATGACATAGAGTTGGTCTACCCAGGCCTATCCAATTTAGGTGTTTATTGATTGTTCTTTTAATAAATGTTTCCAGAAAATCTGCCCAGCCAGTACTCCTGCTACAATACCCACTGTGATTAGGAGAGTTGAGAACATACAGCTTTTGGGTGTTATTAAGAAGAGCACTTTGGAGACTGGAGAGTCACTATTCATCTGTGCTGGTTGCCCAGGCTAAAAGTCATTGGAAGACATTTTTTTTGTTGTTTTTTTTTATTACAGATGAAGAAGATGAACTGCTGTTTTTGACCAATAAATAAAAGCCTTACAACATTTTTTTTTTATTTTGTTATTTATGTTCTGTTATTAAAAACATTGGTGGAATAATCTTTTTCAGTGAATACATTTTACTTTTACCACAATAAATTATTTGTATTAATCATTTATCTAATAAATCTGATTTCAGTAATGTAATAACAGTTAAGAAGAAATACAAAATGCAACATGAAAATAAAAAGGCTCCATATACTTTGTTTATTATACTATTCCAAATGATGAATAATGTCTTTTTATTTATTATTTTAAGTTGAATTTAAAACAAACGAATAAATAAGATTTTATTTAGAAAGTATCTATTATGACCCGGAAATAGTCACGTATGATCTGGATAACCTGTGTCTTCAGTCCGGTCAACTTCCTTTTCAACTTCACTCCGGAGAGGTAAGTCGCACATGGCTGTCTTTGCTGTCACAACATTATACATTTAACCACGCATGACAAATATCACTGAAAGCCACCTATATTGTGACGGAGTGTGTTTATGGTGTGTATGTGATGACACTGAAGTATAAACCAACACAGTTGTAAAGACCGTGACGCGGTCTCAACTTGTCCGGTTTTGACTGCGCTTGTTAGCGATAGCATTAGCTTACGTGCTAACGGTATAATTAGCTTCCGTGCTAACCGTAGTATTAGCTTACGTGCTAACCGTAGCATTAGCTTCAGTGCTAGCGGTTGCATCGATATGCATCCGCCCCGTGAGCCGAGTTTCTTCACTCGCCTGGGCAGCTGTCGTTTTAGCTGCAGCATCGCTATCCCTCAGTCCTGAGAGGCGAATAGCTTCACTTACAAAGGCAGCTGTAGCTTTAGCACTAGCAATACCATGCATTCGCTGTGGCTGGCCAGTGTAACGGACGGTGGCAGGAAAACAAGCGATGTCAGAAGCCTTCAATATTATTCAGTCAGCTAAATAACTTTTTGCTCAGTTGTTAAGAAAAAATTCCCAGTCCCAAATACACTTAAGTGGGAAATATTAACTCTGTGTTCAATTATAATGTTGGACATTAATTTAAAAATGTCAGCATTTTATAATAGATACCCACATGTAAGGTTATTGTGCCTTTTAATTATTAATGGTAATTAAACAATGTAAGGAAGTGGTGAAATGTTGATTCCAATAGGGAACGGCTTAAGTCACAACCTCTCAACTAGTATCAATAAATGTGTTAATTCCCTAAATCATTACATATTTAGTTATAAGTTTATACTTTTGTCTAAATTTGTAGATATGATTATGAGTAATCAGTGTTGATGGTGCTGGTCACTTCTTTGTCAACATGTTTTAATCAGTGTTCGTCAATGTGGTGTGATTAAAATGTAACTGTTACTCATGCTGTTTAATTTTTCAGTTGTGCATCATGTCACATGAGTGTGTATTGATACAGGTTTTGTCTGTCACTCATTGGTTCATTTTCTTTTTCCATGCCTATCTTCTGTCAACATCATGGTCTGAAAACTTGCCTCAACAAACTTACAGGTATGTATCAACAGTGGTGAAAGAAGGGTTCTTATACTGTTAAGATTAGTAATACCTGAGTAAAAGTATTACAGGCTTATCTGAATGTACTTAATGAAAAATTCAAGTTTTCTTTCCTGAGAGTTTAAATTATCACACAAAAGTGCAAGTTGTAGGAAAACATTGCAAAGCAGATTATATGATTGATGGGCGGGGGGGCTTAAATGCCTTTATTTTACATGACAATAGTTTTTAAAGTGTGTTTGTGACCAGCAACATGTTAAGACCACCACTGGTCTTCACTAGGGCTTTTTTCAGCAGTTAGTTACACACCTGCACACAATCACTGTCATGAACTGAAGGAAGGAGTTTCCTTGTTTCCTCCTCCTTTCCTGGGCCTGGTAATGGGTGTTTATTGTGTGGAGATTTCAAGGATAGAGCAGGTAAAGTCATTGGCTAGAGAGTGAAACACGACTGTTGTATTGCTGCCTGGATTAAGAACTTAAGAGGCCATACCTACATGAGTGCTGGTTGTCTGTGTTGCTCATGTTAATAATTAATGAACATTAAAGAACTTCAAGTTTATCACTACAAATGCCAAGAAGATGTTTGTGTATATCTTGTGCATGTCACACAAGTAAGCAGTGACTGATGAAATGATTATGGCCGTTCTTCATCTTTACTGCATGTCACTGATTGGTTCATTTGCTTTTTCCATGCCTATCTTCTGTCAACATCATGGTCTGAAAACTTGCCTCAACAAACTCACAGGTATGTATCAACAGTGGTGAAAGAAGGGTTCTGTTACTCTTAAGAGTAGTAATACCTGACCCGAGTAAAAGTATTTTAGTCTTATCTGAATGTACTTAATGAAAAATTCAAGTGTTCTTTCTTGAGAGTTTAAATTATCACACAAAACTGTAAAAATCATTGCAAAGCAGATTATATGATTGATGGAAAAAGAAAAACTTTAAATGCCTTTATTTGACATGACAATAGTTTTTAAACTATATTTGTGACCAGCAACATGTTAAGACCACCACTGGTTTTCACCAGGGCTTTTCTCAGCAGTGAGTTACACACCTGCACACAATCATTTTCATGAACTGAAGGAAGGAGTTTCCTTGTTTCCTGGGCCTGGTAATGGGTGTTTATTATGTGGAGATTTCAAGGATAGAGCAGGTAAAGTCATTGGCTAGAGAGTGAAACATGGCTGTTGTATTGCTGCCTGGATTAAGAACTTAAGAGGCCTAGTTTTTTAAAGCATGTTTGTGACCAGCAACGTGTTTAGACTACCACTGGTCTTCACTGGGGCTTTTTTCAGCAGTGAGTTATGCACCTGCACACAATCATCTCTTCTCGTCTTGTTATCAGCATGTAAATAAAAATTTTGAATCACATTGATTGCAATTGGATTCAGAGTCATACTTATGAGTAATGATGTGGGAATGGAAGTATAGTTATAAATAATTGGTTGCTTTGTCCATGTGTCTTTCAGATGCCACCCAAGGTGAACCGTCGTTCAGAGTGCATGAGGAAGACCTGGGCTGCCCGCAAGCAGTCCAGTGTCGGCCCTCACCCTGATGACCCTGGCTGTTTGGGCACTGGAGAAATCCATCCCCACCAGTACGCTGTGATAGCGAGCAAAAACTCTGACAAAAATGCTGAAAAAGCGCAAAACTCTGAGAAAAACTCTGAAAAATCTCTGAGAAATCTCTGAAAACCTTTGAACAACCTCTGCCTGTCTCTGATCACTCTCTGCCTCTCTCTGCTGAACCTCTGCCCAACTCTGGCAATGCTCTTGAACAGAATCACATGTCTGATGTTCCTCTCCTTAAGCAATGTGTTGAAATGCAGATCCCTACTACCATGAATGAAGCTGTTGAGGTGCCTACTGCTGAATCCAAGCTTGCAGAAAACCACCCTGATGGAAGTCCTGATGCAAACGGTATTGCCCAGGGACCTGTAAAGTTTTTCATACAAGGGTCATTTTCACAGCTCCACTACCAATTTGGGGATAATGCAGGTAAACAGTGTGTAGCTAACAGTTTAGCAGCAGTGATGATGAATGAGTTGAAAAGCATAACAACATGGAGTGATGACAAGAAGAGTAATGATGTTGACACTGTTCTTATTGAGGGCAACAAGTTGTACACTACTCTTAAAGATGGTGGTCAAATAAGTGGGAACAGCGGATATCTGTTTCTTGACGAGCTGCCAAATGCATACGTAATGAAAGATGCACACTTCACAATAAATTGTGGTCCAGCTTTCAGCGGAATGGTTGGTGTTTTTGATGAGCCAGATGATTCAGATATGAGAGATACTCATGTACCACTGGACATAGCAATCCAGAGAGCATTGATGGATCATGATGCCTGCTTTGTCACTTTGGGTAATAACACGTGTGGTTGTTAAGCAGTGTGGCCATTTTGCTGTATTTGATCCTCACAAACACAACAGTCAAGGTCATGTGGATGGAAAGACAGGTAAAGCTGTGGTTGTGTATCACTCTGATTACAGAGCACTGTATGAGCACATGGAGAACCTGGCCCAACAACTGCTTCCCTGTTTCCGCACACTTGAAGACATGCCATTTGAGGTCAGAGGAGTCAAGGTGAGAATCACAGGTGAAATGGTGCAAAATTGTGACATGCAAACCACCAAGGAAGACACTGTGAGAAACGGTAACGAAAGCCATGAAGGCAGACCACTTTACAGTGCTGTGTTAAAGGGAGAACATAAGAGACCTGCCCCATGCACCAACTCTTTGTATGAACACGTGGCCAAAAAGAAAAGAGATGACTTTGAAGCAACTGATTCTGATGTGCAGGAAGTGGTAAACAACCCACCAACTGTAAGTGCTAAGAACACATCACATGGCAATGACATTGATAAAAATACAGATGTTGAAATAACAAAGGTATCCAAGATGTCATTTTCATACAAGCCACTGAGTGCAGTGACAAAAGGAAGACTTTGTTCACAGATGGGTGTGAGAAGTGAGAATGCAAAGCAGCTACCACCTCAGGAAATGCCAGCTATGGGAAGAGTCTGTGAAACTAAATCAATTGAAGGTGATGGCAATTGTTTCTTCCGAGCTTTATCCTATGCCATTTCAGGAAGTGAGAATGGACACATGAAACTGCGCCGGGGAATTGTCCAACACCTGGAAACACATACAGTAGAATTCCGCAGCTACTTGAGAGCCGGACATTCCTCTATTCCAGATCATTTAAACAGGTCAAACATGAAACGCTCAGGTTCCTTTGCCACTGAGATTGAAATCTGGGCGGCTGCTAACCTACTACAGGTTGACATATACACATTTAATGCAGACAGATGGAATCATTACCCATGCATTCACGTACCAGGTAATCATCAAGCAGGAAACAGAAGTGCTGAGGCTATTTACCTGAACCACAAGGATGGGAATCATTACGATGTTGTGACATGTGTAAAGGATGCACACAATGACTCCAAATGTGCATTGTCTGACAAACTGGCCAATCACAATGAACAAAGTTCAGATGGAAAGACAAAGAAAGAACAATGTCATGCTGATCGTTGGTCAAGAAAGAGGAAATTGAAGGCTTTGAAAGAAACCTATGCAGCCAACAAAGAGGAGATTTCAGATAAGAGAAAAGCAACATGTGTCACGAAGAAAGCTGAACATCTAGAAAGAAAAAGAATAAGATATGCAACAAATGACCAGTACAGAAATTCCACTATAAATGCAAGTCACAAAAAGTACCATACAGACATGGAGTTTAAACACTATGCTCGTGAGCAGAGTAAGGCAAAATATGCTTCTGACAAAGTGTTTCAACAGCGTGTGCGTGAGCACAGTAAGGGAAAATACGCTTCTGACAAAGTGTTTCAACAGCGTGTCCTTGAGCACAGTAAGAAAAAATACGCTTCTGACAAAGTGTTTCAACAGCGTGTCCGTGAGCACAGTAAGGGAAAATACGCTTCTGACAAAGTGTTTCAACAGCGTGTCCGTGAGCACAGTAAGGGAAAATACGCTTCTGACAAAGTGTTTCAACAGCGTGTCCGTGAGCACAGTAAGGGAAAATACGCTTCTGACAAAGTGTTTCAACAGCGTGTCCGTGAGCACAGTAAGAAAAATACGCTTCTGACAAAGTGTTTCAACAGCGTGTCCGTGAGCACAGTAAGGGAAAATACGCTTCTGACAAAGTGTTTCAACAACGTGTCCGTGAGCAGAGTAAGGGAAAATACGCCTCTAACGAAGCATTTCAACAACATGTTCGGCAGCAGAGTAAGAACAGATATGCAACTACACCGGATCTGAAGAAACGACTATGTGAGGCAACAGTGCATAAGTATCACACTGATGAAAAATTCAGACTATCAGTTAAAAGTCAAAAACACATCAGTGTTCAAAAACAAAAGGACAGGAAATTTGACATTACTTGTGTCATAGAGGACTTCCGTAAAACTGTAAAGCATGGGCCTGAATATGTCTGCTGTTGTTGCCACAGACTTCTCTTCAGGAACCAAGTCAAAGGCTGTATGAAAAACACATACTCTGCAGTGGGTTCTGATGGCAGTGCACTTGCTGATAAATGTATAACAAGTACATATTTGCATGTATGTGATAAATCCTGTGGAAAACCTTGCAGTTTTCAAGATGAGGCTTTTTCCAAAATGTGGATCTGTCATACATGTGACAGACATCTTCTCAAGGGTAAAGTGCCCGCCCAGAGTGTTGCTAACAACTTGCATTTGAAACCCATTCCACCTGAGCTAGCATGTCTCAGTGAGTTGGAACAACACCTAATTTCTCTGCACATTCCCTTTGTCAGACTCATACCCTTGAAAAAAGGAGGCCAGAAGTCTGTGCAAGGACCAACTGTGTGTGTGCCATCCAGTCTATCCCACGTGACCAGCATTTTGCCAAGAGATGAAAGTGAGGATAAAATGGTGAGAATCAAACTCAAACGTAAATTGACCTACAAAGGACACTATCAAGACATGCACGTGGATACTGGAAATATCAAAAATGGTCTGAATTATTTAATACTCAATAATACATGGTACAAGGATGTGAGTATTAACCCAAACTGGATCAACACATTAGAGGAAACAGAGAATGAAACAATTGAAGATGAGATGACTGAAAGTGATGGAAACGTTGAGACTTGTATTGATAATGACATCTCTGACAAGGAGGATGATGATGCAGCAGCAGAAATACAAGATTTTTCACACATTAAAGACCAGCATGGGATGTTTGCATCCTCTTGTTTACAACCTGTTGATTTGGGTCAAGAGATACTAGATCAGCATTTTGATGGCATTTTATCAATTGCCCCAGCAGAAGAGAATTCTCCAATTAGACTGTTGTCTGATGGCACAAATGAACCCAAATGTTTCCCAGTCTTATTTCCAAAAGGAGCACCTACTTTTCACAATGAGCGCCCAGAAAGAATAACTCTATGCAAATATTTCAATCAACGAATACTTAATGCAGACGGCCGTTTTGCTCGAAACACTGACTATTTATTCTATGCTCAATATATGTCAGAACTGAAACAAATTGTGGACCATGTGTCAATAGCACTGAGAAAAGGAACAGACAAAGGTTTGACGCAAAAGGTTACCACAGACATGCTCACAGACCCGGAATCTTTGAGAAAAATTCTGCATTTTGATGAGGGATACAAATTTCTCAGGCCTATCAGAGGAACACCTCCATTTTGGCAATCAGCACAGAAAGATGCGTTTGCAATGATAAGGCAGCTTGGTATTCCTACTTGGTTCTGTTCATTTAGCTCTGCTGACATGAGATGGCCTGAAATGCTGAATGCTATGCTAAGGCAAGAACGTAAACAAGTGAACCTGGAAGACCTTTCATGGCTCGAAAAATGTGCATTATTAAAGCGCAATCCAGTAACTGCAGCCAGGATGTTTGACTACCGATGGCATTGCTTCTTAAGAGATGTTCTCCAGAGCCCTGCAGCACCAATAGGCAAAATCACAGATTACTTTTATCGAGTGGAGTTTCAGATGCGTGGCTCACCCCACATACATGCATTATTTTGGGTTGACAAAGCTCCAAAGATAGACAAAGACTCTGATGCAAAAGTTGTAGAGTTCTGTGATAAATATGTCACATGTCAAATGCCATCTGATCCGGAACTGTTGGATTTAATTGATGTGCAAAAACATAGTGAATACCATGCAAAATCTTGTGACAAGAACAATGCAAAGAAGAAGAAGAAGAAAGGAGAAATACATTGCAGATTCAACTTTCCGAGACCTGTCTCAGAGCGCACATTTATCAGCAGACCAGGTATTGATGCAGAATTTAAGGGAAAACAAGAGACTGGCTCTGAAAAAAGCAAAGAGGAAATTCTCGACCAGCCAATCATCCGCCCAGTTGTCATGCCAACTGAATATGTCGAGAAACTGTTTGAGCAAATGAAAACTGTCCTCTCAAACCGTGAACAAAGAGAAAAGTTCCACTATGCTGAGCAATTTTTTAAACATTTTGGCATATCACAAGAATTGTTTCAGAAAGCAAATTGTCAGCTTACCAAACGGACAAGCATCGTACTACAACGGAAACCACAAGATGTTTGGATAAACCAGTACAATCCTGATCTACTTCGCTGCTGGCAAGCAAACATGGACATTCAGTTTGTTGTAGATGCATATTCATGTGTCGTGTATATTATTTCATATGCCCTTAAAAGTGAACGAGAAATGGGACTGCTGCTTGATCAGGCTCAAAAGGAGGCCATGAATGGAAATTTACAAGCCAAGGAGTCAATGAAAAAAATTGGCACAGTTTTCTTGCAAAGCCGACAAGTTTCAGCACAAGAATGTTGTTACAGATTGACCGGCCTACCACTCAAACACTGTTCACGTGGCACGCAGTTCATACCAACTGGTGAACATCCTGTCAGAATGAGTGTACCACTGAGTCAACTTAAACAGCAACATGATAACAGTCAGACTGACGACCAGCAATTATGGATGAAAAATATTGTGGAGCGATACAAAAACAGACCAGACACGCCACCATTTCTAAACATGTGCCTCGCAACATTTGCCTCCGAGTACAGAGTTCTGTCTAAATCGCAGATCCCCAAAGGTGATAACAGTCATGTGGTCCAGTTGAAAAATAAATTTGGGTTTATTACCAGAAGAACTAATGAAGAGAAACCTGCTGTGATCCGTTATGTGAGATTGTCACCAATAAAGCAGTCTGAAGCTTACCACCACAGCATACTGCAACTATTTTTGCCCCATTACTTGGACTGCCAACTGAAACCTGCACAGTTTGAAACGTACAAAGACTTTTATGACCATGGTGCTGTGAACAATGAGGACAACACATTGGAAAATGTCAAATCTATAGTGAATAGAAACTGTGCTCTGTTTGAGAAAGAAGCTGACAAAATAGCTGACGCGGAAAAGATGTTGAAAGAAAATGGGGAACTGGAAGATGCATGGGCACAGATTTGTCCTCAGGCTGAGCTCGAAAGACTGGAATGTCAAAAATTAACAGAAAAAGACACAAATGGCACAAACGATGAGCAGTGCAGTAATGATAACATTCCAGATCTACAGCCAAATAAATCTGTTTACACAGTAGAGGCTAACAGAACTCAAATGACAAGAGCTGAAGCTTTACAGTTGTTACGATCTTTGAATGAGGAGCAGTCTGCAGTTTTCTACAAAATACGACAGTGGTGTTTGCAGAAAGTCAATGGTGAGAATCCTCAGCCCCTAAAAGTATTCATTACCGGTGGAGCAGGAACAGGCAAAAGCCATTTGATCAAGGCTATTTATTATGAGTCAACTAGAATTCTCAAAAGACTCCATCCTGATCAACCAGATGCCACTACTGTTGTACTCACAGCCCCAACAGGTGTAGCTGCCTACAACATCAATGCAAATACTATACATAATACATTTTCAATCGGAACAGACATGTCCCTACCCATCAAAAACTTGACAGAAGAAAAAATTAACTCTTTGCGTGCAAAACTAGGAAACCTTGAAATATTGATCATCGATGAAATATCTATGGTTGACCAGAGACTTTTAACATATGTACATGGAAGATTGAGACAAATCAAGCAACCAGGTGACAACTCTCCATTTGCCAAAGTGTGTGTTCTCGCAGTCGGAGACTTTTACCAGTTGCCCCCAGTGAAAGGTTCTGCTTTGTACAATGACTTCAAATATATAAACCTATGGGAGGATGAATTCCAGATTGCTGAGCTCACTCAAATAGTCAGACAAAAGGACTCAGACTTTGCTCATGTCTTGAATCGTATACGCACTCATACAAAGGACACACCTCTCCAAGACCGTGATATTGAAATGCTCAAAAGTTGTGAAACTGGAGAAGACAACGACGCATTACACATTTATGCTACAAATAAAGAGGTTGATGATTATAACCTGAAACGCTTAAATGTGACCTGTCAACAGTCTGTCAGCATAGAAGCACATGACTATGAGAGAAATGCTGAGACAGGAAGACTACAGATAAAAGATGGACATCATCAGAGAGTCTACAATACTTGTCTCCAGAAATATATCCATGTAGGAATAGGAGCTCGTATCATGTTGCAGAAAAACATTGATGTTTCTGATGGACTCGTAAATGGTGCTTTTGGAACTATTGCTAAAATTGTGCATGCTAATCAAGATAGTGAGGAGAAGGACGAAAGTTTCCCAACTTCCATCCATGTGGCATTTGATGACCCCAAGGTCGGGCAAAAACAGCGGGCAAAAACACGCACCATCGACCCTGAAGGGAGAATGATAACCATCCTAGAACCTGAGGAAGAAAATGTTACCCGTAATGGAGGCGTACGCATACAATATCCAATAAGGTTGGCATTGGCATGCACTATCCACAAAGTACAAGGCTTAACCATTGACAGAGTTGTTGTTTCTCTCAAAAAGATTTTTTTCCTCTGGCCAAGCGTACGTTGCTCTAAGTCGTGTTACAAGTCTAAGTGGCTTAACAATTGAGGACTTTAAAGAACCTGCCATTTATGGTAATGCAAAAGTATCAGAAGCAATTGGCAAAATGCAGCCATTTATACCACCTCTCTCTTCCACCAACAACAAACCATCTGCTTTTACCATTATATTGCACAACACTCAAAGTCTTAAGGCTCACTTTCCAGATGTTGAAACTAATACTGTCATGAATAGTGCTGATTGCATTTGCCTTACAGAGACATGGTTAGGAGTTGATGACCCACCACAGCAGTGTTGTCTTACAGGCTTCCAGTTCACGCATGTTTCTCGAGGTCAAAGTTATGACAATACTCATTCGCAATTGCAGCACTTAAAACAAGACTGTCATGGTGGAGTTGGAATGTATCATTCAGTGACAAAAGATGTTCTAATATGGCCTACAAAGTGCTACAATATTGAATGTTTGATGTTTCAAGTGAAGAGCATTAACTTGACTGCTGCAGTTGTTTACAGACCCTCAAGTTATCCTGTTGCCATCTTTTGTCGACACCTGAAACAACTGATTGACCTCATCGATCGATGTCCTGGTATGAAAATCATTATGGGAGACTTCAATGAAAATGCACTGGATAAAGGTAAGCTGGTGAGATTTTTCACTGAACATAATTACACCCAGTATGTTCATACAGCAACAACTGACAAAGGCACTTTGATTGATCATGTTTACGTGAAAGACGGTGCTAACATACTTGTGGATGTGCTGCTAGTGTATTACAGTTATCATGAAATGGTACGTATTGCAGTTCTGTAGATTTGTCTTCATCTTCCTGTACATATTATTGAATATTGCCATTATCATTGTCATCTGTCTCTAAGTCTGTGACAGGTTTACACATGCATTTTCTAAATAATTTTCAACATAACTTAGTTTTTAGGACAGACTGTACTATGTTTTTAAATGGGATTGTCTTTATGTCATTATTCTCTTTCTTGCACGAAACAAACTATATGTGATTTTTTTTTTTTTGCATGTACACATCTCATGTACCCACTTCCCTTCTATATTTGAAACATCCACTTGACATAATTGAGCATTGTTCTGCTGAAAAGAAAATACCTTGGGAGACTCCAACGGACCCCGTAAAGACTAGCGACCACTTTGTTGGAGCTAGTGGGGATCCAAATGAAAGGTACATGGAGTCTCCTATTATTTCAATGCAGACATGCTCAGCCATGAAATACACTCTAAAGTGTACGTTCTTTACTGCCAAATGACTACATGAATGTAAGTGATCACCTGTACATCCAAGACTGCTGATGCTCCCAGTATATTACAGCTATCATGCCCAGGTAAATCATGCACTTCTATGGCCTTTCTTTCCCCCACTGTTAATAATACCCTTGTGATTGTCATTTGCATATTTAAAGAAACTTACCACATGCACACACACAAACACACACACACACACACACACACACACTTCTTGAAACATCACACTGAGGCAGCATCCCATATCAATCCAGAAACTAGACGACTTCTCCTTCAACAGGTAAACCTCCATCAGTTAAGTTATCACATCTTTCTTATTTGTATGACTGGCTGTTAAATTCACATGGTACAGTTAACTTGTTTCAGAGAAACAATCATTCATTATTCCTTTCTGAACCTGCTTTGCCTTCTGTTTTATATCATGACATATGTCTTCAAAAATATCTCCTTATTACACACATTTTCTTACAGAAACTTTAACCTCTGGAGAAGCATCCAATATTCCCCATCAAAAGCTGTGTAACCTACACCAGGTTGAAAACCACATCCTAACCCAAAGACTCATGTGAAGCTCAAGTTTTCCAGAATATCTTCAACCAAAGGTTTAAGACCACATAAAAAGGTAAGTAACTCACTTTAACACACTGATCACATTCACATGCTTTTCATGCTAAATATGTCATTTACAATTCGTAATCCTATGTCTATCTACTTCAAATTGTTTCCATAAATTATAGCCATGTCTGTAGGAGCCCAGACATCATCTCCAAATTCACCTGTAACCCCCCTGGGCACACTGTCAACTATGTACAGAAAGCCCTCCTCATTACTTTGGCCACTTCAATTCTCCTGCTGCACTACAACAATCAACATGCAGGATTTTGGCCTGTTCGATCGGGAAAAGGTAGGCCATCACTCAGTTACCTGTTTGCTGACCTTGCCCATATATATGCCATAATTACTAATTCTACAAATGTTTTCTGTTTTCTTTCAGACTTTCCCGAGCCAGTATTATGACATACAACATCAGAACTGTGGGCAAAGATAAAAGGACTCATGATTACGTGTGCGATACAATTACGTGTGCTCTACCATGTTTGGGTCAAAATAATCAAATATCACATATTCAGCACTTACTGAATCTTTTGGGAGATTGACTTAAGACATACGACATCTTGAATGTTTTATTTGAACACTGAATTTTGTAAGGGGAAATTTTGGATGCACCAGGTTGTATTCATACATAGATTTAAAAATAAACAAAACATCTGTCAAGCCACCATATATATTTATGCTTAAAGACACACACAATCAATCAATGTGTGTTTTGGTATTTATCCAAAAGGTTCTTGTTTATAATCAAGTTTTTATTATTTCATTCTCTTTTATAACAGTATACCCATACAATGACTGTTTTCAATGGGTTGTTGACTTTGATGTTACAACACACTACTTCATTGTCCTAACAAAGACATGTATTACAATAATGGATACAATGTGGAACTGCCGTGCTGCCTCGCTGTGGATGTATGGACACTCATGTCATTTCAAATATAGTGTTGATTAATACTTTGAATTGTAAGGAAAACAATGTATTATCATATTATTTCATCTTCGCATAGCTCATACTTTACTTTTTTTTCTCATATCACTGACACTGCCATATGTTCAAATGAGATGTATTTCAGCTGTTTCTGTTACAGTGTGAAACTCTTAATACAAGTAGTTCAAACTAAATGGAGTCCCTGTATTCACTGATCATCACACAAACTCTGCAGATTTAGAAAACAGATTTAACCCAGAACCCAAACAAGTTCATTTCCTGTCAGGCTTTTACTGTGAAATGTGGCCAGGAAAGTATTCCAAAAATTATATCAGTGACAGAGCATAAAAAATAATTAACAGTATAATAACATGTTGTGTTAAAAAAAAAGTTCATAAAGAAATAGGAAAGTATTGAATAACAAAAAAGAGCTGTAGCTCCAATTTTGCAATCACCCCTTGTGTCCATTTTATGTTACTACAAAACAATATAGTTTGACTGACATATGGATGCAAATGTCTGCACTGACTTCAATGTCAGAAATTTGGATTCAATGAGTTATCCACTGCAGTAGCATTGCAAATAGCATAATTATAGTGTTGGATTTATTAAGTAGGAAACCTTGGGACCATTTCTGTGCATACACACAGGTCAAACTAGGAACTGTTTTTCCACCAGCGAAGCAACACTACAAACCCTCTCTCTCCCTGCCTCAGTAAACTGTACACAGGATGTATGTGAATGTGTGTGTGTCTTTAGATAGCACAATGATAATACTATGTCTTACAATAGCTTGTAACACTGATCAATCGAATGAAAAAGGAAGAAACCACATGCTATCAAAAGAGTAATTTATTTAATGAACTCCAAAGAAGGTGAGCCCATATGTACATTGTACATGAGGCTGCATACATAAGATACATGGCAATTAGTTGGTGATTGTAGAAAAATCTAACCTCATTCCAAAACAACCAACTAAATACAGAAAATACCCTCTAACCTTGGGCTCAAAAGCTAATGGCCAAGAGATAATGATGTTTTGATCAGACTGTAGTGTACAGACAAAACAGCCTGACAATGCTCCATTCAGCCAGGTACCAGCCATCTTCTCTACAAAGGTTCTCCAACACTGGCAGACAGCAGAAGGAATTCCAAAGACAGCAGGATGCCTTCCTCCACCCATCACATCTGAAAAGTACATCAAGGATAAATTAACTAAACAAATAAGCATTAGACAACATTTCTTGTGACAAGATAATAAAATGACTCATTGTGTACATGTGACACTAATGCCTTGACATACTAACACAGTACCTTGGAATACACTTCAGCATGCACCATGTGCATTGTGATGACACTCCTCCTGCTGCTGGTCATGGTGATGTCTGAAGATCTGGGGTTAAAGAGTTGCATCTTCAAGTGTAATGCACACATTAGCTTAGACACAGCATAACTGTCCAAACCATGCTGTGCCTAAAACCTTCTTGAGAACCATACTCACATCAGTTGAGCATGTGGCCCACAGTGGACATCCTGGAACACATTTTTGGTGGACTCACACACTGTCCTGCTGATGATGACCATGCTGTTCTCTGAAGACCTGTGCTTAAATGAAGCACAAGGGCTCTCCTCTCCTAATCTGTCAACGATAAATCATGAATAATGACATTCAATGTACATCTACTAATCAAACTCAAACTGTGATAAAAGTCCATTGCATCATCACTGCATGATATTTTAATAAAGTCTGAGTGAACTGGGACAGTGACACTTGTCTGTAATATTTCACAACACATACACACACCAGACTTAACCTCCACACATACTGGGCCAGCAATTCTAGAAATCTTTGAACTTACACCTGCTCAATATCAGACAGGGTGATGGCCCCGTTCACCGCCACAGACCCATCAAATATATACATATGTCTAAAAAAATCACTGGCTAAAGAACAAAACCAGCCGTCTATGTGTGTATGTGTTCAAGTACTTGGAACATGTATCTTTTCATGTGCACCGGCCTCGTCTAACTGTCTGAAAGGTTGTACTTGACTTTATATCATTTCGATCGTCTAGCTGTGACTCTTTGACGGGACACCTGCGTCTCATGTCACTGTGATGTTTGTTTCAACTTCAATACACATGTAAAAGCTATATAAAGGCATCTTGAGCATCAAGCCAGTTCCCCCAAACCTGACAACGCTACCATGGCATCTCCACGCGCTGGACAGCGGACCCCCGACAACACCGAATCTGCAATCGGATACATCCACAACGTCTCATCGGTGAAGACATCCGAGGCCAAAAAGACGAGATATTTCAACGCCATTCTGCAGACAGGAAGAACTGAATACCATGATATGGTGGTTTTTCAAATGGAATTACATCGCCAATTCACCCAGGCGGCGGACAATCTCACATCTGTAAAGGTGACAAATATCGCCGGATCTTTAAGTAAGTATAGCCTGCAAAACAGACTTGCGTCTTTGGAATGCTGAATTTAAAATATTTATCGCACTTTAGCTTTACTAACCTTGCTTTTCCTCTTCAGGTTACAGAAATCCCAAAGGATTCGATTACAAGACCTGTCGATTCACAAAAGTCGAAGTGACAGAAGTCTCCTTTCCTCACAAAAAGCCCGACACCTGTCAAACAAAGAAGATCGATGACGTCAAGGATATTCCACATTCCCATTATGTAAGTTGATTATGAACACAATTATACCTATTACAAAATCAAAACCAACCAAGAGACGAAACAACAGCATCCTCACCTGTCATTTTCATTTCCTACAACGGTTGTCTTCTGTGCTTTCTTTCAGATTGGCAAGATCGAAGGAAAGGTCGTAGCCATGGGCTCTTCTCCTAAGACGATCCAACGCCGGGGGGTCGAAAGCAACATCCTTAGCATCGCCATCGCGGATGAAAGTGCACAAATTAAACTGCAGCTCTGGGACGCCCAGATTTCGGCAGTCAAGATGCACACCTCCTACGCCTTCAGCAACCTGTCCGTGAGGGAGTACGAAGGAGAAAAATTCCTCACCACAACAAAGAATTCCGCCATTGTGGAGATCGACAATGTCTCTGTCCCAGAGACAACTGTCCCACTCACCATAGAGAACGACGACACTCTTCACACAATCGACACCGAAGTTGTCGCTGTCAAGCTGACCAGCTACTTCAACTGCAAATCGTGTTACAGGAGGCAGTCCGCTTCCTTCAACGCCAGTCAGCCCGTTCAGCGCTGTGAAGGATGCCAGCTTCTCCGCAAAAGCTCCCACTTCTTGGCCACAACCAGCGGTGTCCTGCACGTTCCCGTTGACGGGGTGGAAATAGCATTGACTGTTAACAACTCTGTTTTGAAGTCATTTTTGGAAACGAATCATCTGGCACACTTACTGGAGGAAACGGAAGGACTAGAAATGCACTTCTTGACTTTGGAAAAAGTCAACATCTCTTTCAACGCGGAGCGTTTCATTACGAAATTGTCCCACACCGGCCAGGGTCCCACTGGCGCACCTCTTCCGGCTCCCGCTGCTTCCACCACCGCTGCCCACAGTTCCGACGCTGAGTCATGGGAAGATCTGGATGACTTCTTTAAAGACTAATGTGCTAAAACGTGCCTTGTTCATAGTTCTCCGTTGCTGAAAATGTTCATTCCAGTGCGTTTCAGGTTTCCCTTCAATGTCAGCTTGATTTCAGTGGTTAATGTCATCTGGTTCTTTTCTTCTCTTTTTTTAATACTTGTTCAATTCAGTCACATTTTAGCACTTTTACAAATTGTGTCGTTTTAACGTCATTTCCGTTCATTACCAATTCGACATGTTTCGACCTTAAATCGCCTTAAAAAATTATCATTCATATTTACTATGGTTTTGTTCCTCATGCATTTAACCATCTTTTTCAAATGACTGTTTATCATCATTGTTTGATTGTTGGATTATCTCAAAAATAAATGTTTCACTTTTTAACGTTCAGAAAACCTAGTCATTCATCCGTACGCATCTTTTTACTGAACTGAGGACGACACTTTCAATTTGTTCTCTCGTAACCAACCAAGCATACTTTAATGCAACTATCAACTATTTGCCTTAATATTGCAATTACAGAAAATTATCATGTCATCCAAAAAGTTGGGCTACACAATGAATTCCACTCATTTCATATCAAGCCCCATTTACGTCTCTTTAAACAAACGGGAGTGAAACAGCCGATTCGTTCTGTGATATCCATTACGTTATGCTTTTGTCCACAAACACTTATGACATTTGGGGAAATTTCACGACATAAAATACACATGGCATAAAGTCAGAAAATAAAACAAACAAACAAACAAAAACAATTCATGAATAAACTACTATCTGCTAAGACATGTTGTGGAACAATTAATTTATTTCCTGCCAGAGGCTTTTGCTATGAAATGTGGCCGTGAACAGGTTGCTCACATGTGCCAGTCGCCCCCTTGTGACATATCACAAGAGTTACATGTTGCAGTATGAAACTGTTAATACGAGTCATTCCAACTAAATGGAGTCCCTGTATTCACTGTTCATCACACACCCTCTGCAGATTTAGAAAACAGATTTCGCTCAGAAACCAAACAAGTTCATTTCCTGTCAGGCTTTTACTGTGAAATGTGGCCAGGAACGTATTACAAAACACATATAAGTGACAGAGCATAAAAAACAATCAACAATATAATAACATGCTGTGTTAAAAAAAAGTTCGTAAATAAATAGAGTTCATAATAGTTCAAAATGGTTCAAATGTGTGATGGTTAAAAACATACATATTATATGTACAGTTTAATAAATAACACTATTTACAGTTAAAAGATAAATTCATATAAAGGTCTTTAAGTTCATTACGTCTGTAAACATCTATGATCCCAGAGAAAAGGAGAGAAGAAGAAGCTGTGTTTACACGCGTAACCTAACCTGTTACCTATCACCTGTCAATCATTTCAGTCCTGTTTTGCCTTTGGTTGTGTCAAGACCTCACGAGCCAATCAGAGTGAAGTCTGTGTGTGTGTGGCGGGCCTAGTGGCGCAGGATAAGTTCGGGAGTCATGAGCATGCATAAGGAGAGAAACAGACGCTATCTACCACAGAGCTGAGACAGGAAGCATCGTGTGGGGAACAATTAAGTCTTATTGTGGAGATCGACTACTCGTGGTCCTGATATAAACTTCCGTTTGACCTGCAAGAGGTGAATATGATATGTATGCCTATATTTTATGCTATATCTAACTGTTATAGTGAAAAGACACTGGATGTGTAACGTGCAGCACGCAGCAACGTGCTAGCTAGTGGTAGCATTTGGTGCTAATGCGCCTGCATGTCGTAGCTTTAGCATTGTGATGTTTCTGAAGCTAAACCAAAGCTAATGCTAATTCAACATGACATACCGTTTGATATTGTGGCTTAATTCGGATCATATGCTTTAAGGAGACGGACCTTGGAGAGGTAGAGACGGCTTTCCAACCGATGGCCCTGCTATGTTGTCTTTTTCTTCCTTGTGACTTTGCTAGTGACTCCCAGTATCTGTAAAAACAGACTGGGAGGTAGAGCCCTCAGTTACCGGGCTCCTCTATTATGGAACCAGCTCTCTCCAAGAGTCAGAGAGGCAGACACTCTTTCTACATTCAAGCCCAGGCTTAAGACCTTTCTCTACGACAGAGCTTTTAGTTAGGGCTGGCTCAGGTAGTCCTGATCCGTTTTATAACTATGCTGCTATAAGCTTAGACTGCTGGGGGACACATCAGGTTACATGGAGCCCTATCTTTCCTCTCCTCTCCTCTCCCCTCACACATTTTGAACTGTCATTATTTGTTGCACTTTGTAGTCTGGCCTTGGTTTCTCGCGCTCTCTCTGTTCGTTTCCCCTGCTGTCAAACCGGTCTGCACTCCCTGCTCATGAACCAGTCTGCCGTTAAGTGGTCCCATTAAACTGGCCTTCCCTCCCTGCCCACCAGGAGCTTCCTTCATCATTTTCTGTTAACTGACTGATTCCATTTCCATGTTTTCCATATTCCACGTTGTAAACTGTTTCTTGTCTGTACACAACATCCACTGCGCGTCTGCCCGTCCTGGGTGAGGGATCCCTCCTCTGTAGCTCACCCTGAGGTTTCTCCATTTTTCCCTGTTAAAAGGGTTTTCTTGAGAATTTTTCCTCAGTCGATGTGAGGGTCTAAGGGCAGAGGATGTTGTCATAATGCTGTGTAAAGCCCTTTGAGACAAACTGATTGTAAAAGGGGCTATACAAATAAAATTGCCTTGCCTTGCCTTGCCTTGCCTTGCCTTGCCTTGCCTTGCCTACCGTGCCATTGTCCTTGTGTATGTTTGGATTGTGACTGCCACCGCCATTGCCATTATGATCATGAGACTATAACTTGAATAATTCTGTGCATTTCATTTTATTTTATGCTAAAATATATTCTACTTTTATTTTATTTTGTGTGAATAAATACCTCTGAAGGGATTTCTGCATTCAAAGTAAAGCTGTGTTGTCGTTATTCAAATAGCAAACATTATTAAGGGAACACATTCTTAAAGTAACATTTAACACAAAAAGTTGTATTTTCCTACAATGAGCCCAGCCCCATTGTATTACCCACTCTGGCTTTATTATTTAACTACATTGGACCTGGATTACACATGTATCGCGTGGAGCCTTTAGGAACGGAGCGGGCGCTGTCGTCGACCGTGGCCGGCAAGGGTCGGGGTGGCCGGTTTGGGCCTCAACAGGTTAGAACCCGGGGATTGCCGCTTGCGGCTATATTTTTGTTGTGTTTTTGTATGTTTTTGTCAACTACTGATGGAAACTTCTGTGGGGAGAGGAGATTCTTCAGGAGAGGAGCTTCTGTCATTGAAAATGGAGCAAGTCTGGAGGATGCCACCCTGTTCCAGCTGGATGAGGAGCTGCTTTCATGGTTGCTGTGCTGGTGGTGCAGAGGTTAAAGGCTTGGAGGTGGAGATGTACTGTGAGTCCTTTCTGCCGTCAGTCATCATGCAAAAATATCAACTCTCTGCTCAACAAGAGTGATGAGGAGCTGGAGATATGGGTGAAGACTCTGGAAGTAGACATTTTTCAAATCAAAACAATACTTGTGTACATCCCACCAACAGCTACTGCTGAAGTTCCATGTGAAGTTCTCCATGCAGTCGTTGCTAGGATACAGACTAAACATCCTGAGGCACTTGACTTCAGTCATGTCTCCCTCCCTGATGGACTCACTGAGGATGTGGTGGAGAGATACACGCTGGTGGAGGTCGTTCTGAACAACTCAGATCATCCTCTTCATAACACCTTGATGGACCAAGAACAGAGTGGTGGTGGACGGCTCCTCTCTCTTCACTGCAGGATGGAGAAATATAGAAGATCCTTTGTACCTTCAGTCATCAGGCTTCTTCATTCTTCTGCAAATGGTTGATGAGCTGACAGACTAATGAATTTCCCTTTGGGGATTAATAAAGTACTTCATATTCATATATTCATATTTATTTATTCTGTCGGAACTGCAATAAATCCCTTTTGTTTGCCACATTCCATCTGGCTCTTTTTGTGTTGCTTCCCTTTCCCTAGGCAGGGTCATAACAGAAATTAATAAGTTGCAAGACAGGTTGCACTTCCAACCTGACGAAACATTTAAGACTGCACAGCATCCACCTTAAAGAATGTGCGGTGTTTGATGTCTTGCAATTGAGCCCCAGTGCAAGCACCTCCACAGCTGCCCCAACAGAGCCCCGCACTGAGAGAGTGACCCCATTCACTTTGGCAAAAAGGGGACAAATGACTAAAGACAAAACTTTGTCACAGCCTGGTGGCACTCATCATTTTTGTCTTTAGTCATTTGGCCCCTTTTTGCCAAAGGACTTCATCCTTTCTCAGTAGTCGAGGGTTAGTTTTCAATAAAGTGTCTTTTGTTAAATATATATTTGGTTTCCTGTTTGTTCTTTTTTTGCTGTTTGGAATCGAAATAAGGAATCATTAGGAATCAGAATCGATAAGCATAACCGGATTTGGAATCGGATTCATAAAAATCCTAATGATACCCATCCCTACCTACAGTGTTGTGGTCACCTGCAGTTTGGGGGCCTGTTGGGATGGTCACCATTGATAGATGCTCATTTGCACATTTAAAATTAATTTTCCAAGAAACTTGAAATACAAAAATGTTACTTTTCATGTGTACTTTCATGAAGGAGTAAAGGAAAAAACTTAAACATATTTCCCCAACTAGGATTTCTTAGGACTTTTAGTATGTTGTTCTGGACCCCTCTTAGAAATGACGTATGGTGAAAAAATTCTATTACAATTAGTTCTCTTTTTGGGTCCAAAATGAGCTAGATTGCCTGGACTATAGCCTATTTACCCATGGTTTATGTTAAACATTTTAGTAAGAGAATTCGCTGGGTACAGGGAGTCTATTACGGCAACAATAATTTATTAATTTAAATTTCAAATCATAATATGACAGCAGCTAGGGTGCCAGGGCCAGGATGCAAACCGGCGTCCCATAAAATTGTAAAGTGGCATGCTTATCTCTCGACTATGATGACCCCCATACTCTAGTCTAAGTATTTACACTATATAAAATATATCCCAATAATATTAACTTAAAAAAAAAAATAAAGAATCTAAACTTCGATAACTATTTTTAGGATTACTTAAGATTAATTATACATAAATGTGCTGATGTTTTAAATAGGTTACGATTCAAATAGCTGACTAATATGGCAAATTGGTGTATTTTGAGAGAAGCAGTTTTACAAACAGACCATATTGGCCAACCGCTCCTTTAAGCACAGGGAGGGAGGGCCTTGAGTCTGAGCAGGTACCTCGACCTGTAAGTGCGTGTTTGTTCTGAGTGCATGCACTTAAGATCTGAGCACACAGACATTAGATCTGAACGCGAGGACTAGGGTTGTCCAGATCCGATATTCGGATTGGGACAACCCTATTCCTTGCGTCCGATATCTGATATTCGGATCGGGACAACCCTATTCCTCACATTCAGATCTAATGTCTGTGTGCTCAGATCTTAAGATCCGATATTCAGATCGGTATCGGCCGCCGATATGAACAAAAAATGCGCATCGGGGTCGGATCGGCTGGCATGGAAAAATGTCGATCCAAGACTCCCGATCCAGTTGAAGAAACTTTTGCTATGCGTGAAAAACTCCCAAGTAACAGCGTTAAAGCCCAGCGTATTACAAGAGTCCCTGTCCCATCACTCTCCTGTTGGTGTGGGCTGAGTCAAACCTGTTAAAGTGCTGGTTTAGCTCATCGGAAAGATCATGGCCCCCCTCCACAGCTGGACCAGATAAGTTTAGTGCTGTAATTTCCTTCATCCCCCTCCACACCTCCTTGGCCTTGCTGTGCTGCAGCCTGCTCTCCAGCCTCCCTTTGTAGCTGTTGTTTGGAAAGCACCTGACCTTTTTCTTAGGAACTACATTGTCCTCACAAAACTGCATATAGTCAGTAATACAGTGGGTAAGATCCTCAATGTCCTTTTCTGTACTCATCCAGGAACAAATCCAAGTTTGTAGACTGGAAACCTTCCTGGAGGGCCTGGTCTGGACCACACTTAAACAGTCCTGGTGGTGACAGGCTGCTGACTCGACACAGGTTGGTATGTTGGTAAAAGGTGTATCAAGTTGTTGTCTGATCTGCCCAGAGGAAGCAGGACATGGGAGCTGTATGCCACCTTCAAGTTAGCATACAGCAGGTCTGAGGTTTTGTTCCCCTTGTTTTACAGTCCACATACTGTGTGAGATCGTCAGTGTTTTTGAGACGGATACGTGGTTTAAGTCCCCATTTATTACAATAAATGCTCTGGGGTGCATGGTTTGTAGTTCTGCAACAGTGTAGTAGATGGACGTCACAAGCACGTGCCGCCACTGCACTCGGTGGAATGTAAACAACAACAGTAACAACATAGGAAAACTCACGGGGCAGGCAGTATGGTCTCAGTCCCACTGCCAGCAGCTCTATATATCCGTAGTACAAATTCTCTCCCACTGTCACATGTTTGGTGTTACACCATTTGGAGTTAACACAAAGACGGCAAAACCCCCTCCTTTCCTCTTACCACTTTGTATTGCTCTGTCCACCCGCACCAGTGTGAAGCCAGGTATCGCCACTGTACAGTCCAGTATGTCCTCATTCAGCCATGTCTCCATGAGTCACAGCAAGCTGCATTCACTCTACTCCCGCTGACTGCTCACGAGTGCTGTGCAGCGATCTCACATTTCCCATGATGACTGATGGAATATGTAAGGTTCGTATCTCGTCCGGTTCCTTTGCCGTCTTTCCCTTGTCTTCACACCGGCTCCACGCCTACACCTCTGTAACTCCATCAGGGTATCCTTCCAGTCCAGTAGGTACAGTTAGCACACACAATGACTCAGAAAACACTAGAAAGTTCATGGAAGAATTCTTACCTTCGTGTAACCCACAACGCCCATGGCCCTGACACGCTACCCATACAGAAACCAGGGTTACAAACTGGTGGCAGCGGTGTTTTCTCTCTTTTTTTTCTTTCTTCTGTGGATTAGCTGAGGCAGTCATCTGGCTTACGCTGCCACACACCGGACTACAGGCCGCCACTGCAGCACTGTGCAATTGCATTTTTACATTGTCCTTGATGAGACGGTTTTGTGGACAGTGCTACAGTTTGAACATGGGCCAGAGTTTTTTTTTCCACTTGGCCGTTTTAAGTTGGACAGTATTGGAATCATGTTACAATTGTAGTCGGAGGTTGTTTCCCTCCCGGCCACTATATGACACTGTGCTAACTCACCGGGCACCCTGATCACTGGGCGGCGCCGTGCGCACTGTTATATACAGGTGTGTGGGCATACCTGACTCTTTTTTATGCTCCCATCTCCTGTGGTGGCTGTGGCCTGGCGTGGTAGAGCCCTTTTGTGTGGCGTGGCCGCCATCAAGGCGCACAATATCCTCCATACAGCGTGTAGCACGGCCGACTGCTGGGGCCGTGGGAGAGGGATTGCTCCACTGGAAGCCCTCTGGGTCCGGTTACTTGTCCGCTTGGTAGGTCGATGTTGTCTGCCTGTCCATCGAGTCTGTCACTCAGTTCCCAGCTGATCATTGTCATGTGTACTTTTAGGCTGCCGTGTAATTGAGCCGTGGCCTGTTAGGCTTTCACTCTCCTCTGAGGCCTAGTTGTTACATTGCAAGGTGGTATGTTAAGTTTATTTCCCTAAAATATTAGCTTTAATTAAATTATTTAATTTACTAAATAAGAGGTTTGTGTGCCTTGTTCCAGAGGTGGTGGTCATTTGTTTGGCCCGCTATCAGCCACCACTCCCTGGATCTTCGCTGCTGTTTTGGCTCCCGTCTTTTGGACAGTTGTGGCGACACCTCTTTTAAATGATTTTGTATTAATTTGTTTTCATTGGTCGCCTTAATTTGCGTGTACCATTTATTTAGTTTATATTTTGTTTGTTAGAAATTATTTAGTTATTTGTATTTCTTTGGATTTGGTTTCTTTTGTTTTGTTTGGTTTTGTTATTTCATTTAAATACAGTGGGTACGGAAAGTATTCAGACCCCTTTAAATTTTTCACTCTTTGTTTCATTGCAGCCATTGGCTAAAATCAAAAAAGTTCATTTTATTTCTCATTAATGTACACTCAGCACCCCATCTTGACAGAAAAAAACAGAAATGTAGAAATTTTTGCAAATTTATTAAAAAAGAAAAACTGAAATATCACATGGTCATAAGTTTTCAGACCCTTTGCTCAGTATTGAGTAGAAGCACCCTTTTGAGTTAGCACAGCCACGAGTCTTCTTGGGAATGATGCAACAAGTTTTTCACACCTGGATTTGGGGATCCTCTGCCATTCTTCCTTGCAGATCCTCTCCAGTTCTGTCAAGTTGGATGGTGAATGTTGGTGGACAGCCATTTTCAGGTCCCTCCAGAGATGCTCAATTGGGTTTAGGTCAGGGCTCTGGCTGGGCCAGTCAAAAATGGTCACAGAGTTGTTCCGAAGCCACTCCTTTGTTATTTTAGCTGTGTGCTTAGGGTCATTGTCTTGTTGGAAGGTGAACCTTCGGCCCAGTCTGAGGTCCTGAGCACTCTGGAAGAGGTTTTCTTCCAGGATATCTCTGTACTTGGCCGCATTCATCTTTCCTTCAATTGCAACCAATCGTCCTGACCCCCATAGCATGATGCTGCCACCACCATGTTTCACTGTTGGGATTGTATTGGGCAGGTGATGAGCAGTGCCTGGTTTTCTCCACACATACCACTTAGAATTAATGCCAAAAAGTTCAATCTTCGTCTCATCAGACCAGAGAATCTTATTTCTCATAGTCTGGGAGTCCTTCATGTGTTTTTTGGCAAACTATGCAGGCTTTCATATGTCTTGCACTGAGGAGAGGCTTCTGTCGGGCCACTCTGCCATAAAGCCCCGACTGGTGGAGGTGCTGCAGTGATAGTTGACTTTGTGGAACTTTCTCCCATCTCCCTACTGCATCTCTGGAGCTCAGCCACAGTGATCTTTGGGTTCTTCTTTACCTCTCTCACCAAGGCTCTTCTCCCACGATTGCTCAGTTTGGCTGGACGGCCAGGTCTAGGAAGAGTTCTGGTCGTCCCAAACTTCTTCCATTTAAGGATTATGGAGGCCACTGTCCTCTTATGAACCTTGAGTGCTGCAGAAATTCTTTTGTAACCTTGGGCAGATCTGTGCCTTGCCACAATTCTGTCTCTGAGCTCCTTGGGCAGTTCCTTCGACCTCATGATTCTCATTGCTCTGACATGCACTGTGAGCTGTAAGGTCTTATATAGACAGGTGTGTGCCTTTCCTAATCAAGTCCAATTAGTTTAATTAAACACAGCTGGACTCCAATGAAGGAGTAGAACCATCTCAAGGAGGATCAGAAGAAATGGACAGCATGTGAGTTAAATATGAGTGTCACAGCAAAGGGTCTGAATACTTATGACCATGTGATATTTCAGTTTTTCTTTTTTAATAAATTTGCAAAAATTTCTACATATCTGTTTTTTTCTGTCAAGATGGGGTGCTGAGTGTACATTAATGAAAAATAAAATGAACTTTTTTGATTTTAGCAAATGGCTGCAATGAAACAAAGAGTGAAAAATTTAAAGGGGTCTGAATACTTTCCGTACCCACTGTATCTGTTTGTCCACACCAGTCTGTGTGGCACATATGGCATGTTTTTATTAATGCTCCTCTTTGTCATTGGTCAGGTGCTGTGGGCTGAAGGCGGCAGTCCAATCCCTGGTGGTGGTGTTTTCTTCACGATTTCCTTTTGCTGTGTGTAAGTGTGCAGTGTTACGAGTGGTTAGTTTCAGGACCCCGTCCCCCTTTTTGGTTTCCCCCTGCCGCATGGTAAACCCCAACCCTGTCCTCATCCTCATTCCCTGCCTACGTACTAATTTTATCGTATTATTGTGTTGGGCTAGTGTGTGACACTTTAATTTTGTTTCTATATGTTTTGATAAATTACTTCTGTTAAATAAAATTCTTTTTTCTTAATTGAAAGGGTTAGTATATATGTACGTGGTATAATGAGAACCTGTGTGACCTTACACCTTTAAAAAAAAGAAAAACACTTATATTAGAATTTCCTGGGGGTGAAATTCCCCCGGGTGGCGTTGTCGCAACAAAACCCAATCTACCTCGCCTCGCCACACAATCATGTCACCAGCTATTGTCATGGAATGCTTCAGAAGATTTGTTGCTGGTCTAGACGCCATTTTTCAGGCCAAATGTCATGAGCATGGTGCAGCTACCCTCGAGGAAGCTTTGGCTGTTGCATGTAAATGGGACCGTGCACAAGAGGCATTGAAACTTCTTCCTTCACCTGTCATTGCTCCTGCACTCATGCCTTCTGCTACTCCTGCTCCACAAGAGGAACTGTTTGCAGCTATGGTGTCAACCAGACAAAAGACACCTCAGTCAGACCCATCTGCTGGACTTTTTGAGGCAGTAAACCAGCTCTCCAGCTTCCACCCAAAAATATGACCAACAAGATGAACAGAGGTATCGGCGTGGCAGAGAGAGATACCGTCGCTCCCCATCTGTGTCACCTGACTGTGGCAACTACTCTCTTGCACGACACCATCACAGCTTGTCCCACAGTGATCATGACCATCACAGGCTCAGCCAGCCCAGCAGTGATCATCGTCCCAGATATCCCTCTACTCACCGGGAAAGACGATACTCACCTACTCCTCCGTCTTCTTGACCTCACCGGTATGATCATCATTCGGCTTACCAGCAGGATCGCTTCAGGCAGGGCAGTCCAGACAGGCACTACTCCCCTCATCGCCCAGGTCCTCAAGATCCATATTATACTGACTCGCACAGACACACATCCAATGACTCAGAGAGATCTAGGTATGATTCACACTCTACCCTCTCTGCCAGAGACACCAACAATGCGGAGAAAGGGACTATCATGTCGGCCTCACTTAAGACCCCTATCAGGTTAAAGAATGGTAGCAGGTGCTGAGGGCCAAGTGTCTGCTGCTACCAAACGTGAGGCCCAACAACAACACAAGTCATCTCTCTCTTGTAAAGCCCCCACACGTTATGTGATTTCTACTATAGAGAACATTGCCACTAAAGTCTTAGACTCGGGGTCAGACATTTCAGGAGGTGACATTTCAGTAAGGCCTTCAGGATGTCAGTCCCCTCTTTGAGGACTAAACCCATGCAACGCTCTGAGCTTTTACCTAGGGCACTGACTGGTGACTATTTAGATAACCTTTGCACACTTTCTATAACCATCACACTAGGTAGAGATGTTCGCCCACATAGTGCAAGTAGTCAGGAACATTACACAAAATCAGTAATCCTAGGTTGGGACTTCCTGCTTTCACACCATGCAGTATTGAATGTAGGGGCTGTTCCTCTCCTGCGTGCTACTGACGTGGCTCCTTTGAGCTGCCATGATGTCACTCTATCACCAGTATTTGTTCCTGCTATGTCACAGATGGCTGTTCTAGCTAAGGTTCAGCCCAGTATTGGTGTAACTGATGTTGACACAGACTACACAGGTATCCTAGAGCCAGGTCCACCTAGCTTCCAGGGCCTGTTACCAGCATGAACGCTTGCTCATGTACAGGCAGGATTGACTTACATTAGAGTAATGAACCCAACTAATACTGAGCTCCACGTTCCATCTGACACCAGATTGGGTGATTTCCATCCACTTGATGAATGACTTACATGTAGAGGAACCTAGCGTATCCACAGTTGCAGCTAGGACAGAACCATCTTTTCAACAGTTGTTAACAGATGTTGACCTCAGTCAGGACAGGAGCTTCAGTCTTTATTGTTGCCATACAGTGATGTTTTCAGTGCTCATGATAATGATTATGGACACACAAACATAGATAGCAGAGATAGACAAGTTAAGGAGCTCCTTTTACAAAACATCATTGAAGAAAGTTGTGGCCCCTGTTGTGCTCGTCATTAAGAAAGATGGTAGTTACGGGTTCTGTATTGATTATAGAAAGTTAAATGCAGTCACCATTAAGGACTCATATCCCCTACCATGACCTGCAGACGCTCTGGACAGCCTTTCAGGTGCTTGCTGGTTCAGCACCATGGATTTATGTAGTGGATATTGGCAGGTAGAGCTTGAGGCACAAGACGAGGAGAAAACAGCCTTCAACGCTGGCAGTGGACCGTACCAATTCAAGATTATGCCTGTGGGCCTAACCAATACTCCACCAACATTTCAGAGACTAATGAAGCTGGTGCTTCACAACCTGCATTGAAAAGAGTGTTTGACTTATCTTGATGATGTCCTTGTTTTCAGCTGCTTTTTTGAAGATCACCTACAGAGTCTCGCAGTGGTTCTCAGCCATTTCCGCTCTCCTGGTCTCAAGTTGAAGGCCAAGAAGTGCCAGTTTGCACAAACACAAGTCACCTTCCTCGAACATGTTGTCTCCAATCATGGACTGCAACCAGATGCAAGGAACCTTGAGATGGTTTGGAGATGGGCTACACCTAGGACAACTACAGAGGTGAGAGCATTCATTGGACTGTTCTCTTACTACTGGAGATTTATCAAAAACTTTTCTGTCATTGCGGCTCCATTGCACACTCTCACACACAAAGGAGCAATACTCAAATGGACTGTTGAGTGTGAGGATGCTTTTCAATCACTGAAACATGCTCTCACTCATCCACCAATTGTGGCACATCCCATTTTCACACAGCCTTTTCTTCTGTACACTGATGCTTCACAGGACAGCATTGGCTCTGTGTTGTCTCAACGTCAAGATGATAAAGAACGTGTTATTGCCTACGCAAGCCACACACTCAGCTCCTGTGAAAGAAAATGGTCTACTTTTGACCGTGAGCTCTGGCAGTTGTTTGGTCTGTGAGACATTTTAAACACTTCCTCTCTGGCAGCACATTCGCTGTAATTACAGATCACAAGCCCCTGAGTTTGAAGAAAACCCCAGTGGACAATGATCTTACTGGGAGACGCAGTCGATGGATCTTTGAGCTGGATGTGTATGACCATAACATATTACACAGAGACGGCAGACAGCATGCTGACGCAGATGCCATGTCCAGGTGTTCGAACACAGAGGTTCACAACAAAGCTGTCCAGTGTATTACCTCTTCCATCACCACCACAGACACTACAACATTACCTAGCAGAGCAATTTTGCCAGAACTTAGTCACACTCTCTCTGTTGACATAGATCAGGGGTGTCATCTCATTCCACAAAGGGCCGCTGTGGCTGCAGGTTTTTGTTCCAACCAATCAAGAGCACACAGTTTGACCAATCAACTGTCTGAAGACTGAGATCAGTTGATTAACTGAGTCAAGTCTGGTGTGCTTTTTTTTTTAAGTTTTGTGCTTGCCATGTCAAACACAGAGCTGCCCCTCTCCACAGGAAAGAGCTCCACTGCATCCAATCCAAGCTGAGAGGCCATTTCAGAAAGTGGCCATAGACATCACTGAACTTTCTGTTATGTCAGCTGGCAACAGATATGTTCTTGTAGTTATGGACTATTTTATCAGATATGTCAACCTTTTCCCATTGAAAGATCAACATGCTACTACTGTGGCGAAGTGTATTTTTTAGGAGTATATCAGACATCATGGGGTGCCAGAGTCAATTCATACTGATCAAGGGTGACAGTTTGAGTGTGACCTCATCAAGCATCTCTGTAGTTTCCTTGGCATTGATAAGACCCACACAAAACCATACCATGCCCAGTCTGATGGCATGGTTGAGAGACTGAATCGGACATTGAAAGATCAGCTTGCTAAGTACATTGTAGAAAGTAGTGGTGAATGGGACCAGTATTTGCCACAGGCTGAGCTCGCCTACAATTCAAGTGTTCCTTCAAGCACTGGGTTTTCTCCTTTCTTCGTGGTTAATGGTAGAGAACCTAACTTGCCACTTGATATTATAATGAACTGTTGTCCCACTGTAACCTCTTTTACCCCTGGTACACCAGCAGCTTATGCTACACACCTTGCCACACGCTTGTCATGTGCTTTCAGAGAAGCAGCTCACAACTCCGCTACAAACAAGCAGTGTCAGAAGACTCAGTATGACAAAAAAGTTGTGTTCCACCCTCATCAGCCAGGTGATTAGTTCTCCTGGATGATCCTGCACAAAGGTGAGCTTCACAGCGCCCCTCAGCACAAATGTTTCTTGCCGGTCGCCTATGACCTCCATTCCAAATGGCCCGAGGTGCTTCCTGTTGGTTCCATCACCACCAGGGTGGTCACTGACTTCCTCTCCTCCCTGTTTGCCCACTGGGGCATTCCTGATGCCATCACCACCGACAACGGGCCCCAGTTCATCTCGGCCGATTTTGCTTCTTTCGTGGAGGGGACAGGGATTAAACATATTAGAACTTCCTTATACCACCCTCAGGCTAATGGCGGCATGGAGAGGTTCAACCAGACACTCAAGAATGGGCTTAGAGCACACCTGGCAGATGGTCTCCCATTTTCATTGGCACTGGAGAGCTCTTTACTTCATTATAGAGCAATGCCACATGTGACAACAGGCAGTTCTCCAGCCCTCCTGATGTTGGGACATGAACTGCAGCTCCCCCTGGACTGTCTAAACCCTCCAAGGGGGAATTCTCCAGCAATGACACCTTCTCTGGGTAACAGAGTGGTAGAACAGCCATTGGATGTAACAGGAAACAGCCCACACCTACTCCTGTCAGGAGTGCTGCTCAATGCACTATTACACCCTCTCCTCCTTGCCCACCCTCTCCCTTTTCTACCTTCTCTCCGTCATCTCCCTCATCCCCCTCCTCCCCCTCCTCCCCTGTTGGTCCCATGAGCTCCACTGGGCCTCAGTCACTCTCTCAGGCCGTAGGCCTCGTGTCCCGCAGTGGCCGTCAGGTTAGGCGTCCACTTAAATATAGGGACTGTGAAAAGGTGAGCACCCCCCCCTTCTCACTGTCTCCCGTGTGGCGCGTGGTAAAAATGGCGTGGCCTGCAAGGAGACAGAAAAGAGACATTGGTCAGACATTTTTACACACACACGCCTACGCACACACCCATACACTTGCGCACACTCACACGTTACGGATTATGTTACAATGTTTATGTGATGTGTGTAGTTTGTGCTGTGCTTGGTGGCATTGTTTTTTTCTTTATGTTGCTGATACCAAGGATTTGTGAATGTATTCCACTTTCACACATATTGGGTTATGGTCTGACATGTTGCCATGTGTGTTGTTACAGGCGGTTGTTGAAATGGGGACATTTCTACCTGTGGCAGGGGAAGACTGTAACCATGTAGTTTATTATGTGTCTATTATTTTTAATTATGGATTTTATGTTGTTATTAGAATTATTTTTATGATATTACATGATGTATTGGTTTTATTTTGTGTTTAAGTTGTAAGGTATTGTTACTTGAATTAATTATTTAATTTAGTCTATAATATTTATTATCACTTTCAATGTTTTGTTTCATAGATGTCATGAGTAAGGTTTTGAAAGAGGCTTCTCTGTTTAATGTGATTTTGGTTCTGCCTGCCCTGTGTTGATGGGGACCAAAAAAGGGAGAGACACTTTAGTCCTTGGTCTGCCAACGGGTGCGTGGTCTCGACGTTGAACTTGTCCTGTAAGAAAAATAAAGTCTCCCTGTCCTGCGGTAACGGTGCATTTTCATTGAAGAATTCTTACCTTCTTGTAACCTGCAACACCCACGGCCCTGACACGCTACCCGTACATAAACCAGAGTTAAAATAACTATGTAAGGGATAATAGTGAGTCAATCGTTATGAAGAAATAAACCCGACAGGATTTCCATTCATCCTGAAGCATTATTACACGGTTTACGAGTGAATAAATAATTTGAGCGATAATGTTGATCAAAGTCACTTTACCGCTGTTTTGCTAACCCTCCTTCCGGCCGTGTGCATTTGTTTTCAACGAAGCCATTGAGAAATCAATCCGTGGAGCAGTGGATTATCATACACACATTATGATGTGTGTATTGTGTATTTTTATCTGTTATACAAAAGAGATTACGCGTTACAGGGCGCGTTTGTGTCATAGTGCCGAGACTAGAGCTGGGACACCGGGTTAGTGGCTCTAATCTTGCAAAGTTGCAAAGTGGGTTTTCAGCCAAGACATGCCAGGTGGAAGAGAGTCTCCATTCTCCCTGTAACAAGTTACAAGTAATTTACTTAACCATCACAGTTACTCTGACGCTGTTTAATTAAGGTAAAATTGAACCATAAGGCAAATATCCTGCATAGTTCCTCTTAAACCTCTTTTCCACTGTGCTCCTCTGATTAGTGGCTTCCCTAGCAATGGTGTGTTATATTTAACAACGGTCTATTATACATAAATAACAGACCGTAGAATGCAGCGATTGACCAATCAGAATGCAGCATTCAATAGAGCCGTGTAATAAATACCATTATTATCACTGTGCTCAGTGTCTTGACAGTAATCAAATTGCCTTATGAGCTGCAAACCTTCAAACGAAAAGATATCTGTACACTAAAGCCAGGGTTTGTGCATCTGAGTCACAGTTATCCCACTGAGACTTAAGCATGTTGCAGGTGTAACCCTTGGTTACTGGAGACATGAAATAAATACAATTTAATTACATGATTAAATAAATAATACTAATAATTTATGTATATGATTTATCGTTACATGATTTAAATTAATAAATAATAATTAATTTAAGATTTTTATTTTTTTTGAGAGAGACACCTGGACAGAGAGAGTCAGAGACAGAGCAACAGAAATATCGAACAGAGAGAAAAGAATATAAACCCTTCCTGGAACAGTAACAGTCCTGCTGTTTAGAGATCTTGGCCAGGAGCTTGTCTTATTTTTGGTGTTTTCCTCCTCATGGTCAACCTCCTCCTCCTCATCCTCTTCATCCTCACCCCCTTCACCCTCATCATCTTCATCACCTTCTTCTGATAATTCATCATCAACAAGATCCTTTCTTTAGCTCAGCTGGTCTTAAGGACATTGCAGTTGGGACTGAGGTGGCGAGCCAACCCATTTGAGCCTGTCAGAGTTGATTCTTGTTTTGTGTCTTTTATTGACAAGTTACTTGCTACATTGATATTGTTGTTGTCATTATTATATTTTGTTTATTATTTTATTTATTTAATTGCTGATTAAAAAGAAAGACAAACCACCTGCAGGTAAGAAACAAAATAGAGTTTAAATATAGCAACACTCCTTGGAGCACTTGATGCTGTAGCCCCTCTGAGAAAGAAAGTCATCAACCAAAAGAGAATAGTTCCCTGGTACAATTTAAACCTGCGCATCTTGAAGCAGAAGACCAGACAGCTGGAAAGGAAAACACATTCCAGCCAATGTTAGGAAGACTACCGAGCCTGGAAAGATAGATATTTAATATATAAAAAAGAGCTTCGCAGCGCCAGGAGTACATACTTTTCATCTTTAATCGAAGAGAATAAAAACAATCCAAGGTTCCTTTTTAACACTGTGGCCAGGCTGACTAAGAACCACAGTGCTGTTGAGCCATGCATCCCTCCGACCTCCGCAGCTACATGAACATCTGCACAGTAACAAGCTTTTTTGAAGGTTTCCAATCTGGATTTAGAGAACACCATAGCACTGAAACAGCACTGGTCAAAGTCTCCAACAATCTTCTTATAGCTTCCAGCAGAGGTCTTGACTCTGTACTTGTACTTGTACTGGACCTCAGTGCTGCATTTGATACCATCGATCACAGCATCTTGCTGCAGAGACTAGAACATGAAATTGGGATTAAAGGATCTGCTCTAAAATGGTTTGCCTCATACCTATCTGACAGGTTTCAATTCGTTAATGTTAATTTAATGTTAATAATGACCACTCAGAGTACAGCAGAGTTACGTGTGGTGTGCCACAGGGTTCAGTTCCAGGGCCAGTTCTCTTCACTCTTTACATGCTTCCATTAGGGGATATAATCCGGAAGCACTCCATCAATTTCCATTGTTACGCTGATGATACTCAGCTCTACTTATGTCTACAGATGATAGAAGCCACCTCATCAATCTGCAAGATTGCTTGAAAGACATCAAATCCTGGATATCTTCTAACTTCCTACTACTGAACTCTGAAAAAACAGAGGTTATTGTGATTGGACCTATCCATCTCAGGGACACATTCTCCAATCAGATTGCTACTCTGGATAGCATCACCCTGAACTGAACCGGTCCAACAGCGAGGAACCTTTGGGTCATTTTTGACCAGGATCTTTCCTTCAGCTCTCACATAAAACATGTGACTAAGACTGTCTTCTTTAACCTGCACAGTATAGCTAAGATCAGGAATATCCCCTCTCAGAGTGATGCTGAGAAACTGGTCCACGCAGTTATTACTTCTAGGCTAGACTACTGTAACTCTCTTGTCAGGATGTCCAAAAAACTCTCTAAAGAGTGTCCGGCTGGTCCAGAATGCTGCAGAGGGTACTGACAAGAGTTAGTAAGAGAGAGCACATCTCTTCCATTCTAGCCTCTCTCCATTAGCTTCCTGTAGGATATAGAATAGACTTCAAGTTCCTTCTACTTACTTACAAGGCTCTTAATGACAAAGCTCCATCTTATCTGAAAGATAAGTCCTACCAGAGCACTTTGCTCCCAGAATGCAGGTCTGTTAGTGACCCCCAGTATCTCTAAAAACAGACTGGGAGGTAGAGCCTTCAGTTACCAGGCTCCTCTATTGTGGAACCAGCTCTTTCCATGGGTCAGAGAGGCAGGCTCTCTTTCTACATTTAAGTCCAGGCTTAAGACCTTCCTCTACGACAGCAGGCTGGCTCAGGTAGTCCTGATCCATTTTATAGCTACGCTGCTATAGGCTTAAACTGCTGGGGGACACATCAGGCTACACCGAGCCCTATCCTTCCTCTCCTCTCCTCTCCCCTTGCACATTTTGAACTATCATTATTTGTTGCACTTTGTAGTCTGGCCTTGGTGTCTCGCACTCTCTCTGTAATTCCACAGATCTCTTCAGAGCTCCGTTCCCCTGCACCAACCAACCAACCGCTGCCTCCATCACCTCCTTTCTCCTGCTGTTAAATCGGTCTGCAATACCTGCCCATGACCCAGTCTGCCGTCCAGTAGTCCCATTAAGCTGGCCTTCTCTCCCTGCCCACCAGGAGCTGCCTTCATCATTTTTCGTTAACTGACTGATTCCATTTCTCCCTGTTAAAAGGGTTTTCTTGGGAATTTTTCCTCAGTCGATATGAGGGTCTAAGGGCAGAGGATGTTGTCATAATGCTGTGTAAAGCCCTTTGAGACAAACTGTTTATAAAAACGGGCTAAACAAATAAAATTGCCTTGCCTTGCCATTGCCTAATAAAATAGGAATAAATATACAGCATAATTAGTGATAACAAAACAAGATATCTTAGTTCAATAGAAATACATTTAACACTTAATATTAGATCTAAATTAATACTATGCTAATACTCAACCAAATTACCTACCAAATACTTACCTGACAGGTGGATTCTTGGTATAAATTTGAGGGGAGAAAAAGGGTCAGTAATCATTCAGTTTTTTGTATTTATATGTGGTGTAGTTGTTACGTGTATTAAGTATTATTTAAGAAAGAGATAAGAAGAGATAGAGAAAGAGAGAGAGAACTCTGATGAAAAAAACCTGATTAATGAGAGAGTAAATTTTATTACTTACCTTCTCTCTCTCTCTTTTTTTTTTCACAAAAAAGCGACACTTAATGTTCTGTGGTCTCTTTATCTGCTCGACGCCATTTCTCCAGCCTCTAGACAAGTGGTCCAAAAGTGCTGTCATCCTGTTACTAGGTGAGGCAGTTATTACCAGCTCTCTCTGGCCGTCAGACCAGTGGAAGCACTGGTAAGTGATCTCTTGCCAACAATTGAACTGAATTGAATGCCTTTACTGTCATTATACAAAGTACAATGAGATTTAAAGCTTCACCATAAAGTGCACACATTAAATAGACATAAAATAGACATTAAATAGATAGAAAATTATGTACAATAAAAGTGAAATGAGGTAGGGAAAATAAGTGACTGTAGTGGTTAGCAGCACGTGGTAGAGGTAGCCATGGCATTTTAGTGCAAGTATGCTGTTATATAATAGTGCAAAGATAGATGTCTGAGAGCATGTTACTTATTGATATGCAAATGGCGGTGTTGAGACATTTTGTAGTGCAGTGACAGATCTTGCTTGAGTCTGGATCAGTTTCTTAGTGCAAGCTTGAGTTGAGTATGGTGACAGCTCTTGGGAAGAAACTGTCTCTGAGTCTGTTTGTTTTGGCTGGTATGGTCCTGTAGCGCCTGCCAGAGGGCAGCAGGTTGAAGAGGTGGAAGCCAGGATGTGTATAGTCTTTTATGATGCTCTTTGCCCTTCCTAGGCACCGGGAGTTGTAGATGGTGGACAGGGGAGGTAGGGGGCAGCCGATGATCTTTTGTGCTGTGTTGGTCACCCTCTGCAGTCTTTTCTTGTCCGCTTCTGTGCAGCTTGAGTGCCACACTGACACAGCATAGGTCAGCAGGCTCTCAATGGCTGACCGGTAGAAGGTCACCAGCAGGTTGGTGTTGAGTTGCTCTTTCCTGAGCACTCTCAGGAAGTGTAGCCTCTGCTGCGCCTTTTTGACCAGTGCGGTGGTGTTGGCTGCCCAGGAGAGGTCAGCAGAGATGTGGACCCCAAGGAATTTGAAGGACTCCACTCGCTCCACACATTCGTCATTGATGTACAGGGGGGCAGGAGCGGCTTTGTTCCGTCGGAAGTCCAGGATGAGTTCCTTAGTTTTGGAGATGTTCAGCGCCAGGTTGTTGAGGGCACACCACTCACTGAGTCTTAGGACCTCATCTCTGTAGGCCGTCTTGTTCCCCCTGTGATCATCCCCACCACCGTTGTGTCATCCGCGAATTTCACAATGATGTTCTCAGGGTGGGTGGGTCTGCAGTCGTGCGTGTAGAGTGAGTAGAGTAGTGGGCTCAGCACACAGCCTTGGGGCGAGCCGGTGCTGAGCGTTCGGGTGGATGAGAGGTGAGGACCCAGCTTCACGTGCTGGGGTCGGTTGACCAGAAAGTCCTTGATCCAGGAGCAGGTGGAGGGTGGGAGCCCCAGGTTGGCCAACTTGGGGATAAGAATGTCCGGTATTATTGTGTTAAAGACTGAGCTGTAGTCGATGAAGAGCATTCTGACATAGCTCCCCCTTTTCTCGAGGTGGCTCAGTGCAGCGTGGAGAGCGGTGGTTATTGCATCCTCAGTGGATCTATTTGGCCGGTATGCAAACTGATGTGGGTCAAGGGTGGGGGGGAGACAGGCTTTGATGTGTCTCAGTACCAGTTTTTCAAAGCACTTTGTGATGATTGGGGTGAGTGCTACTGGGCGGAAGTCGTTGAGATTGTTTGTGGGTGACTTCTTGGGCACTGGGATGATGGTGGCCGATTTTAGGCAGGCTGGGATGGTGGCTTGTCCCAGTGACAGGTTGAAAATGACAGTGAAGACTGGTGCAAGTTGGTCAGCACATGCCTTGAGTACTTTCCCTGGTACTCCATCCGGTCCTGTGGCCTTCCTGGGGTTGACAACACGGAGCACACGTCTCACGTCCACTACCTCCTCGGTGAGTGGGGTGGTGTCAGAGGTTGGTGTGGGATGTAGTGGAGGTTGGGGTGGTGTGACTGAGTACTGGGCTTGGGACTCAAAGCGGGCAAAGAAGCTGTTTAGCACCTCTGCCAGTGCCACGTCTGAGTCCCCAGGAATCGCAGCAGAGCCCTTGTAGTTAGTGAGGGACTGTATGCTCTGCCACATCTGTCGGGGGTTGAGTTGCCCTTCTATCTTCCCCTTGTAGTCTGCTTTGGCAGCCTTGATGCCTCTCCTCAGGTTGGCACGAGCTGTGCTGTAAAGTGCTCTGTCACCGGATCTGAAGGCTGCATCGCGGGCCCGGAGAAGTGATCGGACCTGGCTGGTCATCCACGGTTTCTGGTTTGGGTACACCTGGATGGTCTTCTCCACAGTGACCATACCCATGCAGTACTTGATGTAAGATAGTACTGTGTCTGTGAATGTGGTCAGGTCCTCATGGTGGAAAGTCTCCCACTGTGTCTGTTCAAAGCAGTCCTGGAGTCGGGGGAGGGCGTCGTCAGGCCATGTGATAATGGTCTGTCTTTTGGGCTTTGTTTTTCGGCTGAGGGGGGTGTATGCTGGGGCCAGGAACAATGAGAGGTGATCAGACTGTCCTAGGTGTGGAAGGGGTATGGCTCTGTATGCACTCTTGATGTTAGAGTACACATGATCCAAAGTTTTATCCTCCCTTGTTGGAAATTTCACGTGCTGGTGAAATTTGGGCAAAACAGTTTTGAGATTTGCCTGATTAAAATCTCCTGCGATAATGTGCGCGCCGCATGGGTAGGCACGCTGGTGATTGTTTATGGCGTCAAGTAGTAGAGAGAGAGCGGTTCTTACATTAGCATCCGGTGGTATGTAGACGGCAGTGATGATAATGGCGGCCAGCTCTCTGGGCAGAAAGAAGGGTCTGCATCTCACCGACATGAATTCTAGGTCCGGGGAACAATGTCTGTCCAGTACAGTGCTATTGTTACACCAACCCTCATTCACGTAGATGCAAAGCCCACCGCCTCTTTTTTTCACCGAGTCGCTGGTCCTGTCTGATCTGTGTAGCGTGCGGCCTGTTAGCTGCACCGCAGCGTCGGGTATTTGTAGATGTAGCCACGTCTCCTTGATGATTAACGTGCAGCATTCTCGAACGCGGCGATTTCCAGCTAGCTGTAATTCTAAATCGTCCGTCTTGTTTACCATGGATCTGGCGTTGGAGAGGTAGATGCTTGGCAGTGGTGGTTTGAGTGGCTGTTTCCTGAGCTTAGTCAACAGGCCAGCTCTGCAGCCTCGCTTCTGCTTCCTCTCCCGACGTCGCCTCCTTCGCCTGCCGGATCCGATAACAATCCACGGAGACCCCGCTGGTCTCGCTATCTCGTCCGGAATGTTGTGCACGCGATGGAAGTCGCTACAAACAGTCGTTTTCTGCTGGTAACCGATGTCTTATAAGTCCATACGGTTGTAGTTGATATTGAAGTCCGGTACAGACGAACAACTCGCAAAAATACACACAAAAAACATGAAAAACGTGCACAGATAGGGAGAGCTTGAAGCCGCTGCATGCTCATGCGCCGCCATCTAATTAATGTACTGATAATTTGTCAGGCATTTTGTAAAGACTGCAACAAGCATCTTTACATTTTCAACATTCTGTTGCAATAGCCAGTTTTTAAAAGGAGACTCAATTTAATTTCAATGAGATTATGTGTCATTGTCTGTTGCCTTGAAGTTTGTATATAGATTTGTAATGAAAGCAACTGCTCCTGCCTCCTGTAAAATGCAAGTGCTCCTGTAAAATGCACTCCTGCATGCTAGAAGAGATGAAATCAAAATTTTGTGAAAGCTGTCACTCTTCTCTGTAGTCCAGCATTCATTCCATGCTCCAGATAGAGAGAAACAACACATATTGTTACTCCTGATATTTTGATGTGAATGGAAATGAGTTAGATTCTGTTAGAGATATCAAAGTAGTGTATATTGGCCATATATGTTTGTGTGGTGCGATATTTATTACAGAAAAGGCTTTCATGCACTGGTTAAGTGGGGGCAAGCAATGAGCACAACAGAAAAAAACAAAATAAAGAAATCCATGCAGTGTGTGACAGAGCAGTAGACTTCAAGGGATTAAGGTGTGTCAAGATGTGATTCGAGAAATGCAAATTTATTTAGTGTCTGTCATTTTCAAATTCAGTCATTTTTAGGGTTATTGCAAGTCAATGAACATCATCATGAACATCACAGTTTTTATATCAAAACCTATATCCAAATATGATTATTTACACCTTTTGCTGAATTATCATTTTTTATGGTCCACATGTTGGCAAAATTCTACCCTTCTCCAGATGGAGTCAGAAAGGTTGTCAAGTGCAGTGCAATACTGACAAGGTGACATGTTAGAGATAGAATGTTTTCAACTGATGGCATTGATGTTTGTGTAGGTGTGTGTGTTTGTGACAGCATCCTGGGTGTGAGACAGCCTGATGCTTTTTAGGGGTGGGGAGTTGAGCGAGATGGACCTTTCTGTTATCCCATGTTGTCAGTCATAGCTGCTTCCAGCTCCAAAAATAAAGCACTGTGCATTCACCCTCATTGCTCCCTTGCTCACTCTATGTCTATCAATGTTGAATGGAGGCTTTCCTGCTCAGAGTCACAGGGCAGCTTACCACTTGTTATTTTAAGTGCAGAAAAGGGTAACTGCACAGGGAGTACAAAAACATAGAGCTGGCCCCTGCATTGCTTCCAGACTTCATAACTACTGAGTAAACACAAAGCTACTGGCCCATCTTTGAATGCTGAACCATGCACCTCATCATGAAATGAATGACACAGCCTCATGGGATGCAGAGTGAAACTATATCTCAGCCTCTGCAGCAATAATAATAATAAACAGCAATAATATGGTTTCCTTTCTGCCGTCTTTCTGTGAGAGCAGATTTGTAATGATGTTTCAATAATAGTTTTAATAGTCACTTTGAATACTATGCAAATAATATCTCAGTAAACTAGATCAGATTTTCTTCCACCTGATGTACCACTGGTCAATTCTAGAGCAGCAAAATGTGCTGCTTGTGGCTTTGATTTACAAGGACGGGGGGAGGAGAGATGGATGGAGTGATGTGAGGAGGGCTGACAAACATTCTGCCTAGGGATTGTTTCTGGGCACTGGTTCAGATCACCTGGTGCTGACACCTTTTTTCAAATTGTTGAGATGCAGAGTGAGATACAGCTCAGATCCACTCACATTATTGGATGCTATACCACACTGCAATTGCAAATAAGGCTGCATTTATTTATTTACTAATATGTTTGTAAAAATAATTCATAAAATACATTAAAAAAAATAAATAAAAATAAATATCAGACACTTTAAAGTGAAACGAGTGGATTCTATTATTTAAAAATTAATATAGATGAATAATAGTAATAATAATGATAATAACAACACTAATACATATTAATATGATTGCCTGGATGATTGACTGCAATGAGTAAAGGAAAACAAAGTATACACCTAAAATTAAATAATTCATAAATAATTCATATGACTGAAAATTCTCAAAAATGATTCTCTAATCTATCACGTCAAAGGAAATTGAAGACTAATCATTTATTACAAGACATTTTCTTAACTGCACCAGCTGCTACCAACTCCCTTTGCACCTGCTGATGTCCACCTTTAGGGGGCAGTGACACTCTCCTTTACTGTTTTGCCCTCATCAGTATGCTGTGACAGCCCTGTGAACCCAACTCTCACTGTGCCCACTGTAAAGCAGGTCTTGGCATACAGTGTTGAATTCATTAACCTTTTCACCACTCCTATTGAAAGTGCACTGCATCCATTGGAAATAACCCTTAACTCTTAAAAATGTTTAGTGAGAGGGCCACGGACAAATAAAAAGGGGCCAGGACCCCATTTGTTCTTATCTAAAAAATGTCATCTCACATCAGGTACTTAATTATTCAGCAAAACAAGTGTTGTGATACCCACTTACAACTATCCCTGGGTTGACACAGTATACTATTGGACAGGCAGCAAATTTTGGAGAGAACTTATAATCATCTCACTTGAGAGCGTGTGATAGGCTTTCTGAACTTGTGAGGGAGCTTTCAGCAGCTATTTGTGTCATTGAGCCCAGTGAAGTGTAGCATCAGAAGGAACATTCAACCACACTGTAAACACGAATGCTCAAAATAATTAATTGGAATAAGTAGTGTAAACTTAAAAAGTTCTTAAAAGTTGTACTTAAAAATGTTGAGTGTGAGTAACATTTTCCTTCTTTTTAAGTTGATCAAACTTGTTATTTTTAATTAATACTAACTTGTTTGCAGATTATGTAACTGCTACTTAAAATAACACAGTTACTTAAAACTCAGTGGATTAAACATAATTTTATGTCTTTTTTTGAAAGAACTAATCAATAAATCAAATCAAGAACGAATTAAAAATGAATCAATTGCATTATAGATTTGTATTGTTATTATACACTGTGTGTGCATGTATACATAAATTATCACACGCTCGCGCGCGCACGCCCCCACACACGCAGAAAGAGAGAGAGAGGAAGTGCTTTTATTTTGTAGCATTTGTGTGCACTTCCTCTTCAGACATCAGACACAAGGAGAAGAGCGGGAGTCGGGAGACCAATTGACCGGAGTACATCAACCCTCAGCTCTGCACCATTGAGTGTGTAAGTGGTCGACATAAAACTTGCTCGAATGTCTGTTTCTGAAAGTTCAACATTTTTTAAAGATGGACATGGTGAGTAACGTTTGCCATGTAGCAAGCTACCATGCAAAGACATCCCGCCAGTTAGCTGTGTTACATGGCTAATGTTAATGGTGTTAAAACTTTTTTTTTTTTAGCGTCGTTAGCTCTGTTAGCTCTGCTAAAGTATAACGGTCCATTTTTTAAATGAAATGAGTAGTGCATCTTGTCAAAGTTAAGCTTTACTTTAGAGACGGTTTGTTATTTAGAGACCCCCCCCCTTTTTTTTCTCAGAATCAGAATCAGAATCAGAATATTTTATTAATCCCCAAGGGGAAATTGGTTTTTGTTGCAATAACATCTAGCTCAAGTGTACAGGATAGAGGAGAAAAAGTGTTCGAACCAAGAAGGTATAAATCTAAATAAAAATATAAATCTAAATAAAAATAAAATAAAAATATATATATATATAAAATATAGAATATAGAAAACAGAAAATATGTAGGAGAATATATACAACTACAAACCTGACAGATTTATTGCACTATGTTTCACATTAAATATGGGTTATTGCACTATATCAACTATATGTATATATATATTGCACAATATAGTTTATTGCACAGATTGAATTGTGTAGGAGACAGATTAGATTAGGGGGGCCAGCCCTCAGTCTCAGAGTGTCAGAGTGAGGAGTTGTAGAGTTTGATGGCCACAGGTAGGAATGATTTCCTGTGTCACTCTGTGGTGCACCGTGGTGCGATCAGTCTTGTGCTGAAAGAACTCCTGTGTTTGACCAGCACGTCGTGGAGTGGGTTGGACGGGTTGTCCAGGATGGCTTTCACCTTGTGAAGCATTCTCCTCTCAGACACCACTGTCAGAGTGTTTAGCTTCACCCCCACAACATCACTGGTCTTGCGGATCAGTCTGTTGAGTCTGTTGGCGTCCGCTACCCTCAGCTTGCTGCCCCAGCAAACCACAGCGTAGAGGATAGCACTGGCTACCACAGACTCATAGAACATCCTGAGCATGGTCCTGCAGATGTTAAAGGACCTCAGCCGCCTCAAGAAGTAGAGGCGGCTCTAGCCCTTCTTGTACAGTGCATCTGTGTTCTTTCCCCAGGCCAGTGTATTGTCAGTGTGAACCCCCAGGTACTTGTAGTCCTCTACAATGTCCACACTGACCCCCTGGATGGAAACGGGGGTTACCGGCACCTTGGTCCTCCTTAGGTCCACCACCAGTTCCTTTGTCTTCGTCACATTGAGCTGTAGATGGTTCTGCTCACACCATGTGACAAAGTTGCCAACAGCAGTCCTGTACTCCAACTCATCTCCCTTGCAGATGCATCCAACTACTGCTGAGTCATCTGAGAACTTCTGGAGATGACAGGTCTCTGCAGTAGTTGAAGTCGCTGGTGTACAGGGTGAAGAGGAAAGGAGAGAGGACAGTCCCCTGCGGTGCCCCAGTGTTACTGACCACTCTGTCTGACACACAGCGGTGCAGGCGCACATACTGAGGTCTGCCAGTCAGGTAGTCCATAATCCAGGACACAAGGGGGGGATCAACCTGCATCGCCGTCATCTTCTCGCCCAGTACAGCCGGACGGATGGTGTTGAAAGCACTGGAGAAGTCAAAAAACATGACTCTCACAGTGCTCTCTTTCTTGTCCAGGTGTGTGTAGACATGGTCGAGCAAGTAGAGGATGGCATCCTCTACTCCAATTCGGGGCTGGTAGGCGAACTGGAGGGGTTCCATATGCGGTGTGACCATAGGTCGGAGCTGCTGTAGAATGAGTCTCTCCAGGGTCTTCATAATGTGGGAGGTCAGCACCACTGGTCTGTAGTCCTTAGAGCTGCCTGGGCGCAGTGACTTAGGCACAGGAACAACACAGGACGTCTTCCACATCACGGGGACTCTCTGCAGGCTCAGGCTCTTGTTGAAGACATGCTGTAGAACTCCACAGAGCTGGGGAGCGCAGGCTCTGAGCACCCGGGGGCTGACACCGTCAGGGCCCGCAGCCTTGCCTGAGTGAAGTTTCTCCAGCTGTCTTCTAATGTCCTCTGCTGTAATGATCACTGTAGGGGGGGGTGAATGGGTGGGGGTGGGGGTGGAGGTGGAGGTGATAGAAAGGTCTTTACCAGGAGATGAGAGGCAGTCAGGGGGGGAGGGGGAGGGAGGTGGGGGGAGAGAGGAGTAGCCATTGTTAGAGGCTGAACAATAGAGGTGTTGGTGGGGGAGTTGATGGCGGTGTCGGTGGGGGGTGTAGGGGCCGCTGTATCAAATCTGTTAAAGAATAGATTGAGTTCATTGGCCCATTCCACGCTGCCTTCAGTTCCACTATTTCTAGCTGGTCTAAGGCCGGTGATCGTCTTCATCCCACTCCAGACCTCTCTGGTGTTGTTCTGCTGGAGTTTCCACTCCAGCTTTTTCCTGTACTCCTCCTTAGCCTCTCTGATCTTGTTCTTCAGGTTTCTCTGGATGTTTCTCACCTCCTCTTTGTTACCCGCCCTGAAAGCCCTCTTCTTTTCATTCTGGGTGGCTTTGATGTCCTTAGTCACCCAAGGCTTATTGTTGGGGTAACAGTTGATGGTCTCTGCAGGAACAATGGAGTCAACACAGAAGTTGATGTAGTCAGTGATACATTCTGTGAGCCTGTCTATGTCCTCTCCGTTCTGCTCACAGAGTGTCTGCCAGTCTGTGACCTCAAAACACCCCTGAAGTGTCTCATAAGCCTCCTCTGACCACCTCCTCACCGTCCTTGTGGTCACAGGCTGACTCTTCACCAGAGGCAAATAAGAGGGTCTGAGGTGCACTAAGTTATGGTCTGATCTGCCCAGTGGGGGGAGGGGAGAGGAGCTGTATGCATCCTTCACGTTAGCATACAGCAGGTCCAGGGTCCTCTCCTCCTTGGTGGAGCAGGTCACAAACTGTGTGAAGCTGGGCAGTGTTTTATCCATGGTGACATGGTTGAAGTCACCCGAGATTGCAATGAATGCACTCTCTTAGCGTCGTTAGCTCTGTTAGGGCTGCTAAAGTATAACCATCCATTTATTAAATTAAATGAGCAGTCCGTGTCTTGCCAAAGTTAAGCTTTACTTTAGAGACTCCCATTTTCCTTTTTTAAGACTCATTTTTAAAACGTGATGCGCTGAAGAAAAAAAAAAAAACAAAGCAAAACATGATGCTCTGAAAAAAAAAAAACCCAAGAAGCTCTGCCAGTGTGCGTAGTTTAGACCCAAAAACCGGCTGAATAATGAAACTGTCAGTAAAGTTATACCACCAGCATGTATGAAAACACTGACTGAGGCTGTACTTAAATTTATATTTGTTATTTTGCAGTTTTTGTGTCTGACTGTTAAACTAGATAATAAAAGAAACATCTATGCCTGTATGACATGCACTTGCAAATTTAGGTTCATCAGCCAGTATATAAATGTAATAACGTCAAAATGGTTTTGATAAATTGTAAATACTTTAAAATGTATTTGTGTAAAATGTTGCAGATTGAATAGTCTAACAGGCATCTTGCACATTTACTTTGATTTAATCAGTGTTGGTTTATTTTCTTGTACTCTTTTAGTATGAGGAATATGACTTTATATGATTTGATGGAGGTTTAAATATTATCACAGGTGTCCAGTAAAATAATATTTATTTTTTTGTGTGTGTTTTCAGGTTGCTGCAACAAATATGACGTGGCACTGTAAGTTGTGTTCAGCTTCTTTTACCACTAGATCATATTTATTTAAACACTGTAGACTGCAGCACAGCCACTTTTCAAAAAGTAGCCCAGTCCCATGCCTCCATGATGATTGCATGTGCACATTTCAGACACTTAGTGCACTGAGAACTCATCTGTCAAGATATCATACTCAAGAACCTAAAAGCAGTGCAAACAAGATTCAGGAACTTGTGACTTTCAAGTGTCCTTTATGCACATTTCAGCAACCTTTTTCTGAGTCTTCACTCCTCAGTCACATAAGAATACACTTAAAAAAACATGAGACAGTGGTATGCCCATACAAAGGTTGTAACTATAACACAAATGTATACTCTTCATTTAATTCCCATAAGAGTAGAATGCACCAAGTGAGTCTTGCGTCAGACTTTTGTAGTGACATTGTCTATGGCCATACTCAGAATCCCCAAGCGTCCAGCTCTAACATCAATATTGATTTGGATGAAGAGTGTCCAGTTCAAAGTGCAGAAATGGAGGATGATGAGCAGTGTGATACTGCAAAACTAAAAAATCAGCTCAAACTTAATGCAGCATCTTTATTTCTAAAAATGCAGACTCTCTTTCATGTGTCAAACTCAGCTACACAAGAAGTAGTTGATGACTTGAATCAGATTTTCTCTTTATCTCAGCCATTGATAAAGGATGCAATTAATGATATATTGCAGAGACATGGTCACAATATTACAGATTCCACACTCAATTAAGTTGTTAATGCAATGTTGTATTTAGTGTTTAGAGTTGTCCTCTTACAAGCAAAGAAAGACATTTATAGAGCACAACTATCCAGTGGTAATGCCAGTAGAGTACCATTTAGAAACACCTGGTCATACCATTATGTATGTTCCAATCCCTCAAATGATTCAGGAGCTGTTTAAAAACACAGATATTCTGAGCAAGATCAGAGAACCAAACACTGAGCCTGGTTATTATGTGTCATATCGTGGTGACTCTCATTTCCAGGAAAATGAGTTACTCTCAACAGAAGATTTACACCTAGCAATCCAGCTATATATTGATGAACTAGAAATTGCTAACCCTCTCGACACATCACGTAAAGTTCACAAACTTTGTGCTGTGTACTGGGCCCTAGTAAATGTGCCACCCAAGTATAGATCAGCAATGCACACTATACAATTGGCTGTGCTAGCTAAAGTGACAGACCTCCAGAAATGTGGATATACAGCTGTACTTGCTCCACTGGTTCGTGATGTTCACACACTTGAACAGGATGGTGTTTTCATTGAATCTGTTGGTCAGAATGTGAAAGGCACCATCTTCTGAGTTTCTGCTGACAATCTGGCTGCACATGGGTTAGGTGGCTTTTTGGAGTCATTCAGAGCAGATTATGTTTGCAGATTCTGTATGGCCACAAGTGAACAGTTTCAAAAAATTTAAGTAAAAAATGAAGAATTTGTCCAGAGAACCAAACCAGCCCATGACCTTCATGTACAAAATGTCCTCCAAGATGAAAGTTCAAGCAGCCAATTTGGGGTTAAAGGTGTCTGTGTCTTGCGTGAGTCACTTCATTACTTCCTGAGAGAGAGCTGAGCCGAAAGGCAAAGCTCTCGATTTACCGGTCGATCTACGTTCCTACCCTCACCTATGGTCATGACCGAAAGAACAAGATCCCGGATACAAGCGGCCGAAAATGGGTTTCCTCCGCAGGGTGGCAGGGCGCTCCCTTAGAGATAGGGTGAGAAGCTCTGTCACCCGGGAGGAGTTCGGAGTAGAGCCGCTGCTCCTCCACATTGAGAGGAGCCAGCTGAGGTGGCTCGGGCATCTGTACCGGATGCCCCAGGGGCGCCTCCCTCGGGAGGTGTTCCAGGCATGTCCCACCGGAAGGAGGCCCCGGGGAAGACCCAGGACACGCTGGAGTGACTATGTCACCCGGAAGAGCTGGAGGAAGTGTCTGGGGAGAGGGAAGTCTGGGGGTCCCTGCTCAGGCTGCTGCCCCCGCGACCCGGCCCCGGATAAGCGGAGGAAGATGGATGGATGGACTTCATTACTTCCACCCTATCACAGGTCTCCCCCAGATCTACTGCATGATCTTTTGGAAGGAATCGTACCACTTGAAATTGCTCTTTGCATTAAGGAAATGATTCGACTTAAGTACTTCACTTTACAGTATTTGAACCAAAGGATCACATCATTCCCATATCAGCACACTGATAAAGTAAATAAACCTCATCCCATTCCCAAAACATTCATGACCCGGGGAACAATTGGAGGAAACGGGCATGAAAATGCCACTCTTCTCTGATTGCTTCCGTTACTTGTAGGCAATAAATTACCAGAGGGTAATGCTGCATGGGAGGTTTTGATGGACTTAAAAGAGGTGGTGGAATTAGCATTGTGCCCATCATTTTCTGATGAAACATTGGACTTTTTTGTTTGCAAATTCAGTGACCACAGACAGATACTACAAGAGGCTTTCCCTGAGTTAGGCTTCGTCCCAAACATCACTATGTGGAGCATTATTCCACCTTAGTTAAGTGCTTTGGGCCCCTTGTGCATGTTTAGACCATGCGATTTGAAGCTAAACATTGCTTCTTCAAAAGAGTGGTGCATGATGCTCAAAACTTCAAAAATGTCTTGAAGACCCTGGCAACAAGACACCAACACATGATGGCCTATCACCTTGGTTCACCATCGTTTCTCAAGCCAAAAATGCAAACAAACAGGGTTGACTCTGTTTTGGTTTCAGCTCTACCAGAGATAGCTCAGGCTCACATTAGAAGACAAACAACCAGTGAAACTGTCTATTGTACATCAAAGGTGACCATTGATGGCACAGACTATAACAGTGGAATGTTTGTGTCAGTTGGAGTCAGTGGGGGACTGCCTAAATTTTGCAGACTAACACAGATCTACCTTGTGAATGACAATGTTTCTTTTCTCTGTAGTGATCATGACTCCTGGTATGTAGAGCATCTTCGATCCTACGAGTTGTCAACCACACAGGGAAGCCTGTATATCCACCTGCAATCTGACTTCAATGATCCAACCCCACTCTCTGCATACAAGATCGATGGCTTGCTGCTGTTGACTCCCAAGAGGTTCATACAAGTGAGACAAAAGTAAGACCACTCTATGGTAAGTAATTCTTCATAAAAAATTAATTGTACATTTATTTGAAAATGTGCTCAGTATAATCAATCATTGTATACATCAACATACACAATCAGCATTTTTGGTGACACATTCTAAAGAACATGTATATGATGCATTAAAGGCACATTAATATAACTGGCTAATGTTATGGTAGTAATAATGTATTGTGTAACCCAGGTCTCAGATCCCCTTTCAAAAACTGTCACTTTGGCACGGAGGTATAAAGCATCAGAATGCTGAACACATTGGAGGTTTTCATTCATGATTATAAACATTCAGACAGCCTTATAAATGCACTATAATGTCTATGTACTGATGTGCTTTTAACCTCCATATTTCTTCTTTTCTTTATTTATTACAGTGATGGCGGCTGAAGCCCCATAAAACATGATCCTTCGTTTTGTCGAGGCCGACCATCTTAGAAAATTAAAACTCATCTCCGGTCCAGCTTCTCTTGATGAACTGATTAAGATTTTAAGAGAAAAACTGGAAATGGACTGTGACTTAAGTTTGAAATACGAAGATCCAGACTTTGATGGAAAGCTCACTTGCCTTGTTGACATTGAGGAGTTACCACAAAAAGCCTGTGTTCATATTTCACTTACACAGGATTCCAGGATGGGAATGCTGAATTTGAAAAGAAAGAAAGAGTTGTCAAGAGACCAAAAGCATGGTATTTTAGACAAACTGGCATCTACCATATATGGTTTCAAGGCTTACCCCAGTGATAAAGAGATAGCAATGGTAGCTGAAGCTCTTGTGAGAAAACACCCCTGCTTAAAAGAAGCAGGATCTGACAGTGGTTGGAATGGCTGGAAGAACAGCATCAAGTTTAAAATGGGAAATTACAGGACCAAGATGAGAAGGGCTGGATGTCAGGAGGTCACTGTAAATGCGGGGAAAGAGCTGATGGACCTCTGGCCTGCTCTTCATGAGGTAATGCGGATTAACTCTTTCGTCTGTTTTTATCTTTGCCAGTACTTTGTCACATTGTGTGTAGTGTCGCCTTATTTCATTCATCATAAAATAAATAATTGCTGTTACTGTACTGTTCTTTCCTCACTGCAGGTGTATGCAGAGTTCCAATGGATAACAAACCAGAACCTTCCTAACACCTTCTATGCGGAGCTGAATCGCCACACTCCTCGTTTGATGGCCTTATTTAGACAGACAGCTTCCAAAACTGGAAAGACTGCAGATGCTTTGGCTGACATTTTCAAAGTCCATGATGCACAGTTGAATATACAATTCACAGGTGAAGTATTTGTGTAATGTTGGGAGTTTGATGCTTAAAATTAGCTTTTGAATTCCACAATTGCACCAGATAATTCAGCAGGATATTAGTGGATTTATGTGCAGACATCACTGTGGTGGCAAATTGGTCGGGGCTGTTTGGCATTGAGTTTAATTAGTAAACTTGTCACAGTATTTACACTATGTTAATCTTCTTAGGAATTACATGATGTCCACACAAGGCGTACCACTGTTCTCCATGCCCTTCCTGTCTATCTACGTGAGGAAGTCTCTGGATTTTTCAGGACATGTGTGGTAAGTCCTAGTAGAGAGATATCAGGCCTGTTGTACTGTAAATTAACCAATTCATATTTTCATTTTATTTATTTATGTATAAGGACAACTCACATTAACATTTCGGCAAATGTGCCAGTGTTTCAACTGCAGACTTTTGGCAAAATGTTTAAAGACCTGAAGAGTCATGTTGTGCCCATTAGGGCATTAAAAAAATCATCAATCACTGCAAAGAAATCAAGAAGCTGTCAGTAGCTGTAGTCTAACAGTGGCACACATAGATGTCATCTCACTTTATCAGCAAATGAGAGCACAAAGCAGCAGAATGAAGAATGAGTCTATCAGACTTATGCCTTTATTGTTATTTACATGACAATCAACTGTAATAAAAATTGCCACAGCCATAGTTTCAGTAAATGTGATTAGTATATGATCTCCCTTTAATTTTTTTAAAGGATGATATGGATGAGCCAGACCTGGGGGATGCAGCAGTGGTCCTCCTGACAACCGTCAGTGACGATGCCGCGAGTCCAGTTATCTACGACCCAGTGAGAATCTCTGTCATCCTAGAGGGTGATGTGGTGATCGACCTCCCCTGGCTTCCTGATGCCTTCCTGTTAATGTTTGGCCTCATCTATGCTTTACATCTCAATTATCCCAAGGGACTGACCAACACATTTGAGTTCACAAATGTGTTGGTCAGTCAAATCTTACTTGGGCTTGATGACTCTAAACTGTCACCCAAGCTGCAGAGTCTCAAAAATGACCTGATGTTACATGTGTAACTCAAGATCTGAAAAGCAGTGGTGGATTCAGATGGCTCACTCTGTTAGAGCATAGTCCACAACAAGAATGTCATTGACTCATTTGACTACTGTTCTACTGTTGATGTTAAATCCGCTGCTCTACTCAACTGGTTTTAAGCTAAATGGCACAAAGTACACACTGTCTTTGTACTTGTTAGTGGTTAGTGTAATTTATATTTTATTGATGTTAAACTGATATGCACCCTGAAGTTGCTTTAAACCAGATAGCCAAATAGGTAGTATGCAACCAGAACACCTCCAAAGAATATTCTCCTCGAGAACTCCAGCTGGCGTAGTTGGTCGTTTAAAAGGTTGGAAATACGTGTGTCCATTTACTAACCTCATGCAAGACTGGACACATGGAGAGTGGCCCATGGTTGGTTCGTTTGAAGCAGATAAATTGAAAGTGATCAAAATGAACATGGACCCCGCCGTGGGCAATTCAGAATGGAGCTATCCATACATGAAAGAATGTGTACAGATGTGGATGAGTGTGGCAAATCAGAGGAATGGAATGGATGTGTGTAAAGAAGAGAAAATTTAAGATGAACTGAGAAGTGTGATTGAGCAAACAGTTAAACATGTGAATGTGTCTATGACGCTTGGACTGGAAGTTGGTTTACAAACAAGAGCGGCTGAAATGACAAGAATCAAAGCGAAACATGCAGATGATGTGAAAGCGTGTGCGAAAGCGATGTTCTATGGATGGGTGAAACGACAGGCTAGACAACCGGTTTCACCTCAAGATGTTCAAAAAGCGCTGAATGAGTGTGGAATGTCTGGACTGGAGCGTGCTGTTATGAACTGCCCTAAGCTGGGGGTCTCCACGGAGCTCCCACAACGTATTGAAAATAACGATGATGATCTGATTTTGCATGCGGCTGCGTTGATTCACTTAAACAGACAGAGAGAACAGGCATAAAGAGGCAGCTCAGCAGAGACACACACTAGCGCAGACACTCACGCCAGAGCAAGCACACACACACAGGATGAGAAGAAAAGCAAAATATCAACACAGACTGCACACAGACCATCGGCAGGGACAGATAATAAAGAGGACCTATCTGACACACACCCAACTGGCTCCAAACAGTCAGAGGAACACAAATTTCACTTGACAAGGTATAAATGGAACTTGAGAAACGCAACAGAGGGTAGTAGTAGTTGCTCAGGAGACGAATCAGATGACTCCAACCAAGAGTTTGACCCAACTGACTCCACATTGACTGAGAAAGATGTCAGACCAAAAGGGGTGAGCTCCCTCATGAACACAGACAAATCTAGGTGTACACGGTCACAGTCAAAGGAGGCAAACAGAAAAGGGAAAGTTGTTGCACGGGGACGCGGACGTGCCTCCAACGCACACTTCCGTGCCCCTAAAATAATGCTAGGTGACACCCCATTTGCAAACCATGGACTCCTCGTGAAATTTTGGATGTGATCAATGCTGCCCCCAACCCAATCTCACAACCTGGCCCATATCTTGCGTGGCTGAAACGAGTGTGCAATATATATGATTGTCTGATACCTGATGTTCAAGAGCTGTTGGCATATTCATATGGTGAAAATTGGTCGATGTGTGCGGATGAGTTTGTTTTTCCATCTCCTGACCCTGGAGGAATGTGGCCTGGGGCCAGACCACTGAGCGCATGGTTAAATGATGCGAAGCCTGCGAAGCTAGTTCAGGCAGACAACTCAAGCTGCGCCCGTCCTGATCAGCTGATCAGTCACGTGCTCCCCTCAACCAAATAGGGCGGGTTATTTAAACCCACCCAGCTTACCTGCTCTCCCCTGGCTTGCTGCCGATGCTGCTGCTGTTCTCTGCTGCTGGTACTGCTGGTACCCTTGCTGCTGCTGCTGCTGTTCTCTGCTGCTGGTACTGCTGGTACCCTTGCTGCTGCTGCTGCTCGTGCTGCTTCTGCTGCTGCTGATGCTACTGCTGCTACTACCCCTGCTGCCCATGAGGTTTTGCAAACCCACCACCTCCCCAGCATCCACCTGTGGGCTCTGTCTCTATGATCCCCTGCGGGGGTCTGCTTTCATTCCCTGTTAGGTCTGTCAAACAGATCATTATTCAGGGAATGAATAACTGAGACAGAGCCTGACGCCAAACCTGCTGCAGCCATGCTCAAGAATAGGCTACCTATGCTGTGCTTCAGCTCGCTGTGCTTCAGCTTGCTTATGTCCAATAAATTATTTATTCTCATTTCAGAGTTGTCTGACTGAAATGAATCTGCAAAAATTGCAATTGATAAATGTGCACGTCAGAAGCTTGATTTCTCAGCAGTGGTGCATTGTATTCAGGGAGATGATGCATTAGTGCCTGACTACATCCAAAGATTCACAAAACAATGGGATTTGAACTCTTCGATACCGCGAGAAGAGATGCAACAATTTTGCATCTCCACTCTGATGGACAACATGAAACCGCAGTTTGCTGCATCTTACAAAGTGGCACATCCAGCTTGGTCCACATTTGATTGGAAAACAACCGTTGCTAACTTGATTGGAATGCAGAGGAATAGTGTGTTTGTTATGACAAAGCCTCCCTCAAAGCAGATGGTTCAGCAAACTCAGCTGAATGACCAAGGGAGAGAAGGGAGAGGGTTTGTGAAGGGTAACTGCCGGAACTGTGGAAAATCAGGGCATTGGGCCCATGAATGTAGAAACAAACGCCGTAGAAATCGAAACCGATACCAAGCCCAGGCTTGGGGTTATCCTCCATATCAAAATCAGAATGGCCAAAACTGGGGTCCCCCACAAGGAAATAGGCTAGCAGTCAGCTAGCTAGTCAGCGCATATAAACAGCCAGGTAAGGTGAACAAAGACAAGAGATGCCGCTTTATCTTCAGGTCTTTGTTCCTCTCCTTTATTTTACACACAGAATCCGCATGTGCAAAAACCAAGCTGTAAAACAGCATTGCCCCCATGGGGAAACACGACTGTGCAGGGTTTGAAACTTGTAAGCTGAATGTACACGCCATGGAGCACCGCTTGCTCTGGCAAAAAGCTTGTACTAACTGAACACAAATCTCGTTCCAAATGAGAACACAACAGGAAACAGAAAAAAATCTACCTCCACATTGCAATTGCCACTAGTGACCAGTAGATGGTGCTTATGTACTTACCAAGAAACACAAAATGAATAAATGGTCACTAAAGCTGGGGTTGGTAACCCTGGAGAGCTAGCAAGAGAGCTAGCAAGATTTGAAAATTGCACCTCCTCTGAGTTCCACCCCCCTCCTCCCCCTCCCGTCAGTGTGTACGTCCAAGCCACGCCCCCACACACTGGACTGCGCACCACACGAAAATGAGAAGCGGCAGGAGGAGTACTATATATATATATATATATATATATATATATATATATATATATATATTATAATCTATTCAATACTAGTGTCACCGACCCGTTTTAAACAAACCCACAGAGAAGCTAATATTAGCATTAGGCTAATACAAGCTACAAAAGTAGCTATGTTAGCAAAAGTTACACATTTCATAAAAATATCAAATCCTCCCTGTCCAACAGAAAGAGAGCAACCTCAGCTCACCTCACTTTTCAGGCCCTTCAAATCCCTCAGTTGTCTCCACCGCTCAAAAGCAACACCGATGTTTACTCTGGTCTGAATTATCCCTAACATTACTCTGGTGTGACGTCTGGCTTTATCCAGAGCCTTTTTGTTAGCAGCCTTTTCAGCCTCCGGCTTTCTCTTCCTTGCCTTTTTCTCGGGGTGAGCCGTTACAAGTAACGCTGGAAGTAGTAACCGGGGCTGCATTTTCTCCGCCATTGCTCATAAATGAGCATGAAATCCATTCCACTGTGACTCTGTACGCTGATTTCTTCCAGCAACAGCGACATGTGAAGATTGTGCACATGCGTCAGAGACATGGATTGAGGGGGGCAGATACAGAACTAGACATGAAGACATCTGATTGGTTTTTGCTCTTCACACCGAGGAGCTTGGATTGATCGGAGTTTTGTCAGTCCTGCAGCTGCCACAGAGGACTGATTAATTTCATCCCTTTTTCTGAATACATAATGTATTGATTACTCAGAGGGTAGAAGGACCATTTCACCCAGTATAAAAAAAAAAGTGTTTCTGAACAGGATTACCAACCCCAGCTTTAAGACCAACACACTCCCTGCCTGGTATCTTAAAGATACCACATCTATTACTTCTTAGATGCACATTCAGAACACTTTACTTAAACACAATTAACATCCTGTTTAGGGGAGAAAAGTAAGACAAGTTCAGTTACTGGTCTTTTGTACACTTTAGGAGTGTCTTGGCGAATCACTCTGATGTCTACAGTCCTGACAACATTGTCTTTGCTGGGAAAAGTTTTGATGACCATTGCCATCGGCCAGTGGTTCCTTAGCACTGCATTGTCTTTCATCAAGATGATGTCTCCTTCCTGCAAGTTAGGCCTTTTGTCCTGCCACTTGGCCCGACTTTGCAGGGTGCTCAGGTACTCACGTTGCCATTTGTGCCAAAATGTCTCTGCGAGATGTTGTACCAGCTTCCACTGGTGTCAGATGATCTCTGCCTTGCCAAAGTCAGGTGGAGGAGATGAAGGGGCTCCTGTCTTTTGTGTCAGAAGCATGGAGGGTGTGAGTATGAGTGGGTTTTCGGGGTCAGCTGACACAGGCAGCAGGGGTCTCGCATTCATGATTGCACAAACCTCTGCCATGAGTGTGACGAGGACCTCGTGAGTCAAAGAAGAGAAGCGTTGCTGCAGGAACATGGAGTCTAGGATGCGACGGGCCACGCCGATGAGTCGCTCCCAGGCCCCTCCCATATGGGAGGCATACGGGGGTTGAAAATCCATGTGCATTGCTGGTCTTGTAGGTAACGTTGCATGTCTGTGTCGTCTTCCGGGTTCAGTTGTTTTGAAGCACCAGTAAAGTCAGTGCCTCTGCCAGACCTAATCTGTGTTGCGGGGCCTCTGATGGAGAAAAATCTCCGTAGAGCATTTATGAAACTAGATGCACTCAGTGTCTATCACTTCAATGTGTACAGCACGCACACACAGACATGTGAACATTACTGCCCACCTTTTGCTGTTTGCTTGTCCACTTCTCATCCGACGGCTGATGACCTCCCATGGGCCAAACACGTCCAGGCTGTCGTACGTGAATGGTGGGGCAGCTTGTAGCCGGTCTGCAGGCAGATCTGCCATCAGCTGATGCTCTTTCTTGCCACGCAGTCTCCTGCAGGTGACACACTAGAACATTGTGCCTCTGATGCACCGCTTTCCACCCACCAGCCACAGTCCAGCGTCCCTGATGGCTCCCTCTGTGAAGTGTCTGCCCTGGTGTTTTACCTGGTCATGGTAGTGGCGCACAAGGTGAGTCGTTAGGTGGTGCTGAGCTGGGATGATGAGGGGATTCGTGCAGTTCACCTCAAGGCCGGACTGTGTGATGCGTCCGCCCACCCTGAGAAGTCCACAGCTGTCAATCATTGGACGCAGCTTTGCAATGTTGCTCTGTTTCGGAATGTCTGTCTCACTCTGTGTGTTGTTGAATTCACTAGGATATCTTTCCTGTTGCATGTTCTTGATCAATAGTTTCTCTGCTTTTTCCAGGTTCTCTGGCAAGATTGCTTTCTTACAGGTATGCCACCCTCTGAGGTGGAGAGAGATGTGTAGCAGCAGGGGATCTTTATGTCTTCAAGGCATTGTTGGGAGGACTTCCATCTCGCCCACTCTGCTTTCAGGTGATCTGGTAACGGAGAGTCCCACTCACCATTGTCCACGGTCAGCTCTCTCAGCAGCGATCTCCCTTGTATGGTTACAGGTGAGAGAAAGCCGAGCAGGTCGAAGATGCTGTTTATGGTTGAGAGCATGCTTCTGCGTGTGAAGGGCTTGTCGTCTCTCTGCACTTGAAAGGTGAATAAGTCTGTGACTATGTTCAGGCTGATACCCAGGCTACGCTGCATGGGGACGTCATCAGTAGCAAAGTCCAGGTCTTTGATGCTGCTTGCATGGTCTTCAGGGGGAAATTCAGCCATGACAGCTGCACTGTTTGACATGATCTTATGCAACTGGAGGCGGTTGTGGGAGAGCATCTCCTGTGCCCGCTTCACCACACTGATGGCCTCGGACTCTGTTACAAACGACTTCAGAGCATCGTCAACATAAAAGTATCTCTCAATGAATGTTCTGACATCAGAGCCGAATTCATATTCTGCTTCTCTCGCTGCTCTCCTAAGGCAGTATATTGCTACAGCAGGAGATGGTGTGTTACCAAACATATGCACATGCATTCTGTAGTCCACAATTTCACTGTCCCAGTTGTTGTCGCTGAACCATAGAAACCTCAGGTAGTCTCTGTGCTCCTTCTTGACTACAAAGCAGTAAAACATGTGTTGAATATCTGCAGTCACAGCAATTTTCTCTCTTCTGAACCTGATGAGGACGCCTAACAAGTCATTGTTCAGATCTGGGCCTTTGAGCAGGACATTGTGAAGTGAGATCCCTTCATACTGGGCACTTGAATCGAACACTATGCAAATCTGTTCGGGTTTCTTGGGATGGTAGATGCCAAAGGACGGCAAATACCAGCTTTCTTGTCCTTCTTGGAGGACTGGGGCAATCTCTGCATGCTGACTGTCAATCATTTTTTGCATGAACTGCATGTAATGATCTTTCATGGCAGGTTTTTTCTCTAGTGTGGCAGACTGACTTTAGTCTTTTCATGGCATAGTCTCTGTTGTTTGGCAGACGTTTCCTCAGAGCCCAAAAAGGTAAGGGTGCGACCTAGCTTTGAGTGCTATCTTGACATACCTCAGTATCCATGATCTTCAGGAAGTTGAGGTCATCGATGGATGGAGCAGGTTGGTGATCTTTGTCAGTGCAGTGGAATATGGAGGACTCCAGGTCGTCCCCATGAAGCAGAGGAGCAGTGTGGACAGCGGCTTGCTGAGGCAGAGGAACATGAAGGACTGAGTGGCTGTGTGGAGGGTCTTTCACACGCAGGTGGCTGGAGCAGGGTGTGAAGTAGCTCGGGTGGCCATTTCCCAGGACACATGTTTTGAGGGAAGTGACTGATGAGGGGTGGTGCGCCATGCTGAGGCACACATCGCCGATCACCACCCAGTCTAGGTCTAGCTTTTGAGCGAAAGGGGCATTGTCGGGGCTGTTTATTTGTTTTCTGATCTTGTGTATACTCAAAATGTCTGTCCCTAGCAACAGCAGTATCTGGGCATTGGAGTCTAAGGGGGGAATCTCACTGGCTATGCATCTCAGGTGAGGGTGATGCAAAGCAGCACTGGGTGTTGGAATTTCAGACCTGTTGTCTGGGAGTTCATTGCATTCAATTGTTATGAATAAGTTATAATTTGATGCTATATTTAAGCTATGATTTGACACTATATGCATTATTTAGTAGTGTTTCAATTGACTGTGATTTGACATCATGTATGCACTGTTCTGTTACAAATAGATGATCTGACACTGTGTGCTCTGTCCTGTGCTTGAACTCACATAACCTGATGAGTGTCCCTACGACACCAGATAGCGGTGACTCTCACCTGATAAGCAAGTACAAGATGTAACTGTAGTGTCTTCTCTCTCTGTCAGCTAGGTCTGTTGCAATAGATACACGCCTGACTCACAGCAAATTCACACACATACTTAACACATACTTTTGTCAAAGCTGTGTTCGTTTTGGCTGAGATCCTGACTGAGCTCTGTCACTACGCACCCAGCGCTGCTGTGCTTTACCTGTGACCTGAATAAATTCTTCATCTGTGAACTGAAGATTTCTCCGGTTTGTTCTTGGGCTTCCAATAAAAGAACCGATTCTTACAATTTGGTGCCGTGACCCGGATTGGTTGACTCTGAGACCGTGTCCAGATTGAGGACCGCCGGAGTGGATTGGAGGAAAGCTTTTTCCAGACAATTTTAAAGCCTACAATAGCTACAAAAAGCTACAAGCTACAAAAGGGTAAGCAGAAAACCTTTTTCTACCAGAATTTCTGCATATTGGACTCACTAAATTAAATTGTCTGAATAAGGTAATCCTCTGATTACTAAAATTATACTAAATTTCTACCAAGAAGTGAATTGCTTGTTTTTTAATACTGAATGGTCACATGTAAAGTATAAAAACACATAGTCTCACGTGAGGGAAAGAGAATAAGTGCCCTAGTCTGTTTTGAATTCGGCCAAATAAAAGACATAAAATTCATCATATGAATGAATAACCACTGAGGGTTGTCTTCTAAATTGTGTAAGGACATTAGAATACTGAGGACGCTCGATACCGGTCTATTCTAAATAGGCCGATGCCGGTTTGTTGTTAATAAGCTGATGCCACCAGGGGTGATGCCGAGAAGAACTTGATGCCGAGAAGTGCTCGATGCCAGTTTATCTTGTTGTGAATAAGCCGATGCCACGTAAGGTGAAGACTCCTGTTGAGCGGGAGTAGTTCCTGAGAGTCATTGAAGAAAAAAGAAAGAAAAAAAAAAAAAAATCTCTTCATGAGGACACAGGGATAAGTTTGTTATTTTTCATACAAATGTGGGGTGGTTTCCTACTTGATTGATATTTTCACTGTGCTGGTGTATGTGTATCGAGCAGTTGAGACTGATCGAGAATTCCTGCACCCACACAGATCTCAAGTAGTTCTGTAAAACGGGGGTTGGTATAGGATATAAAGGGATTATTAGCTAGGGTGTTGCAGAACCTGGTGAATTAAAACAAGTGATTAAGACTGGGAATACCCCCAGCGGTCAAGCGCCCAGAGTACCAGACCCTGTGTAGAAGCTTCTTGACCGGGTCCTCACTCGGTCATTGTGACATTCACCTTCATCCGACGACATGTGTTGAACCAGTTAAAGATGTCACAGAAAACTGTGGATAAGTGGAAAGAATGTAAACCCGGCTCTTTGGGGCTGGTATTATATAAAGTAATAACCAGATGGCAAAAGAAAGTCCCAAAAGATGAAGAAAAGAAGGGGCTAGATAGATTTGTCGACTGGACAAAAGAAATGCAAGAAAAAGGAATGTTTAGAGGCTATGAGAGTGCTCCACCAAAATTGAGTGACTGCAACATGTTTCGTTTGAAACAAATCCAAGCTAAACTGCATGACGCAGGCATACTGCTCAAGGAGTAACAGAGATACTCACCAAGGAGCAGGGCCAGGATACTTCACCTGCTGAAGTAGGAGACTGGGTCTTAAGAAAAGTCAACAAACTCAACTGGTCTTTCCCTCAGTGGAAGGGGCCATACAAAGTAGAAGAGGCTACATCTCACTGTGTAAAGGTATGGTTGACAAACGACAGACTGAGTCACTGGATACATAAAACCCACTGTACTCTCACCCAGGATCCTAACGAAAGAACCCTGACTGAGGTTTGAACTGACCTAAGAACTTTATCCACTGACAATGACTCCATGGTCCCCTCAGAGACTAAAACAGACATTGACCAGACGCCTGACGATGCAACTGATGACAACAAAACTACCACAGACACTAAGTCTTAGGACCAAAGTCAAAATAGCAATCCTAACCATAATCACCCTGCTTGCTGTCATGCCCCTTATGGGAAGAGAGAGCCACCGTCCACCCTCTCCTGAGACAGCTGAGCATCAACTGGTAAAGAGATCGTGGAGACCTGGGCGACCCCTGTTATGGCGATTTACCGAAAACGTGGATGGTATTGCAAAATTCGATCTATGCTCGGTTGTAAATTGTAAAGCATACGAGTTCTATCACCGACAGCCTGAAAGTTACGCGTGTATCACTCCGGACCAGAAATATCCCTACCGTCCAAAATGTCCCTGGGAACATGTAATAGCAAACACTGGATCCGATGATTGGGGTTATCAACCTGAAAACCCTTTGAAGTCACGTTTAACGTTAGTTAAGGGCGTATCAACGTACCCTTGTAAAATGGGGACCTGTAATCCCCAACAATCGGATGCCGGTAATTACATTATCGGCGTTGAAGATCCTTTGATGGATCCCCTAGGTTTCATAGTGATTAAAGTTATCTCACGACCCTCTTCTCCGGCAACTGGTAATAACAAATTGACCCCCTCCAGTAGTGCAGCAAAAAAAGTCTCTGACTTAACCATTAAAGAAACCCTAGCCATAGAAACAGGTTTTACACAAGAAAATTACTGGTTAAATTGGGTAGAAAACGCGGCCAAAGCAACTAGCAAAGAAGACTGTATAGTGTGTTCTGCCTCCAGACCAGCCCTTTTAACTGTACCATCACCGTTCTCTTACAATGAAACCTACTGCATGATGCATCTGCATACGACTGAAAATCCTGAGGAATCGTGTAGATACTTGGAGACCCCCTAGCCGTTATCCTCACCCGAAGCATTGCCCCCAATTTTCACATCGGTTAAAAATGAACATACGTGTATAACTAGAACTGATACTTCTGGATCCAGCATAGGTAACATTCCAGACGACTGGTGTACAAATACTATCGACGTTACTACTTGGACGAATGTCACAAAACTCACCTATGCTCGATCGGATGTTCACTGGTATTGTGGTGGAAAATGATTGAGAAATACACTGCTTAATAACTGGTCTGGAACATGCACTATGGTCTCGTTAATCGCGCCAATAAAGGTAATTAAGGCGTCGGCATCAGAAGTAGCCTCGTGGCGTTCAGCATGGTATCATAACTCACGAACATCTTCTCACTCAGATAAACGGAAGAGGGCTGCATTTGATTTATACCAACATTCACCAACTTACATAGATGCAATTGGGGTTCCCAGAGGTGTACCTGATGAATACAAGTTAGTGAACCAAGTTGCAGCTGGATTTGAATCATCCCTGTTTTGGTGGGTAACTATCAACAAAAATGTGGATAGAATTAATTATGTCCACTTTAATATCCAGAGACTTAACAACATGACTAGAGATGCCGTAGTCGGCCTCCATGGACAATTATCTGCTACCACACTGATGACTTATCAAAATAGACTGGCTGTAGATTTTTTGCTTGCTGAGAGAGGTGCTGTATGCTCTATGTTTGGCCAAGACTGTTGCGTGTTCATTCCTAATAATACTGCTCCAGATGGCTCTATAACCCGAGCCCTCTCCGGCCTTAAGACCCTGTCAGAAGAGTTAGCTGAAAACTCAGGGATAGACAATCCATCACCTGATTGGTTAGACAATGTCTTTGGTAAGTGGAAGACATTTATCACCTCTGTACTTCTCTCCTTAGTGGCAACAGTGACGATGTTAACCCTATGTGGTTGTTGTTGCATACCATGCATCAGCATCTACGGCCATCAATGATAAGTTTGCTGCATCACCTTCTTATCAGCTAGTTCAGCATACTGGAGAGACCATTCCCCGGGTCTCCCTCTCTGAGACCGGAGAGGACGAGACTGAAATGGATCCCAAAACGGAGGACGAAGAAAACCCTAGTTTGTACATTTGAATCATTACATACACACAACTGCTAAAGTCTAATACATTTCTACAGATAGTTCTTGCACTCACGTAGAGGCGTGATACTTATAGTATTCTGTTCTTAGTTATTAAATGGTTATTAAATGAAAAGTTATTTGATATTTTATGAATGAATATTTAATCAATGTCTTAAGAGAATGTTTTATTGTCCAATCAAATGAATGTTTAGAGATTTCCACCTGCTTGTGCAAAGAAGAATTGCTTGCTGCTGATAAATGCAATGAAGAACAGCTTACACATAGTCGCTCACATATAGGATGCTACATGCAGTGAATAAACTGCTTTTGATCAATGATTTAGAGATTCCGTTTATTATGGATTATTGGTTAAAGTTTTGAGACCTCATGTCTGATTGTGTTGCATCCTACGGTGTTGTGGTCACCTGCAGTTTGGGGGCCTGCTAGGTGGTCACCACTGGAAGATGTGATACAATACAGAGATAGAGGACCTACCTCATTTAATTGACATGATAAAATCATGTCAAAAGGGGGATTGTTGTGAATAAGTTATAATTTGATGCTATATTTAAGCTATGATTTGATACTATATGCATTATTTAGTAATGTTTCAATTGACTGTGATTTGACATCATGTATGCACTGTTCTGTTACAAATAGATGATCTGACACTGTGTGCTCTGTCCTGTGCTTGAACTCACATAACCTGATGAATGTCCCTACGACACCAGATAGCGGTGACTCTCACCTGATAAGCAAGTACAAGATGTAACTGTAGTGTCTTCTCTCTCTGTCAGCTAGGTCTGTTGCAATAGATACACGCCTGACTCACAGCAGATTCATACACATACTTAACACATATTCTGCACACACATCATAAACCAAGAGTGGACAGCATCATCTGACTCATCACACTCTATCATAAAGTCCAACAGGACCAGCCCAAGAAGATACTGTGAACTATAAATGTGAATTGTTTTCTCAAAGCTGTGTTTGTTTTGGCTGAGATCCTGACTGAGCTCTGTCACTACGCACCCAGCGCTGCTGTGCTTTACCTGTGACCTGAACAAATTCTTCGTCTGTGAACTGAAGATTTCTCCGGTTTGTTCTTGGGCTTCCAATAAAAGAACCGATTCTTACACAATGAGGACGGGGAGAGGGACGCAGGTCTTCTCGTCCAGTGACTCCAGCATGTAGCCGCATGCTCTCCTTCCGGATGCCTCTATGCTGCCTGCACACATCTTGAGAGTGTACGAAGATGGGGTGCTGTTGTTGCTGAATATCTCAAAGAATTCTGAACGTGCAAGCGACTTATTACTTTGCTCATCAATGATAGCATACACTCCGGTTGCTGCTTCTCTCTGGCCTTGTGGGTAGACACTAACTAAGCATATTTTGGAGCAACCTCTAGCACTCACCGCATACTTCAGTGCACTTGGAGAAGACTGTCTCTGGAGGCTGCTGGTTCTCACTGCCCTCCCTGCCGTCCTCTGACGTAGGTGGGGGTGGCTTTGCTTTCCATGGTGATGGACCTGGGTGGAGGGCTTCGATGTGCTTGTTGCTCTGACATTTGGCACATATTATGGTTTTGTCACAGTTCTTCGCAATGTGTGTGGTTGAAGCACAACAGCGGTAGCAGATGGAATTGTCTTTGAGATATTACTTACGGTCAGCTAGCAGTTTGTCTCTAAAGCTCCTACATGCTCCTAATGAATGGGGCTTTTTGTGGATTGGGTATTGCTTGGTGAGATCTAAAGTGTCAGCTCCAGGCTCACCTTTCTGGCTGGACTCGGCGACTTGAGTCTTGAGTGGACTGCAACGGGCTGGTTGACTTTACTCTGGATGCGTTTGGGCTTGTCTCTGTTTGTGGCAGGCGGAGGTGGCATGGTGACTCTGAAACTGGGATCGTTTCTTGCTTTGGCTTGGTTCTGGACGAAGTTGACAAACACACCGAATGGGGGGAAGGGAATCTGTTGCTGTTGCTTTATCTGAGAGCCGTAGGACATCCACTTCTCCTGTAGATTATACGGGAGCTTTTCTATGACTGGCGCTACTCCCCTAGCAGTGTCCAGGTAAGCTAGTCCTGGAAGGAATCCATCCTGCTTTGCTGCATACAGTTCTTGCAGCAGGTCAGCTAAGTCACGTAGCTTTGCTGGGTCTTTATTGGAGATTTTCGGGAAGCTTTCCAGTTTGGCGAACAGCGCCCCTTCGATGGGGTGCCATAGCACTCTTCAATGCGCTGCCAGATGGCTTGGAGGCCACCCCCGGGGTCTCTAATGTAGGCTGCTCTGAGCCTGCGTGCTTGCTCAGATGACTCTTTGCCGAGCCATTTGATCAGAAGGTCAGTCTCTTCTGCTACTGACAGGCTTATACTGTCTATGGCATTGCAGAATGAGGCTTTCCACACCCAGTAATTCTTTGCTTTATCGTCGAACTTCATCAGCCCAGTAGAGATGATCTGATTTCTAGCGATGAACTTAGCCAGGTCAGCTGTCGGGGAGCTGTGGCAATCTTGGGCAGGCATGTGACGAGGCAAAGTAGGGCGTGGAGCAGGACTAGGCAGCCCATAGTCTTTTCCTCCCTGCCATGCTTGGTTGTTGGCTTGGAGTGGGATGTAGTACGTACTTGCAGGTGGCATGGGTGGATGCTGTGGCTGTAGTGCTATCTGTGTTGGCGGTAGCAGCCATCTTGGAGCTGGTGTCGGGCTCAGGGGCTGTGCTGGAGGTCTTACGGCTGGCTGCGTTGGAGGACATTCTGGTGGAAGGAGGTGGCTGTGCAGGTTGGGCGAAGTGGTGAGGCTTGCTTGCTTTATCTCTCTTTGTGGTGGCACATTGCGTGCAGTGAAGTACCTTTGGTTCAGTTCTGACCCGGTTCCCCGCAGCTGTTGTCATCTTCTAATTCTGCTTGAAGAACTGCTGCTTTAGCTATTGCAGCCTCCATTTCTTTTCTACACCGCAATGCCTCCAATTCAGCTTTTGCTTTGGCAGTTCGTAGTTCTGATTCAGCTTTCTGAAGTTTCAGTGCCATTTCCCTTTCAGAATAGGCTGCTTTGGTTCTTGCTGCTTGAGCTTTGGCTTTAGCAGTTGCTAGCACGGTGCTCTTTCGAGAGCTGCATGTTGATTCGTGTCAAGACGGCGCACCAACAGAGCCTAATGCAGATAGCTCGGATCTCACCTTCCAGTCACTGGCGTCTGCTTCAGTCACACCAGGAAGAAGTTGCATTTTGGTTGGGGAATCCATATCTTATGGAGCAGGGGACACGTGTGGGCAAGTCACGTGCAGGCTTTGTGAGCGCAGGTTAATGGCGTCGTCTTGACGGGCAAAAGTTGTTTTTCTTACTAGTAGTCGAAGTTCTGTCTTCTTGTTTTACTGTACTGGCCTCACTAAATGTATGAGTATTTAGCTAGTCAGCGCGTATAAACAGCCAGGTGAGGTGAACAAAGAAAAGAGATGCCGCTTTATCTTCAGGTCTTTTTTTCTCTCCTTTATTTTACACACAGAATCCGCATATGCAAAAACCAAGCTGTAAAACGGCATTGCCCCCAGAACACCGCTTGCTCTGGAAAAAAGCTTGTACTAACGGAACACAAATCTCGTTCCAAAACAGGAACACAACAGGAAACAGAAAAAATCTACCTCCACATTGCAATTGCCACTAGTGGCCAGTAGATGCTGCTTATTTACTGTAAATAACTCAAGCAAAATCTTACCAAGAAACACAAAATGAATAAATGGTCATTAAGACCAACACAGTAGGCACTGTCCTTTCTAGATGCAAAACATTTAAGTGTTTGTTTGAGACATACATCCCTCAACATGAGGCATGACAGACTATCCTGTTTGTCTCAGCATTTATGTTACCTGATTCTATGGATCAAAATAGAAAGACATCAAGTTTCCTGTACTTTGATTGGTCAAGGGGTGGGGCAAGGAGTGCACAGGGAAGAGTGCAAGGTGATTTTCAAATTAGCTTACTTTCCTGCAAGGTGAGTTTTCTTAATTGACTAACACCCAGACTCAGGGACTCAGCAACTGGGGTTTATTGAGAGACACAATGTTACAAACACCCAACAACCTGGGAGCATCCAAGGAAAAACCCCACTGTGTATGAAGGCACTGCCTTCTTATAGTCTGAATGGTCTAATAAGACAAGTTACAATTCAGTTCTTAAGAGTCCTTGATGTAGAACATGCTCTTTGCTCAGACTAATCTAATTGTTCTCACTAGGCTGGTGTCCATGATGTCTTCAAGCAATATCAGGGAGTCTGATATTGTTTGGACAGACTATCTTGTAGTTTTCACACATAAATATTCCATAACATATCCCCCCTTTGAGGGCTTCAAAGCCTTCAAAACCACACAGGTGGACCCTTAGCATACTGAAAGTATGTAGTTACATTAGGGAAAATGTATGTTTGCAGCAGAACTGGAGGTATTTCGACAGAGGTCACATAATACAGGCCCATTTAACAACCCAAGCTTGCATGACCCAGCTGTGAGATGCAGAGCGGAGTGGGTGCCTCAACGTCCTGCCCCAGCACACATGACCTATATGGCACAGCCAGCAACAGTAGAAATAGACAGGATATACCTGATGCATGAATTATGATAGCCTGAGTCAAGATTTTTTTTCTTGAGTGTTTTTACTCTTCTTAGGACAAGAAAAAATGTTTTAATTTTTTTCCCCCCATGTCCAATCCAGTGGACTACATGTGCCTAAGCACTCAATATAAAATAGTATGAACTTAATGTAAAAACAAATTAAATTGTGTTCTATGGTAAATTCATGAACAATTATTTCATTTTATGCTTTGCAAAACATTTTAACATATTTCCACACATTTTAGGCATGTATATGCCTATTGTTGATGCCTGGATAAGAAAACAAATGACACTCACAACTGTGAAGATTTCACCTAAGCCAAGTCTATGTTTCAAAAGATCTCCAACAAGAAGAACATGGTTATAATCCTCCATTGCTCTTGAGGGATGCAGGACTGGTATTACTATGCTGCCATGTTTTCAGCAACAACAACTGACATATTAGTCTCTACATCTCTGAACACACTTTTCGAAATAAACCTCATTCTGAGTTCATCAAACCTAGGCTTTGTGAAATTTGTCAAAGCATCCAGGGCACAGTGGCACACAGCATTGCATGCAGATGTATTTGGGCTTCCATGTGCATGCAGCATTGCGGCATCTGTTTGCATTTTTCACCTGGGTGAGTTGGGGCCAGTGATTTCCTGTGTCAAACCTGACCTCACGGGCTACTTTGATGACTGCTCTGTGCCTAACCGCAGCTGGGGTCCCACTGGATCTTCTTCTTCTGCTTTGCTGGAGAGAGCCAGCATTTGTCAGTGCTCGAGCTACAGAAGCTTTGAAAAGGAGGAGCTTCATCTTTTCCAATCCAGACAAAAAGGTGCCAGGCATTAACAATGGTCACATCCAAAAAATGAAAAAACACTCACCTCTTGTTCCGACGTCTGTGGGGAACAAGAGGTGCCACACACAAGATCGACCCCACCCATGTGTTGATTGTAAAGGGCCACAGAGAATGGTTTTTGGACCCTGACCATGTTCTTTTCCTCCTTGGCCCATCTGTTGCCGACATATTCAGGGGACTGGCCAGCACAAGATGAGACCATGTGGACTGAACTGTCAAGCCAATGCATGACAATGATGTTTGCATTATTGGTGACAACAGAGCAAGCTCCTCTGCAGTATTCTTTCAGTTGTTTTTCGCTCTTGAGTTTCTGATTTTCTCCCTTCAGTCTGTTTGCTCTGCATGTACCTGTGCCATAGATGCCTTGGTCTTTCAAGGCCTCAATGAGTGGAATGCTGCAGAAGTTATCGAAAAACACCTTGTGGTTTTTGTACTTGATGTCATCACAAAGGCGCATCACAACATCCCCAGCCATCCCCAGCCATCCCCAAACCACTGATATGACCACTACTGGCAGAGCCCTGGTACATTTCAAATCTATACATATAGCCTGAGGTTCCCGCTCTCACCCACACTTTCACACCACAGGGTTCGGGCTTTTGAATGGAATGATCTGCTCGTCAACTGATTGAAATTCCACAGGGTCTGCTGCTGCCTTGAATGTTTCCTGAAGTGCACTTAGCACTGGTCTTATTAGAGCCTATTAGTGTTTGCTGGTGGGTCAGCATAGTTATCCACAAAATGCAGGTAACTCAGGATTTGCTCATATCTGTTTACTGATATGGCGTGTGCAGTTTTTCCAAGACAAAGGCCATCCTCACTAATAACCAATAACCAATACTAAATAACCAATACATTTGTGCCCTGGGATACTGAATGTACCCCATGACAACATTGATCCCTAAAAAAATCAGCATTTCTTCACTTGTCACTACCAGATTTTCTTTCCCTTTCTGTAATACGAATACGAATTACTTTATTGACCCCCAAAGGGAAATTCATTTGTCTGTCAGCTCATCAACCATTTGCAGAAGAATGAAGAAGCCTGATGGCTGAAGGTACAAAGGATCTTCTATATTTCTCCATCCTGCAGTGAAGAGAGAGGAGCCGTCCTTTTCTTGGTCCATCAAGGTGTTAAGAAGAGGATGATCTGAGTTGTTCAGAATGGCCTCCACCAGCGTGTATCTCTGATCTCTCTGAAGACAAGTGCCTCAGAATGTTTAGTCTGTATCCTAGCAACGACTTCATGGAGACCTTCACATGGAACTTCAGCAGTAGCCATTGGTGGGATGTACACAAGTATTGTTTTGATTTGAAAAAGTTTTTACTTCCTGAGTCTTCACCCATATCTCCAGCTCCTCATCACTCATGTTGGGCAGAGAGTTGATATTTTGCATGATGACTGACAGCAGAAGGGACCTACAGTACATCTCCACGTCCAAGCCTTCAACCTCTGCACCACCAGCACAGCAACCATGAAAGCACCTCCTCATCCCAGCTGGAACAGGGTGGCATCCTCCAGACTTGCTCCATTTTCAATGACAGAAGCTCCTCTCCTGAAGAATCTCTTCTCCCCACAGAAGTATCCATCAGTGGTTGACAAAATACAACAAAAACATACAAAAACACAACAAAAATAAAGCAAAGGTTGAGTAAAAACTCAGAGCTACCAGACTTTGCAGCTCCCAGCTGAAGCGCATGTTCTGGAACATAAGGCATACAAGTTGGTCCTGTGCACTATATCATCAATGAAATCTACAGGAAATAGATGCCTAAAGAAATCTATGGGATCCTTCCTTCGACATTTACTTTCCTGTCTACTAGAAAAAGGAGGCAAGTCTCCATCAAAATCATTGTCTTGGAATTTCCAGACATCTTTGCGGGCTTGAGGCTGGCCAGGATCCATGTGCATATCTTCCACAGCTCCCTCATCATGCTGACCTCCCTCTGCTATCTGGCCCTCATCATCCTGGGCCTCATCATCTTGACTGTCTGCATCTTCCTCATCCTCAGCTATGTCTCTGTTGTTCTCTGGCAACCACTCATCATCATTGATGTCACTATACTCCTCATTGGTGGAGTCCGAGGGAATGTCTCTCGGAATATTATATAGAATATTATTCTATTGTAGTCAACAGGTAGAACATGTCAACATCCAGCTAGCTAGCTAGCTGTTCACGTGTTCTACTGTAGTTAACTAATACAGTAGAATGTAGAACATGTCGACAGCTAGCTAGCTAACTGGTCCACTTACTGAGGCATTTTCTTCATTTGTTCATAAAATAAGGAAGGGAAAATGGAAATAATACCCTGTATTGATTAAAAGCAAGATATTCAAATAATACTTGGAAGATTCAATCATAAAATAAATTGATTTCAAAAGATACAGCATAGAAACACTCACATGGAAAATGAATGTGGGTCATTTTTGGCCCATGTTGTGCATGGTAGGGGTGTGCATATGTTGTGCATCAAAGTGTTAAATGAGTAGCCTATAAATGTAGCAAATACACACTGATACACAACCAAAACAGTCACAAGAACAGGTGAAACAAAAGGTGTGTTGGAACTGTACTTGATGCATGATGTCCACTTCATTGGACATATGGTTAATTGTAATTTACTACTTATTTGAAATAAATTTTTCAAAAATAAAATAATAATATTGTAATGCTTCACAGAAGTGTCTGCAACAAGAGATAACTTCAAAAGTAGGCACTTTATTTAACCTGCTCTAACATAATACAGCTGTCAGATTCTTCAGCACTCAGTAATGCAGCCACACAGAAACCAAAACTCTGGCTCTCAACTCTCAGGCTTCGAGACAGCTGCCCCCCTCCACTCTCTTCACCAACCAACGGCCCACACGCTGATTGATGTGTGCTGCTGTCCAGTGTTTGACAGAGAGACAGGAGGGTGACAGGCTGACAGCCTATAGCTTTTACACTGGAGACGTTACACATAATAATGTTGTGATATTTTGCATTGTATGACAGTGGTAGTAGCTTACCATCTACCAAGAAAAAATCTATCCTAGTGTAGCTGTTATGTACCTTAGAGTGGAAAGAATATTCCCTGCCAGAAGCGTTAGAAAACCGCCACACATCAAGAATATTCATATTTTTAATATAGGAGTTCAGTAGATATGAAGCTTTGGAAGGTTCCACCCTTTGCAAAGAGGATCTGTCCAGATAGGTGTCTAAAATTAAATTAAAATCTCCCACAATTATTACTTTTTATTATTATTACTGGGGACATCTGGGATTAAGTTTAAAACTTTTTTGAAAAATTCAGGGTTATCATTGTTCGGCCCAAATACATTCAATAATGTGACCGGAGTAGAATGAAATTCCCCCACAACCATGATGTATCACCTGTCCCTGTCTGCTAAGGTAGATAGGTGTTTAAATGGGACCCCCTTACGGATTAAAATGGCTGTTCCCCTCGCCTTAGCTGAAAAATTAGAATGGTAAATATGTTGTATCCACCTGCACCTAAGCCTAGAATGCGAGTTGTTCTTTAGGTGAGTTTCCTGCAGGAAGATTACGTCAGACTGCAAGGATTGGAGATGTGAGAGCACTTTACCTCTTTTGACTGGTTCATTAATGCCGTTAACATTCCATGAGCAGAATGTTACGTCATCCCTCTTCTTGTTAATGTTGTGTATAATGTAAGGTGACTGCAGGTATCCATCGTCGCACTCTCACCCCGTTCCACTGGAAGCTATAAGTTCGGAGACACTCCATCTGCCCTCCCACCCCAGCCTGCCCCCTTCCCCCCCAAGAAACAGCTAAACAGAAAAAAAGAAAGGCGTTAACAAGTGATGACAACAAATAACAAATAACTGCAAAGTAGTCTAACCTCTCTAGTAGAGAAGAAACTCTAACAATCAACTGGTTGAACTCTTAATCCTACAGTAGCTAGTAGCCCTACAGTAAAAGAGAATGGGGTGAGCGAGGGGAGCAGGCTAGTCAGGGGCTTCTGATGTCATCTGTGCAGGTGACGAAGAGCCCCCTCTGAAGGGAGCCAGTCTGTCTCTATGTAGTGCTACCTTTCTCCCCTTAGCAGGCAAACCCACCAGGCACCCACTGGCTGTAAAGCTTAGGACACCGGCCCTTCTTATGCTGAGCGCTGTAGACCCAAACCAGTTCTCCAGCCAGAAAGTGTCTCCCTTGAGCACACACATCATAGTTCCATTTTTGGCTCACACTGGCACTCTGTTGTTCCCAGGCAAAACTGTGTGCTGAATCGTGGTGCTCCTGAAGCTCCTGACATACTCAGGACCTGAGGGGGTGTCTACAGAATCTGGGAGCAAGCCAAACACCACCACTGCTGGGGCGCGGAGCTCTCTCCCCAGCATGAGGACAGGTCCATTGAAATTACATTGAGCGACAGTTACCTTGTGCTAACTTCCGTGAACTTTTGAGGGGCTTCATGCTCTGCCATTGCTATGAAAAAAACTGAACCATTGCAGTGAAGAGAGGTGTCGCCGCTCTCTCTCTCAAGGCAAAGGCGGAGATACCGGTGCTTTTACCTGGATCACTGTTAGATGGACCACAATTACGGCTGGATTACACAGCAAAGAATGGACAAAGACAGGTTCCAGTGGCAAAACATGAAGACATTTATTCATACCTGGCAACAGCAGAGAGTCAACCACCCAGCCCCACACATGATGTAAAATGGCGCCTTAAGAAGAAGAGGAGAAGAATCTTTATTGTCATTGTACAAGTATACAACGAAATTTCGTTTAGCAGCATCTCTTTGTAGCAGCACCAAGAAAAAAAAAAAAAAAAAATAATAAAATAAAGAATAAAAAGAAAAATTTGCATAAATAGTAAAAAAAAACAGTAAAGTGCTGGTAAAGTTAGTTATAAATGAATAGTTGTGTTTAAAGTGCAAAGGTTATTGTCCATTGGGCTGGGAGGTGGTAGTGTGTGTGGGGTGGGTATTGGGGGGGGGGGTCATGATTACTGCAGCAGACTCTTCACAGCCCTGGGGAAGAAACTGTTCTTCAGTCTGTTGGTGCGGGCTCTCATGGCTCTCATGGAGAATAGAGAGTGTCCTGGGTGGGTGGGGTCATCCTGGATCTTTGTGGCCCGTCGGAGGAGACGGCTCGAGTAAATCTCCTCTAGAGGTGGGAGTGGGGAGCCGATGATCCACTGAGCAGTCTTGATGACCCGCTGCAGTTGTTTCCTCTCCGATGCAGTGCAGCTGGCATACCACACCGTACATCCGTAGGTCAGGACACTCTCTATTGTGCAGTGGTAAAAGTTTTTCAGCAGAGGTAGAGGGAGTCTGTCCCTCTTCAGCGTTCTCAGGAAGAATAGACGCTGCTGGGCCTTTTTAATGATGTGGGTGGTGTTCACAGTCCAGCCCAGGTCCTCTGAGATGTGCAGTCCGAGAAATTTGAAGTTTTTGACCCGCTCCACCTCTTCTCCATTGATGCTCAGGCCTGAGTGTAGTGTGGTCCTTGTCTTCTGGAAGTCAATGATGAGTTCTTTTGTTTTCTTGGTGTTAAGGTTGAGGTGGTTGTCGCTGCACCAGGTCGTCAGTGCTCGGACCTCTTCCCTGTATGGTGCCTCATCATCTTTGTTGATCAATCCAACAATGGTTGTATCATCCGCAAATTTGATGAGGGTGTTGGAGCCATGGGTGGCGACGCAGTCATGGGTGTACAGCGTGTACAAGACAGGACTCAGAACACAGCCCTGGGGGACAAAGGTATTGAGGACGATGGTGGAGGATGTGGTGGTGCCCATCCTGACATACTGGGGTCTGTTAGTCAGGAAGTCCTTGATCCACAGACAGAGGGAGGTTCCAAGTTGCAGTGTCTGCAGTTTGTTGATCAGCCGGCTGGGGCTGATGGAGTTGAATGCCGAACTGAAGTCAACAAACAGCATCCTGATGTATGTTTTGGGACTTTCAATGTGGGTGAGAGCGGAGTGGAGGGCGATGGAGATGGCGTCGTCTGTGGATCTGTTGGACCTGTAGGCGAACTGGTGTTGGTCAAAGCCAGGTGGGATATGGGCCTTGACATGCTGTAACACCAGTCTCTCCATACATTTCATGATCACCAGTGTCAGGGCTACAGGCCGTAATCATTCAGTCCTTTGATGGCAGAGGTTTTGGGCACAGGGATTATGGTCGCAGTTTTCAGGCAGGTGGGGACTGTGGCTTGCTGCAGCGAACGATTAAAGATGTTAGTGAATACTGCAGCAAGCTGATGGGCACATGATTTCAGCACTTTCTCTGGTACTCCATCCGGTCCTGGTGCTTTGCTGGTGTCGATGCCTTGCAGGACTTGCAGCACCTGGTGTTGTTGGATGGTGGGGGGCTGGTCATGCTCTGATGGTGTCAGCTGTGTGTCCTCTGCCTGTCTGCTGTCCTCTTCGAAGCGGGAGAAAAAGGCGTTAAGTTGGTCTGGGAAAGAAGTGTCGGTGGGGGGAGGGGTGTTGCAGCATTGTTTGTAATCTGTGATGTTCTGGATGCCTTCCCACATGGAGCAGGGGTTGTTTTCCCTGAAATTGGCCTCTATCTGTCCTCTGTATTTTGCTTTGGCAGCCTTGATGCCTCTGTTCAGGTCCACTCTGGCTTTCCTGTAGGCCTCCCTGTCTCCTGACCTCAGTGCTGAATCCCTGGCCTGGAGTAGTGCTCTGATGTTGGTGTTGAACCAGGGTTTTTGGTTGGGGAATATTTTCACCTGTTTCCTTGTTGTTACGTTGTCCATGCAGAAACTGATGTATGCCAGTACAGAGGAGGTGTGGAGCTCAATGTCTGGTTCCTCAAAGAGCTCCCATATGGTGTCCTCAAAGCAGTCCTGCAAGGATAGTGTGGTCTCCTCAGTCCAGCACTACATGGATATGTACTGTGGCTTGGACCTGCAGATGAGGGGCTTGTAAGCTGGTGTCAGGCACAGGGAAAGATGGTCTGACTGTCCGAGGTGAGGGGAGGGACGGGCTTTGTAGGCTCCAGAAATGTTGGTGTAGACCTGGTCCAGTGTTCTGCCCTTCCTTGTTTTAATGTCTACATTCTTGTAGAATCTGGGTAGCACAGTTGGTGTGGTTGAAGTCCCCAGCCACAATGAAGAAGCCCTCTGGGTGCTTATTCTGCTGCCTGCTGATGCTGTCGTGTAGCCTGCTCATAGCTACATTAGCATTAGCTCGTGGGTGGATGTACACAGCAGCTACAAACACTTGAGTGATTTCCCTGGGCAGATAAAAAGGTCTGCATTTTATCAGTAGAAACTCCAGGTCTGGGCAGCAGTGTCTCTCAATAACTTCAGTGTCTGTGCACCAACTGTTATTAATATAGACGCACACACCTCCTCCTCTCGTCTTGCCCGAGTCCGATGTGCGGTCTGCCCGGAAGATTGTACGACCTGCTACCTCTACAGCTAGGTCCGGGATGTTTTCATGCAGCCAGGTCTCTGTTATCACCATGATGCAGCTCTCTATCCGATTGTTAACATCCCGTAGTTTGATCTCGTCCATCTTGTTGACCAGGGAGCGGACGTTGGCGAGAAAAACGCTTGGCACTGCTGGTTTATGCGGAGTCGCGGTTAGCCTAGCTCTGATGCCGGCTCGTTTTCCGTGCTTCAGGCGTCTTTCGCAACGCCGCCGTCTCCTCCTCTCTGTCTGTTCTCGCCGGCGTATCCTCTCCGGGAACGAGTCGAACCCTTCTGGGGTCCAGCCAGTCCAGTGTTGTTTAAGGCTGATAAGTTCGGTTCGGGTATAAATCTTTTTTTTCAATGTGTAGCTGCTAACGAAAGAGGAGCACCGGGTCGCTGCGTCTACACGCGCCGCCATCTTGGATTGCTTTAAATAGAGTGTCACAGCTGATTGGTCTGGAAGCTCCCATCTACTAAGATCCACTGCTCACCAACATGAATAACTCATCATTTTTTAAATCCTTTCATCTATACAACCCAAACAAAAACCTATTTACACCAGTGTACATTAACTATCAGTGAAACAACCGTTCACACCACCTCTAATATTACCTACTACACACATAACCATTCCCACCCCTCACACCAATGTACACTTGGTTGCACCCGGGACTATAAAACTGGTGCCAGTTTCCTGGGGAAGCCTTTTGCCTGCACCCCCTGCTGAACACACAGAGACCGGTGAGTACAGATTACAACTTTTGTTTCCTCCATGCACACCCTAAGCAACACCACACACATCAAACAATACATCATTGCAATTTGGTAGTTTAGCTAATGATTCAAACAATTAATACATAATTCCACTTGCACATTTAATTCTATGTCCTTTTCCCTCTAGGTGAAACTGCGCGGCCTACACAGCTCCTCCCCAAACAAACCCAAATATGCAAAAGGACCCTAACATATTGTGATAAATATTCAATAAGTTACTTATCCATATAAAATGTGCAAAAGGCAATGTTTTAAAATGTATTGCGCAAATATTCAATAAAGTGCTGTTGTTTCTCTTAAAGTGCCTGTGCAATTATTAAAGTGCATATGTACTCATACCTACTCCGTCTAAAGTGCATGTGCTATGTGCCTGCCAAGTGACGATACTCTTCGTCACAATCACACTGCTGGGGATTGGCACAACTCTTCTCTGGGCGCGAGGGAAACCTGCATCCTCCACAATGCTGGACTGGACTGTGTGTTATCACAACCTCATTTTACAGTGGACTTGATAAAAAGATGATTGTTTCAACTCCTTTTTGTATTGATTTTATTATCTAGTTCACTGCCCCCTCCATAAGTTTTAATAAAAGAGAACATTAATTCCAACTAAATTAATCTTCTTTTGTCTGTGTTGATGTGGCCAGGAATCTGAACCTGTTCAAATTATATTCAGCAGTCTGCAACATGTACACTCAGTTGCACCGATCACATGAGGAAACCCATGGGTGATGTGGAAAGAGTTGAACTCAATCAGTTCTTCAACATGTTTGACAGGGGAGAGGTTAAAACGATTATTCGATCGTTATCGTTTTGACGTTTCCGACTTTACTTTCACTTTTGTCGAGTTACCAACTGTAGCTTTAACAATGAATCAAGAGATGAACGTCTTTTTGGTAATTCACATCCTTTCAGAATGTGAAAAGGAGGAAGTACTGATGTTTGTCAGAATGCTATCAGTTCAGTGTTTTGACAATCATTACTAGGGGGTGTGACGAGATCAAAATGTGACAATATTTCTTGTTTATGTGAAAAGCTGTCTCACGGGCACAAGGCAGAAGGCTATCAGACTGTGAGCTATCCAAACTTCTCTCTCTCTCTATCTATCTATCTATCTATCTATCTGAAACCCTGCTAAAAAAAATCCCTATCAATAAAAATACATAATAAATAATATATAGTTTAAATATGCTCATCTGTGGGTGAAGCTGTTATTATAAGTGTGAAAATAATAGTTCATGAGGGTTAAAATAGTTTGATAAAAGAGTCGAGTGTAATAAATAAGTTTAAAAAGACACAGATGTGCATTGTTAAATATTTCTTTTATTCTGAAGAAGCTATTGGGGAAAGTACTGATTGAGAATAAGTGTAATCCTGGTCCTTAATTGGGTGATTGACAGGGTCAGACAGGAAGAGAGAGCGAGTGAGAATGTGTGTGGGTGTTTTTGTTTTGGGGAAAATGATGGACAGGAAGACGAGTCACGACGGAGACGCATGGCAGCGAGTGTGTAGTTTTCAGTATCTAAGAGACTGTCTGGTCGACACTCTGGAATTGGATATTGGAGCTACTCCTTTTGGTGAACAGCCTGAGAGGTTTCTGCTTGAAACTTCTTTTGTAGCTGCGCCATTTTAGCTTAGCCCAGCTCCTGAGCTAATGTAGTGTGTATTATTAGCATTCGCTTACTAAGCGAACGGACTTAGCAGAGAGTAGCTAAACCAGCTCCTGATATGGGCTGTGCCTTGTGGTCTCAACGCGGGAACCAGAGGATTCAGTTTAGCCGTTGCTGATGGGTGTGACTTGCCGTCGTTGGACATCATCCTGGACTGTACAGTAAGGCTCTATCACCTGCTTCCAGAGCCCCCCCCCCAAAAAAAAAACACAAACCCCACTAATGTACAGACAGAACAATTACATTATATTATTATTATTTTATTACATATAACCTTAAATACAAAAAGGTAACAAGAACAGAAAAAAACAAGATAAATAAATGAACTATGCCACAGTATGTAAACACCAAATTGAACAAGCCTTCATCACATAAATACAAATGAACAAAATCAAATGAAATAAATAAAAAATACCATTGGACACATGGATAAACACAGATAATTTGAATATTTGAGTCTGGGGATCTAATAATCCTTGAAAAATCCCTTAAGAAAGCTCAAATAAATAAATAAAAAGGCTATACTATGGAGCAAAAAAAAAAAAAAAGGGGACCTGGGATCATCAGTCTATCCCTCGCTCGCCCCCCCCCCCTTGGTTTTCCTCTGAGACTCTGATACAACCTCTACAGTCGCAAGATGACCCCCTGGCCCCTCCCCCATTCTGACACACACAACCTGTAGCCTACATGACTCTCAGCAGCAAGTTGTCGTGAGAATAGGGCACCCCAGCGCCCAGTCCACTAACCTGACATGTGTTAGACTTGGTTCTTTTATTGGAAGCCCAAGAACAAACCGGAGAAATCTTCATTTCACAGACGAAGAATTTATTCAGGTCACAGGAAAAGCACAGCAGCGCGGGGTGCGTAGTGACAGAGCTCAGTCAGGATCTCAGCCAAAACGAACACAGCTTTGAGAAGACAGTTCACATTTATAATTCACATTTATCTTCTTGGGCTGGTCCTGCCCAATACAGAGGTTGGACTTTATGATAGAGTGTGATGAGTCAGATGATGTTGTCCACTCTTGGTTTATGATGTGTGCGTAGAATATGTGTTAAGAATGTGTGTGTGAATCTGCTGTGAGTGTAGTGTCTGAACCCCTTCTTTACTTATATGACTTGTGTTTCCTCTTTCCTCTGTTTGTGTTGCTGTGCCATATAGGCCTCCTGTTTTATCGTTGTTTAGACAGTTATATGAGCTAGGTGTTTTTTGGTCACAAGGTCAAAAAACAAAACACTAGACAATCATAAACACCAGATGTTTCTGTAGCCTGAAAGTTTAGTTTGCGGTCAGAGGTCATCAACCATATACATTTTGGCATCTCTCTGTCTAAGGAACATGCTAAGAAACAGTATATAAGGAGTGTGTTGGAGCTGAACAGGAGGGCATCCTACGACTGGCACCGGAGACTGCCTCAGATTCAGCCAGAGGTTTTGACATTGTCCTTTTCCGCAATAAAGTCTATTTTTATCGGTGAGAGAAAACGTGTCAGCGGTTATCATTTTTTTCATCAACACATCAATACACTACATGAGTCAGGCGTGCATCTATTGTAACAGACCTAGCTGACCCAGAGAGAAGACACTGCAGTTACATCTTGTACTTGCTTATCAGGTGAGAGTCAGCACTATTTGGTGTCATAGGGACACTCATCAGGTTATGTGCGTTCAAGCACAGGACAGAGCACACAGCGTCAGATCATCTAATTGTAACAGAACAGTGCATACATGATGTCAAATCACAGTTCATCATAACATTACTAAATAATGCATATAGTGTCAAATCATAGCTTAAATATAGTGTCAAATTATAACTTATTCATAACACCTGTGCCCCCACGTAGATCGCGCCCTGGGCAGTCGCCCACATTGCCCATTGCAAAAACCAGCCCTGCCTGCTTCCAGTCTACCTGCAGCATCGCTGTCCATCAGAGACTTGAACCGGTAAACGGCCGCTCTTTGGAGTGGAAGTAACACTTTTCCTTTTACTGTTCATGGATCGTATGGATTAAAACAGTGGATTTCCTCGCACTCAAGCGCCACAATATCAGGCCTGCAACGGGGTTATTTTGGTTTGTGTGTATGTGTGCGTGAGTGTGTTGAGTGTGGCCCTACTGAATTGTGTTTGAGTATATTACTGAGAGAGTAACTCAGATCTAAATATTTAGAATATTTGAATGTATTTTGAGTAACTTGAATGTACTTTTTGCTACTTAGAGGGGTATTTTGATACTTTAAGAGTATTTTTGTTTATCAATATTGCGTATTGTTTCTCATTGCTTTTCCTGTGAAATACGTGAATTTCATTTTTTGAAGATTTAAAGGATTTATATGTCATTATTTTATTTTTTATTTTAAAGCTAAATTTCTTCTTTCATTGAGTGAATAATTTACATTTATCTTGCTAAAAACCTGAGTTGGGTGTTTTCATTCACACTTACCTGTTTAAAAAGACAGACACTTTGGTTAAACGAAATCCAAGCTTATATTAAAAAAAAACTTGAAGATTAGGGTTAAACACAATAGATAAAGAACCCAAAAACACTGCCCTCATCCATAGGAATTCTGAGAGTGGTGTTACATATCTATCTATCTATCAAATTATTATGCATAGACATAACTATCCACTGGACTGGAGTGTGAACAGGAGCACAGAAGAAATGGACATCTGTTTTTGCTAACGTTACAACTGTCTGACAACTCCTAGGTGCATGACAGTCATGCCTTGGGATCTTGGTGCATGACAGTCATGCACCAAGGTCCCCATACTCGGGGCTCTAATTTCGAAGACCAGCGAAAGCGAACGGGGTTCGTCCCCCATGAGGTTAGAAGAGAAGAGATAAGAGAGGTTTGTACTGTAACGAATTTCCTATAGAATTTACAGTAAATACCAGGCAAAAAAGTTGCCCATAAAGTGCTGTAAAAGTGTTGTTAATTACTGTAAAAATAATTACAGTATATTACTGGATACTTTTCACAGTTTTTTGTTGTATATAAATGACAGCAATGTATTGCTGTTTTATATTGAACAACCATTAATTGTATTTTAGTTTAGAACATTATCTTGTATTCCATTCAAATTATGTGTTACCTGGCAACCAATGTTGCCAGTAAATAGTTGTTACTTATTCATAATTCATTATCTTATTGTAGAATGGGTTTACAGTTAATCTTTGTTTATTTGTCACATTTAGCAAATTAAGCACACTGTAGTTACTGATAATCCAAAATGAATCACCACTACATTCGATTATCTTCAGCTGTTATATAAAACAAGTCAGTGCTGCAAAAACAACAACATTTATTAGGACTCAATACAGTGTATTATACAATTATATTCAATACAGTGTATTGAATACCAGATGTGTATGAAATGTATTAAACTTGAGGTGACTTTCCTTTTTATGAACTAAACTATATTTTAAACAATAGGCACAGGCATAGAAGGCATAAACATAAGACAGACTGCACAAGACTATTGCAGCATAGCCACTCAGTGTAACTCAAATTTGTAGCAACAAAGTCAAACATGTGTAACATGTAAAACTAACCTTATTTTGGAACCACTTTTGTTAATGAAATACAGTGTGCCATCATCCTTTATTTTGCAACAGGCTCAAAGCCATTCAAAGTCCATTAATCTTTTGAGAAGTGCAGAGACATGAAGGCTGACATTGTTGTTCTCTTCTCATGCACCTTCCCACTTCTTGGACTGATCCACTTTGTCATCTTTGTGCCAGAGGTTGGGTTGATCCCGATGAAGCATCTGAAGTCACAAAATCAGAGAAAAAGACACTCAATGAAATACATTGTTTGAAGAGACATCAGAATCCATCAAGTTGTGGAGACTAGCTTATCATTTTTCCAAATATGCAAAACTTCAAAACAAAAATTTGCTTTAATTGCAGATGTACCGTAAATGCAAGCTGAAGCAGAAAGAGGCTTTGCAATGCAATACAATGGAAATGCAGGGAGTTGAATGAAAATAACACCATATGTTATTCATAATGGAAAATGTAATAAAATAATAATCCACTAGCATCCCCTTGAAGCACATACCTTTGGGTGAATTCCAGTGTGCTCGAGGCCTCCTCTTGGTAGACCAGATTGAAGACGTAATAGCATGAGAAAAACACTGCCATTCCAGCCACAATGTTCTGATGCGGACCCACAGCCACTTGGCCCTCAATGCTAAGCATCCAGTTTGTTGCTGTGAGAACATCACCTAAACATAAATAAACATATGGTTTATTACTGTTCTTCTGGCATTTTCAGATGCATGTTCTTTCTGAACATATCCATAGGTTAAACTAATGTGTCATTCAAATAGTCTCTAGTTTTGCAACAGACTAAAAAAATACACTACTTAGAACGATGAGTCTTAACCATTTTGACATTATCATCGCCCTCAGCTCAACTGTTGAGGGTAACACGATCAAACTGATTTTAATTTTCAAAAGCTTCAACATACAGTATAATAATTTTACACTTACTTGTCATCTTGAAACAAATAAATAACTTAACAATACCAACTACATCTAGTTTTATGTACTTCCCTATTTGTTTGGTCAAGATGGGTTTTAACAGTCATCATCTGAAATGTCGCATTTTCAGCCATTTACAACCAGCTTTCCACAAGGTCATTGGAAAACTACAAAAGAGGATTGTTTATTATACTATCAAAGAGATGGTGCTTTTTCTTGTCTCATTTAAAATCAGAACAGCGTGTCTGTATTTGAACAAGGCTTTGATTCATGCACAGACACACTCCCTGATCCCTCAGCTTAATCCTTCCATTGGCTGGGACAAGGACATGTTGACAGTTTTAAGACCTCTTCCCTCAAACTTTTCTAAACAGTCATGTTGACCGATCACAACATAGTATCTGGGATTTAGAAATATGCTATTAATTAATCAGCTTGTAACAGGCAACCATATTGGTAGAAGATTCGCAGCAAGCTGATATTTCCTCAGAATACCTACCACCTGGCAGGTGAAATTCTAAAACTTTTCAGCTACACTCAAGATTATTACTCAAATACAAGGTCCAGTTGCCTTCGATTCAATCTGAGAGAGAGATAACAATGACCTGGACGAATGAGAACATTCACAGACACTCAAGATTATTTAACTATGTGTGAATAGCATGGAGTGTTCAATTACTCTAAGTGGGTTTAGTGATTAATTTTTTAGTTTTATATGTCCCCTGGTTTCAGTTCTCCCGGACAAATGCCAGTTCTCTAATCTGTTATTTAGATAGATAGATACTTTATTCATCTCCAAGAGAAATTCACATTTAATATTCTTTACCACATTTACCTTCCTGTGTGCTTATTGAATACTTACATCATCCTATCATTGTTAAGCTACATAAGGCAAATAGAAAAATCTTACACATTACTCATCAAAAAAGTGAGCACATAAATTTATATCTATATTGACTGTCCCGTCACATATGATGTCAGATCAAAGGAGGTTGGTACGCCTAATGGAAACTCATCTTGAATTAACAGCTGCAACCAACGAGCTCACATCTCTTTCAGCCACAAACAGCCTCGGCATTAGATAGTGAGTATATATTCGGCATCTCTCATCTCAGAAAATTCAAAAGAAAAGAGAAAAAGAGAGAGGCGCTCGCCGGCAAGGGCCACGGAGCTTGTTGATATGTCCTTTACGCACAGGTGCTTCAGATTTCATCCCCATTACACATGGTATTTGTTTATGTTGTGATCTGTGAACACTACTCATCTTTGTTACCCAGGTTTAAATACAAGTTTCTAAATGTGAGCTGGGCAATGGTATTGTCAAGTATTATCACCTGACAATATTAGTAACCTCCTCTCAGACTACTTTTGCTTCATCAGTCCGTGGAGGTCTGTTCATGTTACCATATATTTGGCCACTGTGAGCTTGGTCCTCCCGGACCAGAACATTAGTTTCCTCCTGGGAGAAGTCTGGGCGTCTGGCGTCGCTGTCTCCTTTAGTCAATGTTGAAATATAAAATGACAAAATTGCAGTGCGCCCCACCGGCAGCAGATTTAAAGGAGAGGAGAGGATCTCATTTGATTGGTGAAGATCTGAATCGGCTGTGTTTAAACCACTCCACGCCTTCTCTCCTCCCTTTTTCCCCATATGCGCCGGTAGGAGGGATAGAGGTGGGAAAGAGGAGGACTTGGGCCAGGTGCGCGGTGCACGAAACTTGCAAAATGCCTCTGCACATGCCCCGTTGGCATGGCGCAGCTGCGCTTCCGCCAGGTCTGCCAAGCCTAACAGTTTATTTGTAAATCAAGCAGAAAAACAAACAAACAAACAAAAAAATCCAAAATCCAATTTTTCCCTATTAAAAGGATTTTCTTGGGAGGTTCTCCTCAGTTGATATGAGGGTGTAAGGGTGGAGGATGTTGTTATGATGCTGTGTAAAGCCCTTTGAGACAAACTGTTTGTAAAAATGGGCTATACAAATAAAATTGCCTTGCCTTGCCTAAGCGTCAAGCTAGCAAAGCCAGGTACAAACATTATACAACTCTTTTATATTACTCTATTTTTTTGAAGACATATTAAAACTAAAACCTGCTTGATGTGTGGAGATTTTTGAATCTAGCGGACAGAGAATACTCACATACTCATTTCATTCGCAGGTTCATAAATTTATACTTGAGAATTGATTAATTTGTACTTAATGTCAAACTTCTCCCTGGGGTTTGCAATGCCAAATGTCGTGGTATTATAATTCCTGATCAATGTCCTGTCTCTGACAATGAACACGCACAGATCCTGCAGATTCAATTACCAACCCTTTAACAGTAAATAAACCCCCAAACCACTTTTTTCTGCCGAAAACGAATGTATTTTGGGTATTAGGTAGTGTATTAAGTGATTAAGTAATTAAGTAGTAGATTGATTCTGGTCCAAATCTTGACAGTGGAGTCAAAGTATTTCAATTAGGTGTATTTTGTTGTAAAAATGCATTAGTGACTGTCCTCTATGGGTTGGAACTAATACATCCATGGTTGAAATCCATAGAGGCTATTGCAAGCGAATTTTCCTATTGGCTGAGATGGAGGCTGATGACATTTTGGAGGCAGCCTTCGTCACGAACCACCACTGTTCGCCCCGCCCACTCCTTAAAACCAGCACCTGTCGACTCAGTGGACCTTGTCAGACAGAAATACATTGACTGAATTGAAAAGTCTAGTGAGAGTCTAGTGAGCATGTTGTACTGATAGCATAGATTGTTTGGTGGTAATTTTATTGTTAGCAGTATTGAGTGTATAGTATTTAGTAGGTTAGCTAGCAGTTTCATATAGGTTGTTACTAACTACTAGTTAAGCTGTAGTAAGCTAGCTTTAGCTTGTAGCTCTCTCTCTCTCTTTTTCAGTATTTGGTAGCGAGTGGCCAGAATGAGTCGGCACTGAATTTTTCCTGCCTACTAAAATATCTCTGGACTGCATCGGTTCCCAGTTGACCGAGAAATTAAGCGCCAGCAACTGCATCATGATGTCCCGCCTAAAACCAGAGTTTGCAATTGCCATTTTTCCCGGACTGGTTTCCCATTGGAGGTGAACATACGTTACATTAAAGCTGGGGTTGGTAATCTTGGAGAGCTAGCAAGAGAGCTAGCAAGATTTGAAAATAGGACCTCCTCTGAGTTCCATCCCACTTCTCCCCCTCCCGTCAGTGTATACGTCCAAGCCATGCCCCCACAAACTGGAATGCGCATCGCACGAAAATGAGTAGCGGCATAATCTATTCAATACTAGTGTCACCTACCCGTTTTAAACCCATAGAGAAGCTAATATTAGCATTATGCTAATACAAGCTACAAAAGTTGCTACGTTAGCAAAAGTTACACATTTCATAAAACTAACAAATCCTCCCCGAAGCAAAACATATAATTACCTGTCCAACAGAAAGAGAGCAACCTCAGCTTCACTTTTCAGGCCCTTCAAATCCCTCAGTTGTCTCCACCGCTTAAAAGTAACACCGATGTTTACTGTAGAGGCGTGTTCGTTAATTTGAGAGAGGACAAACACCCACATTCCGGTTAACTATTTATTTAAATTGGATCGATAAAAGGAATCTCGTACAAGGACCTTCTCTGTTCAGGGAATCACAGTCTGCAAGCAGTTAGCTGTAACCACCGTTCCAGAAAAGGATGAAAAAACTCTGTTACAAACGCATAATATATTTTTGCTCTATGTGTGTGTAATTAGCATTCATTGACTAAACAGGTGGGGAGGAGCTGTGGATTAGACTTAACTCTCCCTTCGTTGGTGCACAGGCTGGTCCCAGCCTCTTGGCACTTGGTCCATCCAACCACGAGAGACAGCACCCTGAAAAGAAACCTCCCTACTCTGCATAACTAAATGCTTTATATGGAAATACTACTTCCGTCTCCAAGTCTCCTGATCTCTGACTTCAGTGATGCCATTTGCAGACCTTGAGATGTTCCCCACTTGCTACTTTCACTCAAGTTGTTTTTACAAGATGTCCTCGTAACCTCCCCTCCCATAGCTAAGTAAGTCACAAATTCACACAATATCGTAGTGTTCAAGTTATGTGCAGAGAGATAATATCACAGAGTTCAAGATGAGTGCAAAACAGATTCTTTAGCTTAGCCAGTGTTAATCATTGAGGCCTTCTAGTGATCTGACCTGTCCCTCACACGTATTAGTCCTTTGTACCACGGGACTAATGCTTGATTCCTTCTCATTATCATCAGATCACTACAACACAATATCAATCATTAGCATTACTTCAAAATCATCAGTGTTTATTTCTTCAGTAATACACACAGTTTACTCCCACTTTCTCTTCCTTGCCTTTTTCTCGGGGGAGCCATTTCAAGTAATGGTGGAAGTAGTAACTGGGGCTGCATTTTCTCAGCCATTGCTCAAAAATGAGCATGAAATCTGTTCTGCTGTAACTCCGTACGCTGATTTCTTTCGCAACAGCGACACGTGAAGATTGTGCACACGCGTAGGAAGCAGGGATAGAGGGGGGCGGATACAGAACTAGACATGAAGGCATCTGATAGGCTTTTGCTCTTTGGTGTGAAGAGCGTGGATTGGATTTTTCAGTCCTGCAGCTGCCACAGAGGACTGATTATTTTCATTCCTTTTTCTGAATACATAATGTATTGATTACTCAGAAGGTAGAAGGACCATTTCACCCAGCATAACAAAACATGTTTCTGAACAGGATTACCAACCCCAGCTTGAAGTACTCAAAAACCATACAGTGCCTGGGGTTGGTCATGTGATCTGGATCAAGATGGACTCCACTCTAGGCTCTAGATAAATCCTTATCTTTCTCCAAATAAACTCACTACTACTACCAGAACTGTACTCGGGAGATGCCTATAATGAGAAGCGCCAAGAATTCTCCCACCTCTGCACTGCCAGCTTCTGTCATTAAGAAGAAAATTGCTCAACGAGTGGCCACACATGCACCGAGCGAGGCTAAACAAGGTGATGCTAACACTGTTAAGCTAACGCTAACTGACCAAGCGATTATGGAGCAGATCCTAGCCGAAATTAAGTCTGTGGCCTCCTGGGTAAATGACATGGATGAATCAGTTGGCGCTCGTCTGGATACCATCGACGGTGCACTAAAGGAAATAAAAGTATTGCCTCGGTGGAGGGTTGCTTATCGGCTCTCTCTAACCGAGCGACAGACCTGGAAAAGCGCATGGAAGAGGCTGAAGAGAGGATCTCCACTACAGAGGACAGCCACAGTGCTTACGGCACTTCCATTGCTGCCATGGAAAAAACAGTGGAGCAGCTGCAACTGAAAATCGACGACCTAGAAAACCGTGGCCGACGTAAAAATCTGAAAATTATCAACCTCCCAGAGAAAGCAGAGGGCAACACTTCTCTCTCGGACTTTCTCCAGAAATTATTGCCGACTTTGGCCGCCTTGCCCGCTGATTACCCCCCGCTGGAGATTGAACGTGCCCACGGGCCCTGGCTCCTGCCCCGGCTCCAGACAAGCCCCCGAGAAGCGTCTTGGTCCGGTTTTTACGATATTCCCAAAGAGAAGCTGTGCTTAGAGCAGCGATGAAGAAATGCAACATCAACCATGGTAGCTCTCAGCTACGGTTCTACCCTGATCTGTCTGCGGAGATCCTGAGACGGCGACGAGAGTTTGACACCGTGGGGAAAGCGCTGGCCCGTCACAATAAATATCGTGGGTTTGCTTATCCAGCGCGCTTCCGGTGTCTCCATGAAGGGCAAATTTGCCTTTTTGACACTCCTGAGTCTGCCACTGCATTCCTGGACACTCTTAAATGAGGTATTTTCTCATCTCCAATGTTATCATTTATAATGGAGAAGGACAAACCTTGTGTACACTGAGCCCCCACTGAACACTGCGCATACTTAGGTGACCATTATAAAGACTTTTATAGAATAATTTATGCAACGGTGCTGACTTAATTTAGTTGTTCTTAATTTTAACAGTATATTTGCCTTTGTATAAAGCTTGTGTGTCGTCAATATTTAAAGTACACCTTGCTTAAATATTGTGGTCCTAGCACAACTTGGAAACTCATCAATCTGGGGTGTTTCTCAATGGTATTAATCACATAGCCTGGAGTGTTATGAATACGTTATAATTTGATGCTATATTTAAGCTATGATTTGATACTATATGCATTATTTAGTAATGTTTCAATTGACTGTGATTTGACATTATGTATGTACTGTTCTGTTACAAATAGATGATCTGACACTGTGTGCTCTGTCCTGTGCTTGAACGCACATAACCTGATGTGTCCCTACGACACCAGATAGCGGTGACTCTCACCTGATAAGCAAGTACAAGATGTAACTGTAGTGTCTTCTCTCTCTGTCAGCTAGGTCTGTTGCAATAGATACACGTCTGACTCACAGCAGATTCACACACATACTTAACACATATTCTGCACACATCATAAACCAAGAGTGGACAGCACCATCTGACTCATCATACTCTATCATAAAGTCCAACCTCTGCATCGGGCAGGACCGGCCCAAGAAGATACTGTGAATTATAAATGTGAATTGTTTTCTCAAAGCTGTGTTCGTTTTGGCTGAGATCCTGACTGAGCTCCGTCACTACGCACCCAGCGCTGCTGTACTTTACCTGTGACCTGAATAAATTCTTCGTCTGTGAACTGAGGATTTCTCCGGTTCGTTCTTGGGCTTCCAATAAAAGAACCGTTTCTTACAATTTGGTGCCGTGACCCGGATTGGTTGACTCTGAGACCGTGTCCAGATTGAGGACCGCCAGAGTGGATTGGAGGAAAGCTTTTTCCAGACAATTTTAAAGCCAGCTACAAAAAGGGTAAGCAGAAAACCTTTCTCTACCAGAATTTCTGCATATTGGACACGCTAAATTAAATTGTTTGAATAAGGTAATCCTCTGATTGCTAAAACTATACTAAATTTCTACCAAGAAGTGAAGTGTTTGTTTTTAATACTGAATGGTCACATGTGAAGTATAAAACACATAGTCTCACGTGAGGGAAAGAGAATAAGTGTTCTAGTCTGTTTTGAATTCGGCCAAATAAAAGACGTAAAATTCATCATATGAATGAATAACCACTGAGGGTTGTCTTCTAAATTGTGTAAGGACATTAAAATACCGAGGACGCTCGATGCCGGTCTATTCTAAATAGGCCGATGCCGGTTTGTTGTTAATAAGCTGATGCCACCGGGGGTGATGCCGAGAAAAAGCTCGATGCCGAGAAGTGCTCGATGCCGGTTTATCTTGTTGTGAATAAGCCGATGCCATGTAAGGTGAAGACTCCTGTAGAGCAGGAGTAGTTCCTGAGAGTCATTGAAGAAAAAAAAAAAAATAAAAAAAAACTCTTCATGAGGACACAGGGACAAGTTTGTTATTTTTCATACAAATGTGGGGTGGTTTCCTACTTGATTGATATTTTCACTGTGCTGGTGTATGTGTATCGAGCAGTTGAGACTGATCGAGAATTCCTGCACCCACACAGATCTCAAGTAGTTCTGTAAGACGGGGGTTGGTATAGGATATAAAGGGATTATTAGCTAGGGTGTTGCGGAACCTGGTGAATTAAAACAAGTGATTAAGACTGGGAATACCCCAGCGGTCAAGCGCCCAGAGTACTAGACCCTGTGTAGAAGCTTCTTGACCGGGTCCTCACTCGGTCATTGTGACATTCACCTTCATCCGACGACACGTGTTGAACCACTTAAAGATGTCACAGAAAACTGTGGATAAGTGGAAAGAATGTAAACCCGGCTCTTTGGGGCTGGTATTATATAAAGTAATAACCAGATGGCAAAAGAAAGTCCCAAAAGATGAAGAAAAGAAGGGGCTAGATAGATTTGTCGACTGGACAAAAGAAATGCAAGAAAAAGGAATGTTTAGAGGCTATGAGAGTGCTCCACCAAAATTGAGTGACTGCAACATATTTCGTTTGAAACAAATCCAAGCTAAACTGCATGACGCAGGCATACTGCTCAAGGAGTAACAGAGATACTCACCAAGGAGCAGGGCCAGGATACTTCACCTGCTGAAGTAGGAGACTGGGTCTTAAGAAAAGTCAACAAACTCCACTGGTCTTTCCCTCAGTGGAAGGGGCCATACAAAGTAGGAGAGGCTACATCCCACTGTGTAAAGGTATGGTTGACAAACGACAGACTGAGTCACTGGATACATAAAACCCACTGTACTCTCACCCAGGATCCTAACAAAAGAACCCTGACTGAGGTTTGAACTGACCTAAGAACTTTATCCACTGACAATGACTCCATGGTCCCCTCAGAGACTAAAACAGACATTGACCAGACGCCTGACGATGCAACTGATGACAACAAAACTACCACAGACACTAAGTCTTAGGACCAAAGTCAAAATAGCAATCCTAACCATAATCACCCTGCTTGTTGTCATGCCCCTTATGGGAAGAGAGAGCCACCGTCCACCCTCTCCTGAGACAGCTGAGCATCAACTGGTAAAGAGATCATGGAGACCTGGGCGACCCCTGTTATAGCGATTTACCGAAAACGTGGATGGTATTGCAAAATTCGATCTATGCTCGGTTGTAAATTGTAAAGCATACGAGTTCTATCACCGACAGCCTGAAAGTTACGCGTGTATCACTCCGGACCAGAAATATCCCTACCGTCCAAAATGTCCCTGGGAACATGTAATAGCAAACACTGGATCCGATGATTGGGGTTATCAACCTGAAAACCCTTTGAAGTCACGTTTAACGTTAGTTAAGGGCGTATCAACGTACCCTTGTAAAATGGGGACCTGTAATCCCCAACAATCGGATGCCGGTAATTACATTATCGGCGTTGAAGATCCTTTGATGGATCCCCTAGGTTTCATAGTGATTAAAGTTATCTCACGACCCTCTTCTCCGGCAACTGGTAATAACAAATTGACCCCCTCCAGTAGTGCAGCAAAAAAAGTCTCTGACCTAACCATTAAAGAAACCCTAGCCATAGAGACAGGTTTTACACAAGAAAATTACTGGTTAAATTGGGTAGAAAACGCGGCCAAAGTAACTAGCAAAGAAGACTGTATAGTGTGTTCTGCCTCCAGACCAGCCCTTTTAACTGTACCATCACCATTCTCTTACAATGAAACCTACTGCATGATGCATCTGCATACGACTGAAAATCCTGAGGAATCGTGTAGATACTTGGAGACCCCCTAGCCGTTATCCTCACCCGAAGCATTGCCCCCAATTTTCACATCGGTTAAAAATGAACATACGTGTATAACTAGAACTGATACTTCTGGATCCAGCATAGGTAACATTCCAGACGACTGGTGTACAAATACTATCGACGTTACTACTTGGACGAATGTCACAAAACTCACCTATGCTCGATCGGATGTTTACTGGTATTGTGGTGGAAAATGATTGAGAAATACACTGCTTAATAACTGGTCTGGAACATGCACTATGGTCTCGTTAATCGCGCCAATAAAGGTAATTAAGGCGTCGGCATCAGAAGTAGCCTCGTGGCCTTCAGCATGGTATCATAACTCACGAACATCTTCTCACTCAGATAAACGTAAGAGGGCTTCATTTGATTTATACCAACATTCACCAACTTACATAGATGCAATTGGGGTTCCCAGAGGTGTACCTGATGAACACAAGTTAGTGAACCAAGTTGCAGCTGGATTTGAATCATCCCTGTTTTGGCGGGTAACTATCAACAAAAATGTGGATAGAATTAATTATGTCCACTTTAATATCCAGAGACTTAACAACATGACTAGAGATGCCGTAGTCGGCCTCCATGGACAATTATCTGCTACCACACTGATGACTTATCAAAATAGACTGGCTGTAGATTTTTTGCTTGCTGAGAGAGGTGGTGTATGCTCTATGTTTGGCCAAGACTGTTGCGTGTTCATTCCTAATAATACTGCTCCAGATGGCTCTATAACCCGAGCCCTCTCCGGCCTTAAGACCCTGTCGGAAGAGTTAGCTGAAAACTCAGGGATAGACAATCCATCACCTGATTGGTTAGACAATGTCTTTGGTAAGTGGAAGACATTTATCACCTCTGTACTTCTCTCCTTAGTGGCAACAGTGACGATGTTAACCCTATGTGGTTGTTGTTGCATACCATGCATCAGCATCTACGGCCATCAATGATAAGTTTGCTGCATCACCTTCTTATCAGCTAGTTCAGCATACTGGAGAGACCATTCCCCGGGTCTCCCTCTCTGAGCCCGGAGAGGATGAGACTGAAGTGGATCCCAAAATGGAGGACGAAGAAAACCTTTGTTTGTACACCTGAATCATTACATACACACAACTGCTAAGGTCTAATACATTTCTACAGATAGTTCTTGCATTCACGTAGAGGCGTGATACTTATAGTATTCTGTTCTTAGTTATTAAATGGTTATTGAATGAAAAGTTATTTGATATTTTATGAATGAATATTTAATCAATGTTTTAAGAGAATGTTTTATTGTCCAATCAAATGAATGTTTAGAGATTTCCACATGCTTGTGCAAAGAAGAATTGCTTGCTGCTGATAAATGCAATGAAGAACAGCTTACACATAGTCGCTCACATATAGGATGCTACATGCAGTGAATAAACTGCTTTTGATGAATGATTTAGAGATTCTGTTTATAATGGATTATTGGTTAAAGTTTTGAGACCTCATGTCTGATTGTGTTGCATCCTACGGTGTTGTGGTCACCTGCAGTTTGGGGGCCTGCTAGGATGGTCACCACTGGAAGATGTGATACAATACAGAGATAGAGGACCAACCTCATTTGATTGACATAATAAAATCATGTCAAAAGGGGGATTGTTATGAATAAGTTATAATTTGATGCTATATTTAAGCTATGATTTGATACTATATGCATCATTTAGTAATGTTTCAATTTACTGTGATTTGACATCATGTATGCACTGTTCTGTTACAAATAGATGATCTGACACTGTGTGCTCTGTCCTGTGCTTGAACTCACATAACCTGATGAATGTCCCTACGACACCAGATAGCGGTGACTCTCACCTGATAAGCAAGTACAAGATGTAACTGTAGTGTTTTCTCTCTCTGTCAGCTAGGTCTGTTGCAATAGATACACGTCTGACTCACAGCAGATTCACACACATACTTAACACATATTCTGCACACACATCATAAACCAAGAGTGGACAGCATCATCTGACTCATCATACTCTATCATAAAGTCCAACCTCTGCATCGGGCAGGACCGGCCCAAGAAGATACTGTGAATTATAAATGTGAATTGTTTTCTCAAAGCTGTGTTTGTTTTGGCTGAGATCCTGACTGAGCTCCGTCACTACGCACCCAGCGCTGCTGTACTTTACCTGTGACCTGAATAAATTCTTCGTCTGTGAACTGAGGATTTCTCCGGTTTGTTCTTGGGCTTCCAATAAAAGAACCGTTTCTTACAGGAGTATGGACACTGTTTCGGGTGTCTTAGTTGTTACTGTGATCTAACTGTTAGTTAGGATTTGGACTATGCTTAGAATGCCCTGTGACTTCTACTGGGTTTTTTTTTTTTTTTCCTGTCGTTTGGGGACAGGATAGGGGGGAGTAAGCATTGCTGCCCAGTTACTTTGTGTTTTATTTTTGTTTTCCTTGTGTTAAATGACCAGAGTCTAGGTTCATTTTTCTATGTAACTGCTTGTACCTTGAATAATTCCTCCCTACTCAGTACCTGCCACCCAACTACGCTCCGGCTCTATGGATCTCATGTCTGGTTCACTTAAACTCATTACTTGGAATGTCCAGGGACTGGGCCATGTAATCAAAAGGAAGAAGATTTTAACATATTTGAAAAAACAAAAATCTGATATAGGACTCCTTCAGGAAACAAAGCTATCTGATACAGTACATCTGAAACTTAAGAGAGACTGGGTAGGCAAGGTCTACTTCTCCTTCCATTCACAGAACAAGAAAGGCACAGCTATTCTTATTAATAAAAATCTTCCTTTCATTTTGGAACATGAAGAAAAAGATTCGGAAGGGAGATTTATTTTGATCAGGGGCTCGATCCTTGAACAACACATAACTAATCTCAATATTTATGTCCCAAATAATGATACATCCCAGTTTATGTCTCAGATGATTTTGATGTTTACCCATCATTGCAATGGCCTGGGCTTCTTTTAATTGTATAATGAATGCTTCCCTGGATAAATACTCCTCTGCAAATATATCTAACCCGAGGTCATCTGCTGTCCTTAAAAATGTATGTACTGATACCGGATTGATAGATATATGGTGACACTTAAATCCTAAAGTGAGAGACTACATGTTTTATTCACACCCCCATAATTCGTATTCCAGACTAGATTATTTTTGTATTCCGAATAACTTTTTACATTCTGTTCAGACCTGTAGTATAGACTCTATTGTTTTATTAGACCATGCCCCGGTACATCTGTACATTAACTGGCTATTTCACATCCCTAAAACCCCCATTTGGGGATTTAATACATCTTTTTTGAATAGCAACTCTTTTTGTACCTTTGTCCAGAACAACCTATCACAATTTTGGCTTGATAATAAAAATTCCCCGGTGTCCTCTGCTACAATCTGGGACGCAGCTAAAGCCACCTTGCGTGGACACCTTATTTCCTATAGCTCTTACCAGAAAAAAGCCTTAGAACCAAACAGAAAAAACCTTGAACAAGAAATGTCCAGGCTGGAGCAAATACATAAACAGTCACCTACACCAGCAAACTTAAAGGCACTAGTGGCTGTTAAGACTGAACTTAATATGGATCACACTCGCCATGTCCATAAATTATTACTTTACACTAAACAGAAATATTATGAATTTGGTAACAAGTCCAGTCGTTTGCTTGCCCACCAACTGAAAAATCAAAATAATGATCACTCAATTAACATGATAAGAACACAGAATGGGGACGTTACATGCGACCCATTGATTGTCAATAGTACATTCCAGGACTTTTATAAATCCCTGTATAGCGCAGAACAGGCTGACACTGCTTCTATCGCTTCCTATCTGAACGGTATTCCTTTACCTACTATTGCGGAGGCGGATCGCTCCAGCTTAGATGCTGCATTCACAACCGGAGGAGGTCTGGGCTGCAATTCAATCTATGCCAAATGAAAAGTGTCCAGGCCCAGATGGGTTTTCACTGGAATTTTTAAAGAAATTTTGGGCAGAGATCCAACCAATTTTTATGCCCGCCATCAATGGTATTTTAAAAGACGGTAGCCCCCCCTCTTAGAGACACGCTTGTATTAGTCTACTTTTAACCTCTTCAACTCCGCGGGGACGCTGGCGTCCCCGAGGCCCTCCTCTTCTGCAGTCTCAGCTTGCGCAGGCTTACTACATTGCTAAACATGGCGTATCTGTGGCTGCATTAGGTTTTTTTTTTTAATTATTTGCTAATTCAGTATCGATTTTATTTTACTTCTCATTTATTTTGCACAAGAATATACAAAATATCTACAGTCCAAAGCGTGATCGTTTTCCCCGTTTCAACCGAGGGAGACGTTCCCTCGGTTTTATTTTGAAGTTAGTGTATGACACGGATGTTGATTATCAGCTGTTATCAGCTTCCGGAAAGATATGGGAGGGTGCTGGACATTGATGTATTATAATGGACAGTGTAAATAAAGATTAAGCCGATTCAATCGTAAATGTGTACAAGATGAAGAAGAAGACTCGTAAATATAAGCGCGCGAATCCGCGGTGTCCGCGGTCGCCATGTCGAAACACGGAGGAAAGGGTTAGTTATGCCCATACTTTAAGCGCACACACACACACACTCACACACACACACACACACTACTGTGGTGATGCTTGAAGCACTTTGGCACATAGTTTTTTATTGAATGTTTTCTGATTGATTTGATTGATTTGATTTGACTTGGAATCAGATATATGTTTGTATTGTTTGGTTATTGCACTGATACACATTCATAAATGGTTAGCAATACCCAAAAATAATTGAACAGTTCAATATTGCAAATTTGTGTGATAAAAAAAATGCATGAGAAAAACACGTTTGGTGTCTCAGTATACCATTTGGTTATTATGCGTCCATTTGGACTCTCATCTCCGCCTGGAACTTATCATGAAAAAATCATTGCAGAATGGTCATACTTTGTGCTATCTTCTTCAAATTTGAACCAGGTGTTCATTGATAGTGTGCTTACAGGTCTATACTGTCATTTACCTATATGGATAAAGCCACACAGACCATTTTTTATTTTTATTAATTATTTTTTTTTTACGCAGACAGAAAATCAGAATTTTTTGCTCACTTACTGGCCCACTGCTCTGTTCCAGTAATACCTGAAGTGTTTTTGACACTTTCACAAGAAACTCTATAGTGTCACCTTTCTGGCAAGCCCTCATTCATGCATGTAGTCAAATTGGTTCAGAAACTACAGCCATTATAATTTGAGGATGGAATTTTAAGCGTTTTTGCTTCAAAATAGGGTGGGAGTGGAAGAGGTTAAAAAAGATAAAAAACCCTTTGGATTGTTCATCATTTAGGTCCATTAGTCTCCTTAACATGGACTACAAAATTGTTGCTAAGGTACTGGCCCGGAGATTGGAAACCATCCTCCCGAAAATAATAAATCCAGATCAGGCAGGATTTGTTAAATCAAGACATGGCACAGACAATGTACATCGTGCTCTTAATGTTGTTCACGATCTTAACATTTACAAAAATCCTGCACTGATAGTCTCCCTTGATGCCGAAAAGGCCTTTGACCGAGTGGAGTGGTCTTTTCTATTTTTGGTATTAGAAAAATTCGGTCTGGGCCCTAACTTTATTAACGTAATTAAGACATTTTACTCAGACCCACTAGCCACAGTCAATACTAATGGCCTGATGTTCAATGGCTTCCCAGTACGCAGGGGCTGCAGACAGGGGTGCCCCTCGTCACCTCTGTTATTTATATTGTTTATTGAACCTTTGGCTGAGGCCATCAGAATTAACCCTGATGTACCTGGAGTTAGAGTAGGCGATGAAAACCACATTTCCTTATTTGCAGATGATGTTCTCTTATATCTGAATAAACCTGAGAAATCAATTCCAGCTGTTTTGAAATCTATTGCCACATTCGGTGCCTTATCAGGCTATAAGATTAACCTGGGGAAATCTGTCGCTACACCTTTCAATATCCCTCAGGATATGTCAGTAAATCTCCCTTTTAAGTGTCTAGGAGGGGTTTCAAATATTTGGGTATTTTCATCACCCCTGATTTAAATAATCTGTTTGAAACTAATTACTCACCTCTAATCCAAACTCTTATAAATGATTTAACAAAATGGGCTTCCCTCCCAACTTCTCTCCTTGGGAGAATCAACACTATAAAAAAATGCATATTCTTCCACGATTGAACTATTTATTTCAAAATCTCCCGTGCTGTTTGACCCCTGCCTTTTTTAAATCCCTGAACTCTCATATATCTTGCTATATTTGGAATAACAAACACCCAAGAGTCAAGTTCTTTTTGCTTACCAAGCCAAAGGATCTTGGAGGCCTGTCCCTGCCCAATCTACAATTATATTATTGGTCAGTACAACTTAAAACAATGTGAAATTGGTTTATAAATAGCAAAGATTCCCTATGGTTGAGTTTTCAATCCCTATTTTGCCACCCCAGTAAGCTTAACTCCCTTCCCTTCATCAATAATATAGATCAGTTAAATCATCTCAAGAATAACATAATTGTTTATAACACATTACTGGTTTGGCGAGATGTGAGGAAATACCTAAATATTGCTAAGTCATTTGAGCAAATTAGGGCCGATTTTGACATCTCCCACAAAGACTTCTATAAGTATCTCCAAATTCGTCACTTTGCAGGGTCTCTCTTGAAGACAGGCAAGATCCGTATGAGACTGTCAGAGTTAGAAAACACTATACTTCAGACTAAATCTCTCAAAGGACTGATTTCCAAGATTTACAATTCACTACTTTATTCTGACTCTTCAGGCTATGACTCTCTGAAGTTGTTGTGGGAGCGTGACCTGGAGGTGACATTTACTCCTGTGGACTGGGACATGATCTGCAGAGGAATTTTTCCTAAATATACCTGAGTCTCTATACACGAACAGAGCTTTAAATTCTTTCAGAGAACTTATTACAATCCCGTTCGCGTCCAGAAAATGTTCCCTGACACTTCCAACCTTTGTTATAAATGAAATACATATAAAGGTATATTTATCCATTTGTTTTGGTCATGTGACCACATCCAGACTTTCTGGAAGGGTGTTCACTCTGTAATCCAGGAAGTCATTGGTAAACAGTTCTTTCTGACTTCTTTTTATTTACTTAACCATGCTCCAGCCAACTTCTTGTACACTGACACTAAATCTCTTGTGATAATTCTTTTGTTTTTGGCTAAAAAATGTATCTTGCTGCGGTGGTCAACTCCCCAGGTTCCCACAGTGGGATATGTGGATATCCCAGATTTCCGCTCCTATTCCTCTCGAGAAACTCACTCATGACCTTAACCATAGGTCGGACAGGTTCAGGAGGATCTGGGAACCTTTACATTCTTTCTTGCGGAGACTCTGACTTCTCGTCTATCCCTGGAGGATTCGTACTGTTTGCCCTTTCATTTATTTCATTTCATATATGTGCTTTTTACTTTCCTGTCTCTTGTTGCTTTTCTTTTTTTTTATTTTATTTTTTTTATGTATATGTATTGAGCAGCGCTTACGGTTGTTTATGGGTGGGACTTCTTTTACCTTTTGTTATCTGTTTTGTTTTGTTCTGTTCTAAGGTATGTACGTATAAAACTAAAAAAACCAATAAAGAGAGTATAAAAAAAAAAAAAAGAAATACAGTGCCTAATGGTGCTCTCCCGGTGCCGACAGCAGGATCAACATCAAGGCAGCTGCACCTGCGGCTCCGCTGCATACTGAAGTGAGTGTACAAATACAAATGTTTGTGCTAATAACCATTGTAATGCTAGTGACATGACTGACACTAACGTGTCTCATAACTGCGGAGTTTAAATCCATGTGAACCCACTGCCTAAAGTCAGTCAAAGGCGTGTACAGTGATATTGCAATTATTAGACTGTATAACCAGCTAATGTGAACCTAACTGTGAACTGTAACCATTGGGTTAGTTGTGTGTCCCAAACACGATCTAGCCTCGTCTAGTGTTAGCCCAAGACATTTTATTTGATCAGTCTGCAGCTCTACAACCAGTGGCAAACTCGAAGCAAGTTTTATGACCAAATCCAGGAGATGAAGCTCCATTTAATGTTATAATATCAGTGCTACATGCTCTTCATTGTTGACAAAATGGTCTGACAGAGGTCCGATAGATTAGCTTCAGTCAAGTCATTCTGCATAATAATTAGCCATGTGCTTCTGTTTGTGTGAACGAGGGGGGAGTCTTTTTTCACATGTCCAGGGGTGGACTGGCCATCTGGCATACCGTGCACTGTCCTGGTGGGCCGATGACTCATGTGTTATGTGGCTGACTGGCCAATCGGCACAGTGCATCGGTTAATTGTCATTCAGTCAGGGCCTGTCGATCACCCAGTTACATTACTGGATGGGCTGAGCTAATGACAATTTCACGGGCTACTTCAAGCGGGCCAGGTCTCAGGTGACGACATGGATAAACAACCGCTGAAAAAACGCTCCAGTGGCATGGAATAGCAGCAAATAAAAAAACTCAAAACTCATGACTCATGATGGTTTGTTCCAACCAACCCCGCTGTCCCTGCAGTCACACAACAGCTGTAGAATAGAATGTCTGCATGGAGAGCTTGGTTCTCCTTAAGTCGTGAATTGCAACAAATGACCATGCTGCATTTTGTTAGTCCTGTTACCTATGGAAGAATTATCCTATCTTTAATCAAGTGCATAGATTTTCAGTTTGAGAGCATGATATCATTTCTTTACACAGCACCCTCTTGTGCTCAGATTTATTCTCCTTATGCTCACATTTTGTGCTTGCACTGAGATGTCTGCTGCTTTCTTTCAAAATGAATATTTGAATTCAAAATTCACATGCCCGTGCTCACATTTCTTCTTGCACATAAAAATTTCGCGCGCATTCAAATATGGCCTGTGCTCGCTCAGTTCTAATGTCCTCGCACTCAGACCTAATGTCTACACGCTCAGATCTTAAGTGCATGCACTCAGAACAAAGAGGCGCTCACGGGTAGTGGTACCTGCTCAGACTCAAGGCCCTCCCTCCATGCACTTCAAATATTATGTTTTGCCAGCCAATAGGGTGCAGCTGGAGTCTGGCCAATCAAATGATGGATGCCGCCTTGGGAGCCTTTGTTTTCTTTTTGAGCGCTACGTAGGGGCGGGTGGCCGATATGGTCTGTTTGTAAAACTGCTTCTCTCGAAATACACCAGTTTGCCATATTAGCCAGCTATTTGATTCGTCACCTATTTAATACATCAGCATGTTTATGTATAATTAATCTTAAGTAATCCTAAAAAGAGTTATTGTAGTTTAATGTACTTTTTTTTAAAATTTAATATCATTGGGATATATTTTATATAGTATAAATACTTAAACTATATAACGAGTATGGGTGTCATAATAGGCAAGTGGTTAAGCATGCCGCTGTACATCGTATTTTACAACATGGGATGCTGGTTTGCATCCTGGCCCTGGCACCCTTGTTGCTGTCATGTTATGATTTTAAATTTTAATTAATAAATTACTGTTGCAGTAATAGACTCAGTGTACCCAGCGTACATGTAGTGTGTCCCAGCGTATGCATACTATGGGGACACACTACATTCTGTGTTATATGTAGGCATGGCATGTACATGCAGCTCAGTCAGTCGGCTGCACAAAGGATCGTAGGTCAGATTGGCCATAGAAATATGCTGACATGCATATTCCAAATTACGACTGGATGTAGTAGAACATCTTGGTACTTTTGGCATACTGCATCTGACATACTATGTATTGGGACATACTAATTCTTTTTCTGGCATACTAAATGGTATGGTACCAGGGGTATTGGAATGCAGGGCTGGTCTTTTGTGATCTATTGTGTTTATAAAATGGGTACCAAGTATGGCTGCTGCACTCTTTTTCATGTGTGATAAAGTGTGAAGTGTAAGGTTGTTGAGAGATACACACACGAATACATACATGTTCATAGAGACAACCACAACCTGTCTTGGATTTAGACTACTGGTTTTTTCCCCTTAACTATGTATTCTCATCCATAGGATTGAGCGTCTCTGGTGGGATGTCAGAATCATGGTTACCAACAAGTACTATGAGTTACTGCATTCACTGGAGAATGATGGACTGCTGGACATCTTGTCAACTGAAGACCTGTTCTGTGTGCACTACGTAGTTCTTCATAGACTTGGGACAGACTTGGGGATATTTACAGAAGGCTGGAACCATCATCCACTCAGGTCTGAAGGGAACCAGAGTCCAGAGCAGCTGTGGCAAATTGGATTGATGCACACAGACATGGACCAGTTTGAGATTCCAGAGGTATTGATCATGTTTTAATAATAAAAGGCATTGTTAGCAACTTGAGTTTGCTTTATTGGATTGTCACTGAAGTTAGTTATTTTTAATAATATTCTTTACTTTGTGCAATAAGCATTGTCAAAATAATACATCCTATACAGGATAGGATGTATTACTTACTCATTAACTGAAACCTGGAACATCCTTTTTCTGGGCAACTATATCCAAGTCATGTGCTATTTTTACTAAGTGTTGCACAGAGTGTTTGGAAGATGGTTACCAGTGGTTACAGGTCGCCATATTGGAAGAAAGTCAAAATTAACCGACGAATATAGCCAATTCATGGCAATTCATGAATTCAAACCTTTTCATGCTCAACGGAAGGATTAAAGCCACAGGCAGCAACAAACAGTTACTGTGCTATGCTGACTTGTTCATAAGAACTAATAATAAAGCCTTACTTATGATTTTCAGGAGCCAGATGTTGACTGGGAAATCGCTGGTGATTACAATGGAGAAAGTGAAGATGCAGAAATTGTCGTTCCTGACTTTTAGTGCCCTTGGAGTCCAGAGGACATAACTGAAATGCGGTCACTATTGGAGACAGTAGATCCCAACACTCCAGTCAAGGAACTGTACCTGCTCTGCCGCGAGTATGTAGCTGGAAGATGTGGCTTTAAATAACTACACAAAAACTTACACAAAACCTGCACCAGACAACAACAATCTGCGGAGGTGCTGGAGGTGCTTTCATGGTTGCTGTGCTGGTGGTGCAGAGATTAAAGCCTTGGAAGTGGAGATGTACTGTGGGTCCTTTCTGCCGCCAACTCTCTGCTCAACAAGAATGATGAGAAGCTGGAGATATAGATGAAGACTCAGGAAGTAGACATTTTTTCAAATCAACACCAATGGCTGAGCTGAAGTTCCATGTGAAGTTCTCCATGAAGTTGTTGCTAGGATACAGACTAAACATCCTGAGGCACTTGACTTCAGTTATGTCTCCCTGATGGACTCACTGAGGATGTGGTGGAGAGATAAACGCTGGTGGAGGCCATTCTGAACAACTCAGATCATCCTCTTCATAACACCTTGATGGACCAAGAAAAGAGTGGTGGTGGACGGCTCCTCTCTCTTCACTGCAGGACGGAGAAATATAGAAGATCCTTTGTACCTTCAGCCATCAGGCTTCTTCATTCTTCTGCAAATGGTTGATGAGCTGACAGACAAATGAATTTCCCTTTGGGGATTAATAAAGTAATTCATATTCATATTCAAAATCTAAAAGTTGTGTTGGCTTCGCAACATCTTTTGAGCCTTTTCCCATGTGGGAGGCAACTTGGGAAAAAACAATATCTGTGAGAATCTTTCAACATCCTACATGTCAGCTGTAATCTGCGTGAATGAACAGTACTTGATTGATAATATCTACTGTCAACTGTCAGCTACAGAAAGAAAGCTTGCAGCAACTGTATGAACAAGTAAAGAGATTAAGAAGAACGGCTGACTGTTTTACTAACTTTAAGTGTCACTATCTTTTTTTAACTCTATTTGTCTTCTTTCTGCTTAGTGAAGAAAAGTAGACTTGTACAGTGTTTAACCACTGCTTGACACTCAGTTAACCATAATGCCACGTGCAACTCTCTGCCTTCCACTCTCTGCAGGCCTCCATATCTGCTCTGCTCACAGTTTTTCAATCAGAGCAGCTGATTAAAATATCTTCAGAATCAAATATCTGGAAAGACAGAAAGGGAAAAACTTAATGTAACTACATTAACATTAAAGCCTCAAAAAAAGATGAATATACAGTTAATATATTGATTTACAACAACAGAAGGAGGACAAAGACAATGGTTCAGTTTAGCCAGGATAAAGATTAACATTATCTAGCTGTATTTTCAAATACACCATGCTTATGAATAAAAATAATCTTATTACAATAATGGATTTAGTTTAAGGGACACTATATATATATGGCCTTCTGTTTGTGATTCTGTGGTATGTCTAAAGTCAGATTATAGTTCTGATGTCATTGTGCGTCATAGTGATGTCATCAGGGTTTTTAAATGGAGAGTCTGAGTTTCAAACTATGATGTATAGTTCGGAGGAAGCTGACATTTACCAGACAAGAAGGATCCAATGTTTTAAGAGCCCAACTCATACTAAGTTGGAAAATAATTTTTTGTTTGTTTTGACACAGAAGTGGTAATCGAGTGTTTCACAGTGAAAGTGTCATTGAGAGAGTAGCAGGCAGGTGGAGTTGTAAGTTCTTCACATCCTATTCCTTCAAACAAACACAGTAATTATTTGCTTGTTCTAGCAGTGCTACTCCTTGACATAAGTCAGAACGGTTACTGTGGAACAGTTTTGGTTCAATGCATGGGTCAACCGTATTGCCTTGACCTGGGCACCTATCTGCTGTGGGTAGTGACCTTTGGTGGTTGGGCTTCAACATAGCAAAGTAACCAATTTATAAATGCTATTGTTACGAATAAGTTATAATTTGACACTATATTTAAGCTATGATTTGACACTATGTATGCACTGTTCTGTTATAATTAGATGATCTGACACTGCGTGTGCTCTGTCCTGTGCTTGAACATAACCTGATGAGTGTCCTTACGACACCAGATAGCGGTGACTCTCACCTGATAAGCAAGTACAAGATGTAACTGCAGTGTCTTCTCTCTTGGTCAGCTAGGTCTGTTACAATATTACAATACAATATTACAATATTCTGCGCACACATCATAAACCAAGAGTGGACAGCATCATCTGACTCATCACACTCTATCATAAAGTGCAACCTCTGTATTGGGCCCAGCCCAAGAAGATAACTGTGAATTGTATATGTGAACTGTTTTCTCAAAGCTGTGTTTGTTTTGGCTGAGATCCTGAGTGAGCTCTGTCACTACGCACCCAGCGCTGCTGTGCTTTACCTGTGACCTGAATAAATTCTTCATCTGTGAACTGAAGACTTCTCCGGTTTGTTCTTGGGCTTCCAATAAAAGAACCGATTCTAACACTATGACACTAAAATATACATTAAATAATAATAAAATATATCACAACTACCCTAGGGTATGTACCACAAGTACTACTTCATGGTATCTTAATCTGAAATTACAGGTCACCAATATGTGCTTACATTGTCAAAATGATAAAATGTCAAAATGCCTTGTCAAAAATGACAAAACTATAAACAGCTCAAAAAACAACAACAACAACAAAAAAAGTTTATTTGATAGTCTGTATTGCGTTGTTGTGGGCAATAGCTTATTTTTTTTCCTGCATGAATGCTCAAGCATGTATTGAATGTTTTTTATGTAAGGGAGTGAGCCAGTTGTTATGGAGAAATAAACCCTGACAGGATGAATGAAACCCTGACCCCTGAAGCAGATCTGTCCATCGGATCTGTCCAGTCACTTTTCCGCTGTTTTGCTAACCCTCCTCCCAGCTGTGTGCATTTGTTCTCAACGAAGCCGTTGAGAAATCAGTCTGTGGAGTGATGGATTATCATACACACATTATGATGTGTGTATTGTGTAGTTTTATCTGTCATATACAAGAGATTGCGGGTTATGTGGTGCGTTTGTGTCGTGGTGCCGAGACGAGAGCTGAGACACCGGGTCAGAGGCTCTGATGTTGCAAGGTTGGTTTTTGGCCAAGAGACGCTAGGTGGAAGGAAGAGAGCCTCCATTCTCCCTGTAACAAGTTACAAATCATATATTTAACCATAACAGTTATTCTGAAGCTGTTTAATTAAGGTAAAAATGAGCCATAAGGCAAATATCCTGCATAGTTCCTCTTTAACCGACACCCTGATGGACCCACTACAGTATGCTTACCGTGCAGGCAGAGGCGTGGATGATGCAAAAGCATTCATCATCGACGCCGTACACAAACATCTGGAGCAGCCCAACACATCAGCCAGACTCCTGTTTGCAGACTTCTCCTCTGCATTCAACACATTACAGCCCCGCATCCTGGCCAACAAACTCACCTACTTCCATCTGGACGACCAGCTCACCCGGGATACTGGACTTTCTAACCAACAGGTCTCAGAGAGTTAGGGTCAACAACACCTTCTCCGACCTCCGACACACCTCGACGGGCTCCCCTCAGGGCTGTGTGCTCTCACCTCTTCTCTCCATCCTCTACACCGATGACTGCAGATCCACACAGCCTCAGTGCCACCTGGTGAGGTATGCTGACAACACAGTTCTCCTGTCCCTGCTCTTAGGCCCCTCACAGCATCACGGATGAGCTCTCCAGGAGTTTGTGGAGTGGTGTGACAGCTCATGCCTTGAGCTGAATGTGAGTAAGACCAAAGAGATGGTGGTGACCTTTTCCAACAGGCAGAGAGAACTGGCAGCAGCATCCACCACCTCAATCCACGGGAAACCAGTGGAGCTGGTGGAGGAGTATAAATACCTGGGCACCATCTTCGACAGCCTCCTCCAACAGAGGAGATTCTCAGGAAATGCCACCAGCAGCAGTATCTCCTAAGGAAACTCAATTCCTTTGGAGTCAGCAAAAACATCCTGCTTACTTTCTACTACTCCTTCATCGAGAGTATCTCCACATTCTCCATAACCTGCTGGTTCCACTCCATCAGCCTCCAGAACAGAAACTGCCTTGAGGGCACAGCCAGACTCTGCTCTAAGATTATTGGACTCCCTACAAGAACTCTCTCCTCCATCTATGAGCAGCAAACACTCAGGTTAGCCAACAGGATCCTACAGGACCCCTCACATGCTCTACACCCCGCCTTTGAGTGGCTCCCCTCAGGGCGCCGACTTCGCTGCCCCGGCTGCAGGACACAGAGGAGAAAAGCAACCTTTGTTCCCAAGGCTGTTCACCTCCTCAACTCCTCCTCCTTTTTGACACAGAAACAGATCCAGGTTCTCCACACTGGACCAAATGGGTGCAAAGGTTTGAAAATTATACAACTGCAATGAACATTACTGGAGATGCATGGCTGAAAGCATTGTTGCTGCACATGGCAGGAGAACGTGTGTATGATATCTATGACATGTTAGCAGCAGAGGATGATAAATATGCTGATACCAGCAGAAGGACTTCTCACATGCTGGCAATTTCTCACCAAAGAAAAACATTCATTACCAAGTGTATGTATTCAGAAAAGCCATGCAAGAACCAGAGGAAAATCTGGACAGTTACCACACCAGGCTGAGGATGTTGGCTAAAAACTGTGAGTTTGCAAATGTTGATGCAGAGATTAAAATATGAATCATACAGAGCTGTGCATCATCCAGGCTATGCAGAAAAGCATTGAGGGAACCTGACTTAACACTAGAGTTGCTTCTTGACCATGGAAGAACACTGGAACTGTCTGAGATGCCAGCATCTGGCTTAGAGAGAGGCACTGCGGCTGCAGTCAACGTACTGGATCATTGAAGGCATCCAAAGAGCAGCAGATGGCCAGAAAAACATTCCAATTCCACCAACCAATGCAGGAACTGTGGAGGTAAATATCCCCATGGTGAATGCCCTGCTAAAAACAAACAATGTAGAGCCTGTGGTAAATTTAATCATTTTGCAAGACAGTGCTGTTCAACATCTGAAGACATCAACACAAAACAACCACAAAACAAAGCCAGGCAAGGCCCAAAGAAAGTCAGTCACATAACAAAGACTGCACCAGATGAGCGAACAGAGCATAACTCGTCCAGCAGTGATGATGCCTATGTTTTTGCAGTTGATGCTGACAAGATTTCAGAGTTGCCACAGACCAGAATCATGCTAAATGGCAGCAGTCTATATTGATTGATTCAGGAGTGTCAGCAAACTGTATCAGCGAGATAAGTTTTGATAAACTGATGCCATGTCCACAACTCAGCTCCACTGCAACCAAGATCTACCCCTTTCGCTCCAGTGTTCCATTGCCTTTCAGTGGTGTGCTCAAGTGCAGTGTGCAGAAAGGCCAGAAGAGGGCACAATGCACATTCTTTGTCATTAAAGGTGATTGTTTGAATGTTCCGAGCTACAAGACGTCCAAAGGACTGGGTCTAATTAAAATAGTCACCACAGTGTCATCCACACCACAGTGTTCCACAGTTGCAGATGAGTTGGTTGCAAGATATCCTGAGCTGTTTCAAGGAATAGGAAAACTTAAAGACTGTCAGGTAAGACTACACATAAACCCTGACATTAAGCCTACATGCCAACCACATTGACGAGTGCCATTCCACACCCGCCAGAAGGTTGAGGATGAGCTTTGTAAACTGGAGGCAGATGACATCATTGAGGAGGTCGCTGGCCCCACACCATGGGTTTCACCTATTGTTGCGGCTCCCAAGCCTAAAGCCCCAGACAAGGTCAGAATCTGTGTCGACATGCACAAAGCTAACACGGCCATAGAAAGAGAATGTCACATCAGTCTCACCATGGATGACGTCGTGCACGAGTTGAATGGAGCAGCTGTGTTCTCCAAATTGGATCTGAGAGCTGGATACTACCAGCTGGAGCTTCATCCAGACAGCAGATATATTACCACATTCACAACTCACCTGGGCCTGAGGCGCTACAAACGCCTGAGTTTCGGGATATCTTCTGCTGCTGAGGTGTTCCAGAACACCATATGCCAAGCACTACAAGGTCTCTGTGGTGTGAAGAACCTCTGCTATGACATCATAATCTATGGTGCCTCCCAGACTGAACATGACAACAACCTCTGAGCACTGTTCCAGAGACTCAAAGAAAGCGGTCTAACACTCAGTTGTGAAAAATGTGAGTTCAACAAATCCAGGCTTGAGTTCTTTGGCTTTATCTTCTCTGCAGAAGGTGTTTCAGCTGATCCCAAGAAAGTCGCTGCAGTCCAGCATGCTGCAGACCCACAGAATCCAAGCGATATCAAAAGATTTTTTTCCTTTTTTTTTTTTGACCTAGATCCTTTGTGTCTGTGAGGTGTGCTTCAACACAGAGAGCTTGAAACCTTCTGTATCTTTTAACCACTCTGACTGTTTTCAGATTTTTCTTATCGCAAAGCTGATTATATAATGGTGCTCCTGAATATAACAAAGTCCCCGACTGCCTCTCCCATTTCTGTGTAATCGATGATTATCTCTTCACCTGGCAGCTTGGGCAGAGGGAACTTTCCCTCATGTGGTTTCATAGTAGTCTTTATATTATGTACACTGCAAACAGAACATTCTCTCACATGATTTTCAATCATAGCAGGTAGATATGGGTGCCACCAATGAGTCAACTGTCTCTCCATTTGTTTCTTTCCACAATGTATTAACCCATGAGCCTCCGCTAACACTGCTGCAACCATGCCTGGCGGTAACACTGGTCTTCCATCTGGTGCATGTCACAAGTCATTCTGTTTCTGTGCTCCTCTCTCCCTCCACACTGAAATGTCACACGGTGAGGCCTTGGCCTGTTCTTTTATCAACATATTTACATTGCAAGGTGGCAACATCTCTGTCACACTTGGTCCAGCTTGCATCATCATGAATCACAGTTTGTATCCAGCTGTCTGCTTGGCTACTCTATTAGCTTCGTTGTTCCCTTTTGCAATCAGTGTGTTTGCTTTGTCATGTCCCTTACACTTTATTACAGCTACTGCTTTTGGTCTCATCAATACTTCTGCTAGCTCCTGCATCTCTTTCTCATGTTTGATGGGTGTTGCTGTTGTAGTTTTGAAACCTGCTCTCTTCCACTGACCTAGTCCTACATGAACTGCTCCTGCAACATATGCTGAATCTGTGTAGATGTTAACAACTTTTCCTGCTGAGTGTTCTAATGCTGCTATTACTGTTTTCAGTTCTGCTAGTTGAGCTGACACTCTCCCTTCCATTTTTTCTGCAACCACTGTCTCAAACTCTCCTTCCTCATCTTGCCTGACCACTGCATATGCTGCTTGTAAACCTTTGTCAGGATGTCTGTAACAACATCCATCAGTGTACAGGTGTTCCTGTGCCTCTGTGAATGGTCTGCATGTGAGGTCAGTTCTGATTCTATTGTCTGTCTCTACCTTTTCTTCACACTGGTGTGGCTCACCCTCTCTGATGCTGTGGGCCATGTTGACTCCTTCATGTGTGTATGTGATGTGTGCTGCTCCTAGAATCTTTTCTAGTCTTATCTGCCTCAGTGATGTCATTGTGAATGATGTGGAATTTACGTATGCTACTATGCTATGTGTTGTTAGTACTGTCAGTGCGTGTCCCATGACTATGTGTGCTGTTTTCTGCAGTAGCTTAGCCACTCCAGCTGCATGTCTTGTGCATGGTGGATGTCTGACTTCTGTGGGGTCCAAGACTGCACTAGCATACATTAACACTTGTCTACCTCCCCCTTTTTTCTGGAAAAGCACCCTGTCCGCTGTGTGTGCTTTTACAGAAACATCCAGGAAGAATGGCAGAGAGTAGTCTGGAACTGTGAGGTCGGCGGCCTGAGACAGTGCACGTTTGAGTTCTACGAACGCTGTTTCAGAATCCGTAGTCCATGTCAACAGGGCAGTGAGATTACGCATGCCCTGAGCATTGACCATAGCACGCAATGATGACGTGAGTTCACAGAACTGAGGCAAAATGTCTGCTAAAACCTGCTAGCCCTAAGGCCGAGGGCATATCCCTGACAGTGAGGGGTTTAGGATGTTGTAAAATAGCGGAACGATGCATGCCTGAAATAGACCTACCAGAGGCAGAAACATCACGACCTAGAAACGTGACACACTGGCGACAGCATTGAAACTTGTTGCGAGCAACTTTAAACCCTATGCGGTGCAGATGTTCAAGCACCAGTCGTGTGCCCTCTAGGCAGAGGTCAGACGTAGGTGCAGCCAAGAGTAAATCATCAACATACTGTATGAGTATTACACCAGGTGGAAGTGCAAGATCACCTAACTGTTGCCTGAGCACCTGATTAAAGATGCCAGGAGAGAAAACAAAACCCTGAGGTAATCTAGTGCAGCACAGTTTTTTACCTTTGTATGTGACTGAAAACATATCCCTGTGGTGTGTGACTAATGGGAGGCAGAAGAATGTATTGCCCAGGTCAATACACGTGAACCACTGGTGCTGAGGAGTGATGGAGGACATAGCAGTGTATGGGTTTGGTACAGGTACAATGGGAGTGGTAGTGATAGAGTTAATTTTTTGTTTATTTATTAATTTTTTATTTATTAGTGTGTTCTATGACGACTGTGATGGTTCAAGTACTCCCGCTTTAAGCAAACCTTCTATCGTGTCTGATATGCCTTCCTCTGCTTCAGGTTTTAGTCTGTACTGAGGTTGCCAGATGAGCTGAACTGCACTATGTAGGAAAACAACAGGTGAGGCACGTTTACAGAACCCAACATCGGTAGGACCTGATGACCACAGAGAAGGTGGGAGAGAGTCCAGCATTGCATTTGCTGACTCATGATCTGTCTTTTCTCTTCCATGGAAACGCTAAATTTGTCTGCTTTCCAACTCAACAATGTCAGTGGTGTTATGCACAATTCTGTAAGATTTAGATGATGGGCTGTAAAATAATGTAGGTATCTGTGAAGGTTGCCACTCGGTGATAGCAGCCAGGCGTTTACACACAGGACCATCAGCATGCACCAACAGAGTAATGTGTGATTGGGCCTCAGCCCCCATTTTATACAATTGCACTTGATCAGGTGTGAGAGTGACCAGGGCGGCTACACCTTCTGGTCCAATGAGGATGTCAGGTGAGGTGATGTTCCAATTATGACCTTCAACCTTAGAATAGGTAGCTTGTTGATATACCTCATCACAGTGAAGATCATAATACAGAGTAACGTGATAGGGGTCCGTAGGCGGAGAGTAGGGACCCAGTGCCTGCAGCCAGGGACGCCACTGAGTGAACAGAGAGAGAATACCAGTGGTATGAGGTGTTTCCGGCAGCAACCGTCCCCAATAGATGTCTGCCCACATTGAAGCCTGAGGGGTGACGTCAGCCGCGAGCATCATGTGCGAAGTGGTGGATAGAGAGGGCAGAGAACAGTTCGTGGATATTCCATTCAGACACGTGACCACTAGTCCATCTGGGCCACACAACACAGAGGCACCGCATCTCACCAACATATCTCGTCCCATGAGATTCACCGGGCAAGACACAGAGTTCACAACTGATGATGGAATGATTGACCAGTGACATGAACAGCGAGAGGCTTAGTCAGAGGCAGAGCTTCATTTTTCCCTGAGAAACCGACAATGTACACAGAGTCACCAGAGAGAGCTGCAGGTGCCATGCCACCCGTGATTGTAGAATATCTCGCTCCCGTATCCACAAGAAAAAGCAGTTCAGTGTTGTCCACAGTCATAACCATGTAGGGATCTGCCAAACCCACATGGGTCGGTGTCTCTGGGTGCCGTCAATACTGATGTTCAGGAGGGTACATGATGAAAAACTGCCCTCCCGGCGCTATACCTGCATTAGGTGCCTGGTGCACTCCACCTCTGCCTTGCTGCATGCCGTCTCTCTGAGATCCGCTCATACAGTCCCTGGACCAGTGTCCAGTTTGTCCACAATTCCAGCATCTATCCTGAGGACTAGGTTGTCTTGACCACTGATTTCTCCCAAAGCCACCGCGGAAACCCACACCACCACCCCGGGAACCCCGTCCCCCACCAAACCCACTCCCCATCAGCACCTGGGGAGTTGAGGCATCCAATCAGGCATTGGATACGGGCCGGGAGAGCCACTAACTGGTCCCGCCGGCTGCTGTACCCTCTGTTTGGGTTGTTTCTTTTCAGTGTTGCGTTGTTTGTGGGCTGTGTCTAGCTGTATTTTAAGCAGCTCAGACTGATTCTTAGATACTTCAGCCCTTTCAGCCTCTGTTTTGATTATGTGTGCTTTGAGGTGGCGAGCTAAGTGCTCCTCCCATGTCTGCCAGTCACAGCCTGGGATGTGAGGGTTCATTTCAAGAGCTGTTTTGACAGCTTTGGGCATGCCTTCTAACACTGCTTTTTTGTACAATGTGGTCTGCAACGGGTCCTGACTGGGATGAACACCCGCCATGTCTATCCACTGTCTTCTGCATCTAACCAAAAAGGAGGGAACATCTTCATCATCCTTTATCTTAAACACCAAAGAATGTACTGTCCCCTGTGGTACAGGGTATTTTGTCCTCATGGCAGTCCCTATATCAGTAGCATGTCTAGCAAATGGGGCCTCTGGAGGCAGCTGACCAGTGTGAGCGATCAATTCAACCTGATACACTTCCATCTCACCTACTTGTCTACCCAATCATGCTCTCCAATCACCCATGGTCACCGTGTACCCCATAGTAAGTTGACAAAACTGCCACATCCATGGTCCTCCTCCTGAAGTGGGAGGGGGCATCTTTTTTGACAAACAATTTGTGTCTGTGTGTGAGAATGGTTGATATACTGCACCTCCTGTGGGATTAGCTATTAACGGCATCTGATCATTATGCGCGCCTGCGGCTGTTGCTGGGGCGGCCGATCGTGTCCGCGCGTGGGGACTATGTTCACGATTCATCTTATGAAATTCACCGGTTAAGCGAATGACATCCGTGCGATCGTCTTGTCCCTCAGTGTCTCCCTCATCCTCACTATCACTGAGCTCTCGTTCTCCCCTGTACACATGGCACACTTCCTCTGGTGGCGAGGCTACCTGAACTGTTTTCTTATTCAAAGGTGTGAATGTTTGAGCATGTGGTGGTGACAGATGTGGTGGCTGTTCTGATAGTGCTGGTGTGGGGGTGTTTTCTCTCAGTACTCTGGAACTAAATGGATCTCCTGAGTAGGGTAGTGTGCGTGACCTGTTCTGTGGAATGCTGATGTTCTGTGGAGTGCTAGTGGTTGGCCTGGGGATTCCTGAGCTGCTTCTCCTTCTTTCACCTCCAGTACTCCTGACACTGACATCACATGCATCTGAGGATGATGAGACGGAGGAGGAGCTGTTGGCTCCAGTTCCATGCTTAACCCTGGATATGCTGACTCTGGGGCTGTGACTTTCTTAGCTGTGTGTATGGGGGTGAGGGTGTGTTTATGTAGATCAGTGAGTGTGTGTTTATCTTCTGGGAACAACGCGCTGCAAGCTAGAACGACCTTGTGCAACAATGCTCTTCTCTTATCTTTTCTCTGCCTGTCCTTGGCCCATGCATTCCTCTGTAAGAGAGAAGGGCTGTGTTTCTCATGTCTCTCTAATTCTTTCCTCGCCTCTACCTCTAACCTGGAGAAAAGACGGAGTAGGCCTGGGCCTCTGTCCACAATGCATCACACTTCTTGCTCACCTTCAGTCTGTCTTCAGCTGCTTCACCACTAAGCACCTGTTCCTTCACCTGACTCCACTGTTCCTGCTGTTGTTGTGACACTATTAACAACATCTGAGGCCCACAGCCTCCCTCTTGACATTCTCTATCAAATTCACCCTCCATGTTTGTGTGGTGTTTGTATACTTACTCTTTTATTGTTGAACTACTCACCTTCCTCTCGTTTCTAAGGAGAAAAAATGAGTTAATGACCTCCCCAACGGCCAGTCAGTTTGTATGGCATAACACCCGAGCAACTGACCCAACTGTTGTTAGTCTGCCAGGCCGGTTAACGTGTATGGAGTACACCCGAGTCACTGACCCAATGAGCTGCACACACTTTTCAGTGCGGCGTGTGGTTTGTTCTCACCGTTAGGTTACCCCCACACGTTTTACAGCTCAGACACCTGAACAGACTACCACAGAGACACCGTTGTATCTACCACCCACTTGTGTTGTTGCCCCGTTTATTTTGCTTTACCAATTTTGTTACGATCCTTCTCAAAAATGATCACACAGTCTCTCAGACCACTGTGGGGTCCCTCCAATATGGAATTTTTGACCACAGTTTGGGAATCACAAGCTGATCTTCCCCAGCGGGAATAAAACAGAAATGAAACACTCCAGCAGTAAATTATCCTGAATTACTGCAACACACTCGCTCCCCTGGTCCTTGTAAACGACTTATGAACACAACGCCTCTTTGATCGAGGTTTTCCACGCAATCGAAGCCGGGTTGTAACCATCACTTTGTAACCATCACTTTGTAACCAAAACTATTCCTACCCTGAGTGCAAGGGGTCTTCGTTCCCCTGTGGCAGGCTGATCAGACCTCCACAGGTCCCGGTAAATTACCCAAGGGAGTTCTTGACACCAATCTTAATTTGCTTCACGCCCTGTTCGCAAACGGGTCTAAGCATGCGAGTTACCGCACCACGCCTTGCGACGGCTCTAGTCAAGCATAAGTATTGCGAACCTGCCCCTTTTAATTTTGAGGATATGTACAAACAATCACTAATTCTACTGTTCTTTTATGAAGAACAGGCTTTGCACTCACTAAGGAGATCCCCTTCTCATCAGATCGTAGATCCTGAAGGGTTGATTTATCGATCTCCCTCGGCGGCACCACACTTCAGTTGTCAGTCACCGGGGACCCTTCCGCCGATCGCGATCTCCCTGGAGGCACCCACTCAGCGTGCTAATCACCCGGGGACCCTTCCTCCGATCGTGTCAAGCAATCTCAACCCTTGTGCTCTGAACCGTATGATAGACAATAGGGACACTTAGTACAATGTTACTTTAGTCATTTTCGATGTGCAGAATTTTGATGAAACAGGCTTCTGCTTACCACTCCGTTTTAGAGGCCTCTCGTTGTCTGCCGCGTCCCACTTGTCTATATGTAACAAAGCCTTTAACAGTAAACACAGATAAAAATTAATTTCCTGCCTTCATCACGTCGGGGTCACCAAATTGTTGAGTCCTTTAACTTATAACCCAGGACTCGCGTGTTCATTTGATGAAGTATGCAGGACACAAAGTTAAAGTTAAATTCACATCTAATTTATTAAATGACTACAGCAGAGCATCAAAGTTTGAGATTGCTTACAGAGCTCTGGACCACAATGCTTCCACCGCCTCTTCCTAAGCAAAATGTGTGTCTTCCCCGTTTACACAGATAATTTTGTACAGAATTCCACCCCACCCCTTGACCTAGAGATCCCTTCCCCAATCTACTTCTCTGCAGGCTGCGGCGACCTGTCTTCTCTACACTCACTGTCCTTGTACATAATCTCCTCTCCCTCAGCCCTGCACTACATTCCTCGTATAATCAAAACAGTCATAACACAATACCAAGAATACTTATACGTCAAATATGATTACTTAAAGGATAGCACAGGAAGATTAAGACACATAGCAACAGCAAAACATATCCTTCAATATGTACAAACAATCACTAATTCTACTGTTCTTTTACTGTTGATCTATCGATCTCCCTCGGCGGCACCACACTTCAGTTGTCAGTCACTGGGGACCCTTCCACCGATCGCAATCTCCCTGAAGGCACCCACTCAGCGTGCTAATCACCCGGGGACCCTTCCTCCGATCGCGTCAAGCAATCTCAATCCTTGTGCTCTGAACCGTATGATAGACAATAGGGACACTTAGTACAACGTTACTTTAGTCATTTTCAATGTGCCTCAGCCCTGCACTACATTCCTTGTCTAATCAAAACAGTCATAACACAATACCAAGAATACTTATACATCAAAGATGATTACTTCAAGGATAGCATAGGAAGATTAAAACACATAGCAACAGCAAAACATATCCTTTACTCTCCAGGGTCTTCATAATGTGGGAGGTCAGCACCACTGGTCTGTAGTCTTTAGAGCTGCCTGGGCGCAGTGACTTTGGCACAGGAACAACACAGGATGTCTTCCACATCACGGGGACTCTCTGCAGGCTCAGGCTCTTGTTGAAGACACGCTATAGAACTCCACAGAGCTGGGGAGCGCAGGCTCTGAGCACCCGGGGGCTGACACCGTCAGGGTCCGCAGCCTTGCCTGAGTGAAGTTTCTCCAGCTGTCTTCTAACGTCCTCTGCTGTAATGATCACTGTGGGGGGGGGGGGATGGGTGGGGGTGGAGGAGGAGGTGATAGAAAGGTCTTTACTGGGAGATGAGAGGCAGTCGGGGGGGGGGTAGCCGTTGTTAGAGGCCAAACAATAGAAGTGTTGGTGGGGGAGTTGATGGCGGTGTCGGTGAGGGGTGTAGGGGCCGCTGTATCAAATCTGTTAAAGAACAGATTGAGTTCATTGGCCCATTCCACGCTGCCTTCAGTTCCTCTATTTCTGGCTGGTCTAAGGCCGGTGATCGTCTTCATCCCATTCCAGACCTCTCTGGTGTTGTTCTGCTGGAGTTTCCACTCCAGCTTTTTCCTGTGCTCCTCCTTAGCCTCTCTGATCTTGTTCTTCAGGTTTCTCTGGATGGTTCTCACCTCCTCTTTGTTACCCGCCCTGAAAGCCCTCTTCTTTTCATTCAGGGTGGCTTTGATGTCCTTAGTTACCCAAGGCTTATTGTTGGGGTAACAGTTGATGGTCTCTGCAGGAACAATGGAGTCAACACAGAAGTTGATGTAGTCAGTGATACACTCGGTGAGCCTGTCTATGTCCTCTCCGTTCGGCTCACAGAGTGTCTGCCAGTCTGTGACCTCAAAACATCCCTGTAATGTCTCATAAGCCTCCTCTGACCACCTCCTCACTGTCCTTGTGGTCGCAGGCTGGCTCTTCACCAGAGGCAAATAAGAGGGTCTGAGGTGCACTAAATTATGGTCTGATCTGCCCAGTGGGGGGAGGGGAGAGGAGCTGTATGCATCCTTCACGTTAGCATACAGCAGGTCCAGGGTCCTCTCCTCCCGGGTGGAGCAGGTCACAAACTGTGTGAAGCTGGGCAGTGTTTTATCCATGGTTACATGGTTGAAGTCGCCTGAGATGGCAATGAATGCACTCCGGTGTAGAGTCTGTAACCGGGCTATGGCGGAGTGGATGACGTCACATGCCGAGGTCGGGTTGGCGGAAGGAGGAACGTATACTGTCACCATAATAACATGAGAAAACTCCCGTTGCAGATAATATGGACGTAGGCCAACAGCAAAAAGTTCAATGTCCGGGCTACAAATGCGCTCCTTGATGGTGATGTGCTTAGGACTGCACCACTTGTTTTTACTAAAACGGTAAGCCCCCCACCTTTCCGCTTACCGCTCCCATTGCAGTCCCTGTCGGCCCGGACAGTCTGAAAGCCACTGATGGATACGTTGTCGTCGGGGATGTCCTGGTGCAGCCATGTCTCCGTAAAGCACATAAGACTACACTGCCGGTACTCCCTCTGACTCCTGGCTAGCGCTGTTAGCTCGTCCATCTCGTTAGCCAGCGATATCACGTTACCCATGGTGACGGTGGGGAGACTCAGTTTGTACTTCTTATCTTCAAGAAGTCTCGTTTCTCTCCTCCGCTGGTTTTTCTTTCCTCTGCAACCCCGGTGTGTTCTTCTCCAGATCTCCATGGGGATGTCTTCCGATCTAGTCGCCATGCCGGCTGACTTCAGAGCGATCAGCTGTTCTCTGGTGTAAACAAAGCGGCCGTGTGTTTGCTGCGCCCGGCAGAGTGAAAAAAGTATGCATACTGCCAGTAGGAAGCCCAAAACTCTCTCCATCAGCATGTTTAGGGAGGGAAAAGCTTAATAAGTTGCAGGAACAAAACTAATGAAATAAATAAGTATAAAGGTAGTTGAAATATTAGAAAAGTTAGAAAAACGAGCGGGAGCCATTGCAACAGGCTGCAGGCACGGTCGCACATGCGCATCAGGGTCACTGTCAATGTTGTTCATGGTGGTCTCCCTCTTGTCTACCACAGAGCTCTTTTCTTCCTCTGAAACAAGTTGGCAAATAAAAATCAATACATAGAAATGCATATCTTAACCCAAGCAATGTTAATAAATTTACCTATTATTTTTAAATGCTATTTTTTAAAAGTATATGGATATTTTCATGAGGAGAACCAAATTAGGTATTCCTGCTTCATGTCATTGTTTCATTCTCTCATTTTCAAAACAGAACCATCTGAGTGTGTGAGTTTTTCAATGAATTTTTTTACAGCCAGGAGAAATATCCTTTAGCAAAATCCATTATAGTATTACAATATCAGGAAACTGAAAATGATGACTAAAAAGTTAGGAGTAAGACAGTGATACATAGTTATCAAAGAGGGGAGAATACAGACAGATTTTACTGTCATAATCAAGCTGAAAATAAAGAGGTTATTACATTATATTCAGACACAAATAGGTTCATAAAATTTCAGGGCAATAGTATCACCTTCACCTTCAATGCTCTGGATGAAATCTTGCAAGTAGTTAACAATCTTTGATTCCTTCTGGTGTCTCAGCGAGCCAGGCTGACTGAAGATTGGAAACATGCATCCCATCATGAATTCAGCGTCAGGCTTAGGGTGAGGATAAAACAAAACGCTTTATGCTTAATATACAATCTAGGTTTAACATTCAGAAAAAAATCATCTAATAACATACTACTGACCTTTCCCAAAAGCCAAGGAAGCTGGCGAAAGTTGTGTGGTTGCTCTACAATCATCTCACACAAGCCATACAGCTTCATGGCTGAGGATATCTGCTGCAGCATCGGCAGGATGTGGACAGATGAGTGCAAGATAATGGCCCTACAATTTAGTAATGGAAAAGGCGACAAACTGGATGTTAGCTGCAAACAACAAAAGTGTAAATTGTAAAGAGTGTAAAAGAAGGCGAATGGATCACTGTAAAACATACGGTGTAAAAATAAGTAGAATGACAGCTATATCACAAAAAAAAACACTTTAAAAATGGACATACTCTAATATTGCATCCTTCTCCTGCGTTACAGGATCACTGTACCTGCATGACACTATTCTGTCAAGGAGGTCGATCAGAGCATCAGGTTCAGCCATCTCAACCTTTGCAATTGGAAAAACATTATCATTAATGAGATCATTGGAAACCTACTGATTCTTTAGAATTTATAAATATTCACACTACAGAGAAGTGCCCGTCAAACAAACTACATTAAACCAACTTCATGCAATATAACGTAGCATTTGAGCAGAAGAACCTCTTCCATAAACTGTGTGAGCTGTGGATCAGTCACATCATCTCCCCCACAGTCCTGTTGTAACACAGTGTAAATTAAAGCATAGAAAATAACAAATTATGTACACATGAATGTTACATTGCAGAACACTATTCTACACACTTGAAATTCTCTTTATGGTAGTCTGTGATTGAATACTTTGGGGTTTTCCCTGTATGCCCACCCTGAAAGAATGTGGCTTCAACACCTACAATAGAAATTACTTTATTAATCCCCAAAGAGAAATTCATTAGTCTGTCAGCTCATCTACCATTTGCAGAAGAATTAAAAAGCCTGATGGCTGTGGGTATGAAAGATCTTCTGTATCTCTCTGTCCTGCAACAAAGAGAGAGGAGCCGTCCACCACCGCTGCTTCTTTGATCCATCAATGTGTTATGAAGTGGATGATCCGTGTTGTTCAGGATGGCCTCCATCATCCTCATTGTGTATGTCTCCACCACTTCCCCCAGAGAGTCCATCTTTACTCCGATCACAGAACCAGCCTTCTTGACAAGCTTATCCAGCCTCTTTGCCTGCTTTTTTTTCCAAACTTCCTCCCCAGCAGACTGAAGCATAAAATAAAACACTTGCCACCACAGACTGATAGAACATCTGCAGCATCTTATTACAGATGTTTAGAGATCTGAGCTTTCTTAGGAAAAATAGGAGGCTCTGCCCATTTTTGTAGAGAGCATCTGTGTTAACAGACCAGTCCAACTTGTTATCAAGGTGAACACCTAGATATTTATAGGTTGTCACCACCTCGATGTCCACTCCACAAGTGTTCGCTGGCTGAAGAGAGGGCTTGGACCTAAGGAAATCCATTATCATGTACTTTGACTTTGAGGTGTTCAGTATGAGGCAGTTTTTACATGCCACAATAGCAGTGTCATCTGAATATTTCTGGATGTGGCAGGACTCAGAGTTGTATTTAAAGTCTGCTGTATACAATGTGAACAGGAATGGAGCCAGGACAGTCCCCTGTGGAGCCCCCGTGCTGCTGATTAATGTCCCAGAAAAACAGTTCTCCAGCCTGACAAACTGTGGCCTTTCTGTCAGGTAATCTGTGATCCAGGAGACAAAGGAAGAATCCACTCCCATCTCTTTGAGCTTGTTTTTGAGTATGTTGGGTTGGATGGTATTAAATGCGCTTGAGGGTGACATCTTTATTTTCTCTTTCTTTCTTGGGGATAAGTGTGATTGTGGCCTCATTTAATGTTGGTGGTAACATGCCAGTCTCAAAAGCTGTTCTGTATACCTTCAAAATACATGGAGCTTGTGCTCAGTTGAGTTTTTTCTAGGGTTTAGCTCCTACTATTGGTCTTTCAAAGAGGGGCAGCTCATTTTCCGTTTATATGATAACATTTTTTTATTTTTTTATTTTTTATTTATACTCCCCAACCCCAGTATGAATGAATAAACAAACAAAACTATATTAAACTCGAACAAGGAATCTATATCAAAATGAAGCCCATCATCCAGGCCCACCTACTGCTCCATTCACTCTCAGAGACGCTGACAAAATCACAGCATTTATCCAATGACTGATGCTACAGGAATGTATAAGAAGAAAATCAGTCAGTCTACCTGCGATAAGTAGCTGAATCTGAACAAACTTGTCTCAGGCTATGTTCAGACTGCAGGCAAAAGCGGCCCAACTAGTGTGAACACCTGAATCAGATCGGGCAAGTGTGAACAACTATGGCGGATTTGATGTGACTTTTACATCATTTTGCAATGTTGAAAACGGTTCGATAAAATGTCAGCTAATTTGACCTGCAGCAGTTGCAACATCATTGCATGTTTACCGACAACAGAACAGCATGACGTGAGAATGTGAGTGCTGAAGGAGAGGAGATTTTAAACAAAAAGCACATGTGGTGTTAAACTTCTGGGCTATAATAACCTTGTCAACATTGTCCTGCACAGTGGGTTGAGACACTTTAGGGAGGTTTATTATTTAGGATACAAAGTAATGGTAACCAAGGGGCAACAGATGAAAATTAGCCATTATGGCTAACTCTGGCATATTTACATAGATGTTGATACTGACATGTTGATCAATGTGCACTGTCCCTGTTAAATAAACAAATAAATAAAAAAATAATAATAAAAAAAAATAAAAAACCTGTTAGGGGTTTTCTTGGGAGTTTTTCCTCAGTTGATGTGAGAGTCTAAGGGCAGAGGATGTTGTAATGATGCTATGTGCTATATATGCTATACTCCTTAGAGACGAACTGTTTGTAAAAATGGGCTATGCAAATAAAATTGCATTGCATTGCCTAACTGGTACATTATTATTGTGCTTCTGCCCACTTCCTTTTTCTTCATTTGTTTCCTTCTAAACACCTGCTCAGACATTTTCTGGCTTCCATTGAGCAGACACTGTGAAACTAAAGTGAAAATGCTCATTCCATGTATTTTCTCGACAACAGAGTGTTGCATCCAACGTCATTGTTATTATTCTTTTGCGCATGCAGGTCAGTTGGGAACCAAAACATTTTACCCTGGAATCTGATATAGGCCACATTTTAAAAGCTAATGTGAACAGCCAAACAAAAAAATCTGAGCAAAAAATCTGAATTGAGCATTAAGACTTGCACTCTGAACATAGTTGACCATGTTCTAACACATTTTTATTGAATGAATTGTAAACACAAGAATTCATATTTGACCATTTATTCTCTGACATTTTAGAGGAAGCAGAGTTTACCTTGCAGTCTTGGAGCAACTGCCTCTGGCAAGGAAGTTGAATCACCAGAATATATGTCAGAATAAATGTGCAAATATGTAGTCTAGATATTTGTTTATAACATATTTCAGAATAAATGGTCAAACATTTAGTTTAGATATTTTTTTATGACATATTTTCCAAAACAATTGTTGAAATTTGTTGTCTAGATATTTTTGTTCACACATGTCAGAATAAATGTGCCAACATGTAGTTTAAATATTTGCTTAATATATATATATATATATATATATATATATATATATATATATATATATATATATTTTTTTTTTTTTTTTTTGTCTTCATTCAAAAATCTGTAACCCATGGATTTTTGTGATGCATTCCAAAGTAAATGTTCAACCATATAGACAATTAGTGTTTAAGAGAAGTATAGAGAGAAGGTATACTTAAAAAGTAAGGTGTATAAAATAAATGCATTTTTTTTTACTTATAAATTTTTATTTTATTTTAAATCATGAAACAGCATGTGCGCTCTCATCTATTACAATACATGTGCAAAACAGTAATGTAATACAAAATACAAAACAAAGAGCATAAGTCAAATAAATAACTAATAGATAAATCTAAAGTTGAGGGGGCTTGCTTACAGCCTTTGACAACTACACTGTCAAAGGTGTCTCAGGTTATGGATTTATATCTATTCAAGAATATAAAAAAACATAGTTCACCCTTAGCTTTGGCATATCCAGATGTGAGGGCTTCCATCTAAAGCTCCACCTTGTCATAGGCTAGCGGTAGCTCCCCCCGCCTTTATAAGGGCAGGTGTAGACAATTAGTGCGTCTTTGTTTGAGGCCTGGTTGTGAGGCAAGATTGCTGGTGTCCGTGAAGGTGAGGAAGATTAAAAGGGAAAGAAATGGTATATTGCTGGGTGGGTAACTAATGGTTTGTTGCATATTTAGCGGTGGTGTGACTGTTCTGAGGGATCCAGGTTTGGCATGTTCTGTGGTCCTGTGTGGAAGAGGAAAAGGTTCAGCTCTTCCCTCTCCCTTGTTAAGCCAGAGTGAGCCCTTCAGCTGTTGTGTTGTGTTCAGCAGAGTCCCATATTGAAGGTAACTGAAATCAGTCGGGTAAAGTAGGAGGGTTATGCCCTCCGAGGTATGTTGTCAGCTGACAGGACTGACTTTTGTTATATTTTTTTATTCACAGATTTAAGGCCAGACTGCTGCTTTGCCAGAGCCAGTTTATGAAGACTGTCAACTAAGCTGTTTACTGAGTATACAGCTAAAAGAATTTGCATTGTTGAACATTGTTCCTTTATATTGTTGACCCCCGCGATATGGAATATATGTAAACCTGAACCAACTGATTCATTTTATTGTGTTTTTGTTTTAGCAGGCAGTGGGACGACCGGCGGGGAGTAGTCGAGGGATATGCACCCCCCCCCCCCCCTTGCATGCAGTGTGGTATGTGTGAAGGGTAGTGGTCACTTCACTGGTTTATAAGATTGATTTTACTTGGAGTGTAGGTTGTAGTGGTTGCAGTGGTCCGAGTGCACATGCGGTGGTTTTCAATTGGGGGTCATGCGATAGAATCTCCCCGCAGTAAGTACCCTGTCTTGCTCATTGTGTAGTCATTCCATCTTTTTATGATCACTCATGCTATTGTGAAGCTGCCATTTTATATAGTAGTCATTTTAATTCATCATTCTTTTGTGGAATAAAATTATTTGATCTAGCCTTATGATGGTTTCCCTTTTTTTTCTTTCAGGTTCATTTCCAGTATGATTTATCCTTTTTAAAATAAATATTACTTTGAGAACCGAATGCACGTCTCCCGCTCTTCTTGAACCCTTTAAAAATTGTGTCCACGCTCAGTTGGTGGGGTTCTAGGGCTGGCCTAGTTCTATTTTACATACCAGTCTCCCTTTCAAATCTGAGGAGGGGTCACACATAAATAGGCACTTCACGCGAATAGACGAGACAGGTATAACTGTAAGGTGCCCAAGAAGTTTTCCAACTGGTATGAAATAGTGTGCATTCAGCATGGATGCAAAAACTCAGGCGTTTTTCATCAAAATACTGACCAATGGCATAGCACGTTTCTCCTTTTCCTAGATCAGCTATGACAAATGTTTCAACCATGAAAGGGCTGTTATCTGTAAGTGTGACAACATGAGAGTTCCTCTTTCTTTCTCTTGATTTTCTACAGGAATGAATGACTTCACCCCTTAGAACCACTCTATTACAATAAGTGACCTGTTGATCTTTCTTTAGACAGTCTACCACATTGTGAAGGGCTAGGTAGTTCTCTAGGTTGGGTTCCACTTTCTTAGTCCCCCCTAGTGAAGTGACCTCCTCAAATCTAACAGCATGCTGTACCCACCTTTGTTGTACCAAATCCTCAAAGGTTTCAATAACTTAAGAAGAGGCATTAGCTAAAGTTTTCTCGGCACACGTTGGTGGAGCCTTTTGAACTTGAAAAGTTCTTGCTATTTGCAAAGGAACTCCTTTATTTGCTTTTGATCATTTTAAGAAGGTCCTGATTATATGACTCATATACAAAAGCTGCATGAGCCCATAGGGGTCCCCAGTCTCTCACACTTTGTGGACATTGTAGGACATGTACACTGTAAGATGTAATTAGTTGGCTTTACTCAAAAAAAATATACAAACTCATTGCCTTAAACTTACTGACTTAAGTAAACTTGATTAAGTAAGTATATGTAACTTATTAAATATAAGTGTGCAGTACTTGTGAGAACTTGTTTATAATAAGTTTACTAAACTAAACATGGTTATTTTGAGTTCACAGCTCTTGAATTAACTTGCATTGGACTTAAAATGTATGCATTGGACTTAAAATAACAAATTTATTGTAACTTTATTGTACTGAAATTAACTTGTCAATTCTGAGTCTTCAGTACTTAAAATAACTTTGTTATCATCACTTAATTTAAAAGAAAAAAAAATACTGCGAAAAAGAATGTCATCTGCTTTCAATTTATCTAAAATGTGTACAGAATTAACAGTATGCAGATTTAGTGCTCACAATTTTTGATGGATTATGTGCTGGCCACATTATCCAAATATCCAACATATCACATTTCTTTTTACACATTTTAACACCTGAATTCACAAGAAGGCACTATTGTAAAAAATAGAGATGAAATGAAATGATGATTATGTTTTCACGTCACTCTTACTCACTCTCATAAGAACATTAGCAGTATGCAGACTTACTGTGAATCTTAATACGCACAATTTATGTTGGATTACAGGTATTTGCTGGCTACATCATCCAACATATCACATTTCTTTTTAATCAACATTTTAACACCTGAATTCACAAGAAGGCACTATTGTAAAAGCACTGAACAGGTCTGAGTATCTATCAATTGAACAATGAAATGATGATTATATTTTCACTTTACTCTTAAACAGCTCAAAATGCTGTTTAATAAAAGCATCAAACCCTATGCAGATTTAGTGTGAATCTTAACACACAGTATGTATGATGGATTACCGGTATTTGCTGGCCACATTATCCAACATATCACATTTTTTTTTACACAACATTTTAACACCAGAATTCACAAGAGGGCACTATATATACCACCAGCATAAAAGCACTGAACAGATTTGAAAATCAACTCAACAATAAAACTGCATCTAGGCAGCTCTTAAAATGTTCAACATCTCTTCTCACGTCTCATAAGCATGGTGCAAGGTTATTGAGTGCTATCTCACATCTGACTTCTCATTTGTCAAACAACATGTTTTTAACTGTTAGCAGTTTGGGGGGAGGGCTTTGTTTCCCAAACCAAGCATTACACTTTGAATGAATTTGAATATGTTTCCAACACATTTTTGGTAATTGAGGTTCAAGGCATATGTGAGGCCAAATATGAGGCAAACTGCCTGTGGCAAGTCCCGAATTTTGTCCATCACAATACCTCCCTCAAGGATGATGGCTGTGGACACGGGCTGCTCAGGATCGTCTTCACTTGGGATGGTCAATACACCGACTGTGACATTGTCTATGGCCTCATCTTTCGTTGTCTCCTGCAAAGAAACAAACAATCAGTAAAACAATTTGTAGTCAGGAAGTATTTGGATAGTTAGACACTACGATCATTATAAACTATACACTAAGATCTGTGATGAAGAGACACTTTGAAAAAAATGAACAATAGAATAACAATCAATAGCTACAATAACACCCTCTAAATTTGAAATAAAGTGATAGATAAGACAGTAAAGGAAGGCCTACATTAATAAATACAGGCACAAATGTGAGGGACATATATCTTTGATGTCGGTATTACAAGTGAATATACTGTATTTTGTGCCCAAGTACTTACAAAACATGTCTTATAGAACTTGTTTGGGTCATCACCAAAGATGATGGGAAGGCCTTTGAGGACCACAGAGCGTCTTGCAGTTACATCAGATGACTTATAAGACAGAGACAGAAAACATCAATTAGAATAAAAAATTACAAGGTACAAGTCAGACAAAGAATGAAAATGTTGGTCTGTAAGTGTATGTAGATGAGAGTAAGAACTCAAAACATGAAGCAATTAATTTCTTACCAAGTTGGCCATTAACTCTTGAATCTTCCGTCCAGCAGCTCCCTTTTTTGACTGCAGGAGTGGAGTGTGCTTGTCAAGAGACTCAAAGAAACTGCTTTCAAGATGTTTGGTGGCAATTTTGCTAAACTCTGCAAAAACCTAAGAAAAAAAAAAGTAGGGTGATGGGGTTGTGGGGGGGCAGTGAGAATACCAGGTAAGTATGCTAAAATGACACACCATACTATTTCATATAATATTGAATGACATCAATAAATTCTCACTGTAAGAGCAAGAGTTCTCTACTTGAAAAGAACATGTTAAAGCATAAACATTTACAAAGACTTATATCATTGTGAATCTACAGTGAATTTATTCTTGCTTAAATTCAATTTTTATTTTGTTTATCTTATCAAACCTGCTTTCAAATATGCAGTCAAGAGAAAAAACTCCCAGTGACCATTCATGACAAAAATAACTTACCTGTCCCTCTGTAAAAAGGGCTGGCCACCATTCCACTATGTCCTGTACAGCAGGCTCCTTTTTTACGATCTCTTGCCTGCGTAGTGAGAATGTCTGGTCCATCATGTTTGAGATGAGAGAGCCATTGTGTTGTTTTTTCTTCATTTCTTCCACGAGAACCAGTCTGGCACTTTCAAGGCCTTCCTCATTCTGTCTGTTGGGTAAATTGGGGAGATGGTTTGCTTCCCCCCTCTTTGGCCGTTTGATGTTTTTTCTTGATGATTCACCTTCTGGATTGTTTTTGCTTCTTTTGCCCCCATTAACTATGACATCCTCGCATCCGGCCCTTCTGAGCTTCGTTCGATAATTCCCCATTTTAAATTTAAGGCTTTCCAGCCATAGTATCCTGGCTGAGGACCAGGCTCAGCAAGGCTTGGATGCTTGCTGATGAGAGATTGGGACACACTGGTGTAATCATCATCATCAGGGTACGCTTTAAAACTGTACATGACCTCCACTAGTTTTTCCAATATATCATGCTTCATATCATGTGACAGCGACATACGTTCCATCTTTCGTTCCAGAGTTGATTTGTAATGCGATGAGAGGAGGCTGGGTGTACAGAAAATTCATGAAATGTTTAGGGCTGTGTGTGTTGACAACCCCACCCTCCATCAGGTCGTTTTTTCCTATGTTGACTCAAAACCCGAGCAACTTTATGGGGACATTCGCTAGCATGTTGTTAGGCTGTAAATGAATATAGGATAATGGTTGATAGAACCTGAGTGGGTATGTTTGTTGAACAGATTTTTGCTTTGTCTTGTAGTGGCGCTTCACATTGCTGCTTTTAATAATCGACACAGTAGTGATGCGTGAATCGGCTCTGAATTCATCAGTGTCACCATGTGCGCATTAATCATCCACCCCGACACCCATCTGAATTGATTATTTTCTCTGATTTAAAAACCTGCACCTGTATGGATCCTCATTTTACTCCACCTCCCTGCAGGCTGATGCTTTTTAAATTACACTGAGCGGCTTTCCATGTGGTTTCTTTGTGTGATGTGATGATGTGTGAGTGTTTTGTGACAATTTGCTGTAAAGATGCGAGAAAGCTGCTTTGTTAATGTTTCCATGCGCACAGTAATGTAACTGCAGCAAATATCGTGGAACATGTAAGCAGCAAAACTAGTTATAAACAAGGAGGTCTCCAATGAAGTCACACCGCTATGCCGCGCGTAATTACGCACGGACCAGTGTCTCACCATGAGATGCACAAATTGTTTCTGCTGCTGGGGATCTATTTAATGGAGGAAGTATTTAATATTAAAATATGTTCACATTTAAGAGGATGTAATTAATATTTTCCTCTGCAGCTGGTCTCTACCAAATTTTCCAACGTTGGTCGCTGCAATGTGCAGACCTTCAGTTCAGCTTGTAATGAGCCAAATGCATTTTCAACTGCACATGCAGCACCTCGCACGTCTCATGCTTTGGGCTAACATTACTACACCCAGCTGCTGAATTTGTTGACAGTAACGTTGTTGGAAGTAAAGTTTCTATTTGCTTGTAATCACTTGCTAACACTTTGAATGTCCTTCATCATACATCATTAGGATAAAGCTGCGGCAAAACAACTTCAACACCAGCAGATTGCGGCCTCCCCATCCCAGTGCCAGGGGTCAGAAGGAGATAATGCTACAGAAGAGATACAGCTTATTCGGCATGAGCTGCAGGAGCTCAAGAATTTTGTTTTCAATGGTATGATCATAACAATTCATGCTTTGCAGCTGGCAATGTAATCATACACTTGCCATCTTGGGTAGCAACACAGTGAATCAAACAGATTTAAACACATCTGTTGGTGGTACCCAACATAGCAGGTCTAGGACTATATTTGAAACCCATGACTATAAGGTCAATATGATGAAATTTGATCAGACAACATTTTCTTTCCCCACCTTACCTTTTTGTTTGTTTCCCCCTTGCTTCAGAGCTTCCAAAGGTCAGCCACCAGCTCCAAGAGATGACTGCACGACCAGCACCGGCACCAGCCAGTGAGACCCTGCTATCAATATAGCAAGCTAGCAATATGTGAGTTTCTATTTTGATTGAAATCACCGATGCAGCTCCAAAGCTTGTTTTAATGTATTCAAATGGAGCAAGTTGCAAATGTGACATTTGCCACTTGCTCCATTGTAATACATTGAAACAACTTTGGAGCTGCAGTCCCACATGTCATACAGGAGCAACTGCAAATACTGAAAATCGCAACACTCATTTAGCCAAAAGTAGATGGGAAAATAGGGGCCAGGTTGCAAAACAAGTATCCCTTGTTTTGGTTTTTTTTCAACCTGAACCCTATTTACCCATCTACTTTTATCTTTAGTAATATATTGCTCACCATATGTATTTGACTTATATGTCAAAATAAACCATTTCCATACATAAGTAAAGATGGCTACTGTCATGTATGATATATTCAAGTATGACCCATACATTTCTCCAAGATATCTGGCTTGCTCCTGTACGAAGTGAGGAGCAATTGCAAATAGTGATAATCCCACCACTCATTTAGATAAGAGTAGATGGGGAAAAAGTCTTGAGACTTGCATGTCCTGAACTGTTGTGCTTTGAAATCTCTTTTTTCTCTGATCCTTTTCAGGTGGAAATTTATCCGGGGTATGGAGTTATGGCCCCAAAAAATGTCTGCCACTTGGCCATGCAGGCAAACACGGGTACAGTGATGGCCAGGATTTTCCTGCTTGGATTGTTCGACATAGAAACACTCGCCACAAGCAATTTAAGAGGTTAGTAAGAGTTACAGGATAAATCTGGCATCAGATTCAACACACAATGTTGGAATGGGTTAGGGGCTAGAATGGTTGTGCCGGGCTAAGTAATGTGACTCACCTGCAGCAGAATATTATACTGAATATTATACAACAGGTAGTTCTGACCGCCCATTGTTGAGACTCATTCCAAGCCGTGACACTTTTTTGCTTCCTTTATCGACTTTATTTAGTACATTTAGTTAGTCCCCACCCCAAGTCAATTCAATTGTATAATGCGTTTGAAAACCTAGGTGACGATTATCCAACCTGTTGGAATTGTTTGCTGGTACCAACTGCACAGACTTAGTCAAAGGTCAAAAGAGTTACCCTGCATCCACACACTGTCACCCCCTACACAATCAGAGGACCACAAGAGCATACCCATATTCCCTGGATCCTATATTCCCCCTAGAAAGGGATATGAACAAAGGACCTTTTTTGGATCCTGGGAACATAGGACAGACATAGATTCCAAGAAACATAGGGGTGACCCAGGGGACCACGACACCTACACCACTGATGCGTTGTGCAGTAGGTGATAATAAGGGTTTTCCCTGCCTGTTTGATTTTGGCTGCCACCTTCAATTTAAGCGTGTGTACATCAGGGCCGTTCAGATGTAGCGTCTTTCACACACATTAAAAATGTTTGCTGATTTTACTGTTCTCAAATGTAAAATGGGTTATGTTGGACCAACAAAGGTTTAAATGGCCTGCTACTTAAACATTTTTTCATTGTGGTCTTAAATTAAACTAACAAATGTTAGTGTGGTGCCCTGAATAAGCAACATTCAGCTTTTTATACTGAGGGAAACTTAGGTTCACTGCTCATCAATTAACCCATTAATTAACCCCCCCCCCCCCCCCCCCCCCCATAGTGGTCCTCTGGTCCTATTGGCGGTTTTTATTCAGTGATCTGCTGAAGGTGAGTGATCATATTACTCCCGTGAGGTGCGAGTGGGTCTGTAAACATTGTTATTTCTGATGAGACACTGTATGTATTTATGGCGGTAATGGATGTGGAATAGAAGATGGCCAGCCTATCTTTTCACAACTCTCCTTACATTCCCTCAGGTGGCGAAGCCAAGGTCGGCGGGAAAGGAGAGGCACACCAGGCCTTAGATGAAGTCAAAATGAAGGCAATCTTTGGTGAGCATGGCTATTTATGGCGCATACAGCACAGTCCTATTTCTAAAGTCCTTAGCACACTTCCCATGCAGAAAGGTGATCTTAGGTGCCAGCAGTGCCATCTAGTGGTCATTGTCATTAGGAGGCAATATCTTAAATAAAAATGTCCGTAGCCTGAGTGACTGAAGGTTAAAGTTCTCCGGCACGGTGCCTGAATTCAGGCGTGGGGATATTCTGGGACAGGATATTGAGTTGATTCTGGCCCCTTTCCCCACAGAAACAGAGGCTTAGTCTTCAAGTTTAGGGACCCCATTGATATAAGCTGGCCGTGGTCACTAGCTTCTTGATTTGATACATGATTGATATTCTCAAAGTGCACCCGTCCCCGCTGTCAGCCTCTAAAAGGTTTCAGGCTCAGGAATTTTCCGACTTTAAGCCCTGGTTTGTGTTCTTTGTGGTGAAGCTTTAAACTTTATCCTGTTTAGTGTATTACATGATTCCTCTGCATTTCATCAGATGCAGTGATGGACCAGCATCCGGCAACCACTTGGGGAGCCACTGGAACGGCGGTGAATTGTAAATTGGCTGAGATAAGGGCGCAGTTGGCTAAGAGGAGGAGGAGCGAGGAGAGAGTCCTCTGATGCTTAAAACATTTTGATGATAAGTTTGAAATTTCAGTTCAAATTTCAAATCAAATTCAGAGTTATTTCAATGTTCTCTTATTCAAATATTTATATACTTCAAGGTTCAGTCATTGCTGCACTCAGAGGTGTGATGTTGTGTTCTTGTAACATAAAAAAAAAATTAAATTAAAAGTTTTAAGAAAGCTATGCTTTCTACATTGTATTTTTATGTAATTGTTTTTATCAAATTTAAAAGGATTTTTTTTTTTATTATTTTTTTTTTTTTACCTGGACCCTATTTTTCCATCTAATAATACAATAATATATAATATACTAATATACAATAAGCATCTACATTTTAAAACTTTGAAAATTCCTAACAAACCAACTGTACATGCTACACTTTTGAAACTTTCACCAAAATGTAGCCCCAATGCTAAAGAAACTTTGGTACATTCAAACAAACTCAGTACAAATTATCCAGTCCATCACTCTGTTTTTTTTTTCAAAAACTGTAAAACTTATTAAACCTTTCTTGTCCCACAATGTTTGCTCAATTGACACCAAATTTCCAACACTGCATCTTCAGATCGTCCTCCACAAATTTAAAACCCGGATTTTTGATATTGGAAAAATTGAGCCTACAGTAGATGAAACTGTTTGACTGTAAACAGTACTGTAAACATATACCAGCCAATTCTTGCTAAATACATTTTCAATCTTCCTGAAAAAAAATTGACAATATTTTGGAGTCATGGCTGATGAAGTTTGGCAAATATCAGAAATTTATCTCAAAAAATGAATTTTTGAAAACATGTTAAATTCTTCTCTCATGGGAACAACTGCAGTTAATGTAAGAATGGCATTTTTAAACATCAGATTTTCTCTTATGAAGCAAAACACTTATTGTTAAAAACAAATCACCAACATTTTCATGCTGTCAAGATACAATTTATGTATTATCAGATTATTGTCTTGATAACAGATTTTTTGACATTGACAATTTTTGAAATCTGCCTTTTCAACTGCTACCTGGCTGGTGACTGCCTGAGTCCATTTGTTAAGCCACACACTAGGTTTCACTTCCAGCCAATTAGCTCAGTGAGTTAGAGGATGGTTCTTGGGATCAGAGGTTGTGAGATCAAGCTTCAGCTAAGACAGAATGGATATTGTAATGCTGATCATCTTGTTGTCTCCCTATCTTGTCTCTTGTTACTCAAAATTGCCTAAATTTGTTCAAAATTGCCTGGCCCCAACCACTGCTGCAAAGCAGCTTTAATTTTAATTGCATTGTGTGAGCACGATGACAGCCAATGTTATCTTGGTTGTTTTGAGTCATTATTTTTGTGTATGATAACCTCCTGGACCCTCTCATTCCTCAAAGCAGTTTTTGTGAATGGGGCATTGAGGAGCAAACCAGCAGCCGAGAAGTGATTGCGCCTTGGGGAGACTATCCCACCGCCGAAAAAGAAAAGAAAGCAAAAGAAAACAAAAGAATGTGTTCTCTGCAAACATGGGGTGGTTGTGTACACAAGCAAAGAGCCCAAGTTAAATGTACACCAAGATATTTTGGACGATGCAGAAGCACTTAGGCCAATTCCTAAGATAATTTGTGGCCAGGAGGACGAGAGAAAGAGTCACCCACTCTAGCTCTGAACAATGCCGAAAGTATTCACACTATTGTTATTCAAATCTTAATACTTATTGTTATTCTTTCAGATTCTGCCGTTTTTCGCAGCCTAACTACTCCTTCATACTTTGTGCTATTTCAACAATTCATATATCAAAACGTGTGGCTTTTTCTGGACAGGTGTGCTTGTATTCATCTCGTTAACACTATTTATACTTTTTAAAATATTTAACCTTTTCTGATTTTTTTTTTCATAGAAATGCATTGAAACGGTCTTCAAACTCTTCTACTTCTTCTGCTTCTTTGAAATTAAACTACTTCAGCATACTTTCAGCTACAGACTTCATTCAACCTTTAAAACATTCACAAAAGTGTCAACTATTCAGCTATGATTCAGCTTATTGATGTATACAGCAGTTCTTGATTTAAATTTATAATGGGTGTGTATTGCGCAGAATGTTTAGGGCTAGAGTGGGTGACATGAGAAAGAGGATTGTGTAGATTGATGTTATGTTTCATGGAAAAATATTTTTTCAGAGATTTACGTCACTTGAGGAAAAGTTTTGCATATTTTGCATGATAAATGTTATTAAAATACCTCTGGACAATGTGAAGTATGGTATTTTTGACTATACCTTATGGCCCTTTTCCACTAGCGTGACTCGCCACAGCTCGACTCGGTTTTCTGCTTTTCCACTAGCACCTAGCTCCTGGTACCTGGTACATTTTTGGTAACACCTCAGCCCAGGTTCCAAGCGAGGTAAGGCGATACTTTAACGTGATGTCAACCGGCTGTCTTCCACTGATTGGCCAGAGCATCATCACTGGAAAAGTCACGAGCGCGACCTCCAACATGAGAATCAAACCCACTAATTTTAAAAACACTTGGGTAGCAGCACCCACTGAGCTGTACTGAGACTGTTATTTTTTCACGTTTCACGAGTTAAATGACTGATGTGTGGAAAACTTGTGTATGTGTAGTCAGGGTCATGTTCCCCAGTCTCGTCTTGTCCGATGTCATGCACTTCATGTTAAGTCATCACTCGTGTTGTCTTGTTATGCACTTCCTGTTTTATTTTGAAATAACTCTTCCCTCTTGTTTCAGGCACCTTTGCTTCCTGCCCTTGTGTGTTTCCCGCCAGTGTGATTGTCTTCCCACGCCCTGATTGTTTTCACCTGTGCCCTGTGTCGGGCGTGTTCTTTGATTTGAGAGAGGACAAACAACGACGTTCCGGTTAACTATTTATTCAAATTGGATCATTAAAAACTTGTATACAAGGACCTTCTCTGTTCAGGAAATCACAGTCTGCAAGCAGTTAGCTGTAACCACTGTTCCAGAAAAGGATGAAAAACTCTATTTCCAAAGCATAATATATATTTTGCTCAATGTGTTTGTAATTAGCATTCATTGGTCAAAACAGGTGGGGAGGAGCTGTGGTTTAGACTTAGCTCTCCCTTCTTTGGTGCACAGGCTGGTCCCAGCCTCTTGGCACTTGATGCATCCAACCACGAGAGACAGCACCCTGAAAAGAAACCTCCCTAATCTGCATAATTCATGATTTATTTGGAGTGCTTCTTCCGTCTCTAACCCCAGCGATGATCTAAGTAGACCTTGAGATGCTTCTGCCTTTGTTACTTTCTCAGATTACTTTAACAAAATGTTCTCCTATCCTTCCCTCCCATAGCTCAATAAACAACAAATGCACTCAAGGCCATAGCGTAGATCATTTGAGGCTCTCTGGTGACCTGACCTGACCCTTACATGTATTAATCCTTCGTACCACGGGACTAATGCTTGATTCCCTCTCATTATTGTCAGGTCACTTCAGCACAGTATCATTCTTTAACATAACTTCAAAGCCATCATTGTTTATTATTCAGTAATTACATACAGTTTAATGCATTATCAAAGAGGAAGAATTGTCAGAGAGAATGAGTGTGTCCTCTCGGTCATGTAAGTGAGAGTGCTTAGAGGTAGGAAATGAATCTTTCACTGGTATTCAAAATGCACAAGCAACACTAACAATCATCAGTAGTGTATAAATGGTGAATCATCTAGAACTTATCATCAAAATATCAAATGGATTATATATGTTTAAAGTTACCTACGAATCAAAACATAATGTATGAAGATGTCTCATAAACAAAATAAATGGGTTATATATGTGTAGTATTATCTTCTAAGAGACTAATCAGTAGCTAAGTGAGGTTACATCTCTAAACTAAGAAACTAATCAGCAGCTAAAATAAGGTTATATCTCTAACAATTCAGTGATGGTGTATGAGATGAAAAATTAACCCTAACACCTGTTACCTTGTGTGTATATATTGTCTGTGTCTCCCTTCCTCTCTCCCTGTCTGTCTCCCCTCCCTGTAAGAGTGATTTTTTGTTTCCTCGAAAGAGTGATTTTTCGTTTCCTCGTAAGAGTGAATTTTTGTTAGTTTTACTATAGTTTAGTTCAGTAGTGTTTTTCCTCCTTGAGAGTGATTTTCATTTTTGTACTTTGTTCAATAAAGACTTTCCCTTTTGAAAGGACCGTGAATGAGTCGTGCATTTGGGTTCAGCCTCCAGCCCCCCCTTGTCAGTACGAACTGGCCAAGACATGGACCCAGCCGACTCCAACCAGTTGACCGCGGCGGTCCGCTCCCAAGAAGCGCGACTAACTAAGCAGGAGGAACACCTGACATCCCTCGCCCGAGGGGTGCAAGGGTTGGCCAACAGTCAGGAAAGTTTCAAGGCAGCCATGACCATGGAGGTGAGGGAATTAGCCCTGCAGATCAGGCAGGCCCTCAGTCGTTCACAGCCTGAACCTTCGGCACCCCCGAATCCTTCTGCTAATCCTGCTTCACCTAGTTCACCTCCAGCCTCGCTCCGGCTAGCCCCATCAGAGAAGTTCTCCGGAGAGGGTGATAATTGTAGGTCTTTTATAGTTCAGTGTGAGCTACACTACGAACTCCAGCCCTCAGCCTTCCCAACAGACTCTGCCAAGGTGGCCTTTATGATTTCCCACCTTACAGGACAAGCGGCGGCGTGGGCAACCGCAGAGTGGGCTCGGGGAGCGTCAGTTTGCTCCTCCATAGACTCTTTTAAAGACTCATTAAAGAAGGTCTTCGATTGCACAGTACCGGGGAGGGAGGCGGCAAGAGAGCTGAGCACTATAAAACAAGGCAGACGCACAGTGGCCGATTACGCCATCCACTTCCGCAGCATAGCCGCTGACAGCGAGTGGAACGACGCGGCCCTACGGGACATGTTTTTGACTGGGCTCTCTGCCTCCATTCGGAGCTTGCTAATTCCCCTGGACTTACCTGCAGACTTGGACTCCCTCATCGCCCTGGCCATCCGGACAGGCAACCGGCTGAGGGACTGGGAGAGAGAGACCGTGACGCCTTTTCACCACCGGATAGCTGCTCAACCCCCTGTGCTGGCACAGTTTTCTCAACAGGCTGCAGCACCCCTAGAGCCCAGGGAGGAGCCGATGCAATTGGGGCGGACAAGGTTGTCCAGGGAAGAGCGACGTCACCGGTTACTGGAGGGCAGATGCCTTTACTGTTGAGGGACTGGACATCTGCTGGCTGCATGTCCAGCGAAAGGAGGGGGCTCACCAGGGAAGGGAGGGACTCTGGTGCGTTGGCCGTCCACGCCGGAAACTCCCCCTCGCACACCAACTACTGTCCAGGTAATCCTCGCTAATCACTCCATTTCTGTGGGGGCTTTAATTGATTCAGGGGCCGACGAAAGCCTGTTAGACTGGAATTTGGCCCGCAAGTGGCAGGTAAAAACTGAATTGTTATCCCAGCCCCTGGAAGCCACCGCTCTTGATGGCCATTTTATCTTTAGGATAACCCATGTCTTTTCACCTTTTTCATTCCGCTTGGCATCCAATGGTTCTCGGATACCCATGGCTGTCTAGGCACAACCCCCATGTTAATTGGGAAGCCGGAACTATCACAGCCTGGGGAGAGAGTTGTGTGGGAAACTGTTTAGCCATGGGTCAGAGACTGGCAATAGGTCAGGTCAATGCTAGATTGACAGACTCATCTCCTGGGGAAGAACCAGACTTGGTAACGGAACCTCCTGACCTAGCGACCATACCCATGGATTACCATGACTTTCGGGAGGTATTCAGCAAAAGCAAGGCTGCATCTTTGCCTCCCCACAGACCATATGACTGTGCCATTGACTTGATCCCAGGGGCCCCAATTCCCAAGGGCAGACTTTATGCCATTTCTGGTCCCGAGAAACAGGCCATGAAGGAGTGTATTGACACCTCACTCAAGGCTGGCCTAATTCGTCCCTCTTCATCTCCCGTGGGAGCCGGTTTCTTTTTTGTGGGAAAGAAAGACGGCTCCCTCCGTCCCTGCATAGACTATAGCCCCCTTAATGCCATTACTGTTAAGAACCGCTACCCTCTGCCCCTCATGTCCTCCGCTTTTGAACAGCTCCAGTCAGCTAGGGTATTTACTAAGCTAGACTTAAGAAATGCTTACCACCTGGTCCGGATCAGAGAGGGGGATGAATGGAAGACCGGTTTTAATACGCCATCAGGACACTATGAATACTTAGTCATGCCATTTGGACTTGCCAATGCCCCTGCTGTATGTCAGGCTTTTGTTAATGATGTCCTCCATGACTTCTTGAACTTGTTTGTATTTGTGTACTTGGATGACATTTTGATCTTTTCCCCTGATCAGCAGACTCATGTCCATCATGTCAGACTGGTTCTACAGCGCCTGCTGGAAAACCAGCTATATGTTAAAGCAGAAAAATGTGACATCCATGCCGATACGGTATTGTTCCTTGGCTTCATTGTAGCCTCGGGACAGATACGGATGGACCTGGCAAAAGTTAGCGCTGTGGCTCATTGGCCAACTCCTGATAGCCGCAAGAAGTTTCAGAAATTCCTGGGGTTCGCTAACTTCTATAGGCGGTTCATCAGAAACTTCAGCGCGATAGCAGCTCCACTCCATGCATTAACATCACCGCTGACACCCTTCCAGTGGTCCCCAGAAGCTGACCAGGCATTCAGGAGGCTCATTGACATGTTCACAACAGCGCCCATCCTCACGATGCCTGATCCAAGTCGTCAGTTTGTGGTGGAGGTAGATGCTTCCAGTGAAGGGGTGGGCGCCGTTTTATCTCAGCGGTCAGAGAAGGACCAAAAGATGCACCCCTGCGCCTACCTTTCCAGAAAGCTCTCCTCGGCCGAGCGCAATTATGACGTAGGGAACCGTGAGCTACTGGCAGTGAAGGTGGCCCTGGAGGAACGGCGACATTGGCTGGAGGGAGCACAACAACCATTCATCGCCTGGACGGATCATAAGAACTTGGAGTATATCAGGAAAGCAAAACGTTTAAACGCACGACAAGCTAGATGGACATTGTTTTTTAACCGCTTTGATTTTGTCTTGTCTTACAGGCCGGGGCCCAAGAACACCAAGCCAGACACTCCCTCTCGCCTTTACGACCCCGAGTCTGTTGCCAAGGTCCCCGAGCCCATCCTGCCACTGAACCGTGTGGTAGGGGCGGTGACTTGGCAGATAGAAGCTGAGGTGAAGCAGGCCAATGGTGTGAGCGCGCCACCTAGTGGTTGCCCAGCCAATCGGCTGTTTGTCCCAGTGGCCCTGCGACCTCAGGTGATTCACTGGGCTCACACCTCGCTGCTTACCTGCCACCCGGGGGTGAGCCGTACTATGTTTGTCATCAGGCAACGCTTCTGGTGGCATGCTATGGAGCAGGATGTCCGGGAGTATGTGGAGGCCTGTTGGGTCTGCGCCCAGAACAAAACGTCCTCGAGACCTCAGATGGGATTGCTCCATCCCCTCCCAGTCCCCAGTCGGCCCTGGTCGGACATTTCGCTGGACTTTGTTTCGGGAATTCCCTTGTCTGAAGGTAACACCACTGTATTGACAGTGGTGGATCGTTTCTCCAAGATGGTGCACTTCGTTGCCTTGCCTAAGTTGCCGTCAGCCAAGGAGACGGCTGAGATAATGCTGAACCATGTTTTCTGCCTCCATGGCCTCCCTAGAGACATAGTGTCCGACCGGGGCCCTCAGTTCGTATCACGTTTCTGGTCAGAGTTCTGTGCGCTGATGGGGGCTACTGTTAGTCTCACGTGGGGTTACCACCCCGAGTCCGATGGACAGACTGAATGCCTTAACCAGGAGCTGGAGACTTGCCTCCGCTGCCTCATCTCCCAGAATCCATCCACCTGGAGTAAGCACCTGACCTGGGTTGAGTATGCCCACAACTCCCTTCCCACCACAGCCACTGGTCTGACACCTTTTCAAGGTGCCTATGGATACCAGCCCCCACTGTTTCCTGACACAGAAAAGGAGGTAGTGGTGCCGTCGGCGCATGCTCTAGTTCGTCGTTGCTGGCGGGTCTGGGCAGCAGCCCGCAGGGCCCTCCTGCGGACCTCGGCCCGGATGAAAAGGGCTGCTGACCGGAGGCGCTGCCTGGCACCAACCTACAAGCCAGGCCAGAAAGTCTGGCTACCCACCAGGGATCTGCCCCTCCATGTAGATTCCAGGAAGCTGGCGCCCAGGTTCGTTGGTCCTTTCCCTGTTTTGAAAGTTGTTAACCCTGCTGCTGTTCGTCTTCTTCTCCCCAGATCCCTCAGGGTCCATCCCACTTTCCACGTGGGGAGACTTAAACCAGTAAAGGACAGCCCCATGGTCCCTCCTGCCAAGCCCCCCCCGCCCCCCCGAATGATTGACGGCAGTCCAGTTTACACGGTTAAGCAGCTACTGGCAGTCCGGAACAGAGGCAGAGGACATCAGTTCCTGGTTGACTGGGAGGGCTATGGTCCAGAGGAGCGCTCGTGGATTCCCTCCAGCTTCAGTGAGGACCCTGGCCTCATAGATGACTTTTACCGCCGCCATCCTCAGGAGCCTGGGCCGTCTGGTGCCGTCCCTAGAAGGGGGGGTACTGTCATGTCTCGTCGTAAATGTTAAGTCTTGTCTTGTGTTAGTTAGGGTCAAGTCCAGGGTTCCACGTGTATGTGTAGTCAGGGTCATGTTCCCCAGTCTCGTCTTGTCCGATGTCATGCACTTCATGTTAAGTCATCACTCGTGTTGTCTTGTTATGCTCTTCCTGTTTTATTTTGAAATAACTTTTCCCTCTTGTTTCAGGCACCTTTGCTTCCTGCCCTTGTGTGTTTCCCGCCAGTGTGATTGTCTTCCCATGCCCTGATTGTTTTCACCTGTGCCCTGTTACCTTGTGTGTGTATATATTGTCTGTGTCTCCCTTTGTCCTGTGCCAGTTCGTCACGTCCCACGATAGGTGAACCAGCGTCCAGCTCCATGCTCATGCAATATCAGGTTTTGTGTTTCGTGTAAGAGTAATTTTTCGTTTCCTCGTAAGAGTGAATTTTTGTTAGTTTTACTATAGTTTAGTTCAGTAGTGTTTTTCCTCCTTGAGAGTGATTTTCATTTTTGTACTTTGTTCAATAAAGACTTTCCCTTTTGAAAGGACTGTGAATGAGTCGTGCATTTGGGTTCAGCCTCCAGCCCCCCCTTGTCAAGGAGGACGAGAGAAAGAGAAAAGTTTCAGACAATTTTTAGACCCTCTCCCACTCTAGCTGATGATGACACCCACTCTAGCCCTGAACATTCTGGGCAATACACACCCATTATAAATTTGAATTTTGTCCAAAACTTGGATGATGTTTAAACTGTCATAAATCAGAAACTTTTGGAAGTATTAATAAGCTGATTAAGATATTAATAGTTAAAACATTTATGAACGTTTTAAAGGTTGAATGAAGTCTGTAGCTGAGAATATGCTGAAGTTTTTGAAGTTCAAAGAAGTAGAAAATTTGAGGAGTTTGAGGACTGTTTCAATGCATTTCTATGGGACAAAAAAATCTGAAAAAGTTAAATATTTTAAAAAGTATAAATAGTATGAAAAAGTTACTAGCAATAAATGTCCCCAAAAAGGCACATGTTTTGATATATGAATTGTTGAAATAGCACAATGTATGAATGACTAGAAGAACTGCCAAAAACGGCGGAAAAAGTAAGAACTAGAAAAAGCATTCTCAAGAAGGGAATGCAGGTGAATGCTGAAAGCAGCTGAATGACATTGCTGAAGCAATGTTGAATGAGCTGAAGAAATTTTTAAAACAACGCTGAATTAGCTGAAGAAACTAGCTGAAGTAATATTGAAAAGGCTGACGCTAAAGCTGAAACATATAACTTGTACCAGTGCTAACATAGCTGAAGCAATAAGTGAGAATAGATTAAAAAGTAGTAACTGGAAGAAGGAGGTTTAGTCAGACAAAAATGAAACATTTATAGTTTACTCAAATATATGAATATATATAATAAACTGACAGCTTGAAATCATTCTCAAACAAATATTAATAAAGATGAAGCAATATCTGAGGAGTAAAATTAGAATGTGTAAGCAGGAGGTTGAATATGAAAAGGTGGAAAATGCCTCTTGTTAAGTGTGTTAAGTGTATATATATACATATGAATGAAAAATGTGAAACTCCTAAGATGGGAGTTTTGTGTGAGATGGTTGGAAATTACTTGAATTGTTAAAAATTAGTATGAGAAGAGCTGAAATCTGCAGCTATACCTGATAGTAAGGAAAGCTGATGAACTAGCAATAACATAGCTGAAGCAATGGCTGAGAAAAGATCAAATAGTAGAACATGTAAGAAGGAGGCTGATGTTGTATGAAATGGCTGGAAATAACTTGAATTGTGGAAGATTAGTATAAAGAAATAGAAAAGTTAAAATCAACTCAAATATATTTAAAAGTAACAGCTTCAAAACATTGCTGATCCATTACTAATATGGGTAAAGCAATATCTGAAAGGTAAAAGAAGTGTACGCAGGAGGCTGAATGACATAACATGCTGGGAAAATACCTGAATTGTTTTAACGTAAGTCTAAAATAATGTGTGAAAGTATATAAACATATATAAGTGGAAAAATATGAAATTCTTAAAAAGACAAAAATTTAAATCCTTCAAAATAACATGTAAGGGTTGAAGAGGTGGAAAACCAAAAGTCAGGACATGAAGAATCTCCAAATCCTGAAATCTCCATTAGGAGAACAAACTGAAATGTAAGCGAAATAAACTGTTGGAAATGTTTAAACACTCCCCACAAAGGTTTAAAGTCATTGAGAGGCTAATTAGAGAGAGAGAGAGAGAGTGTGTGTGTGTGTGTGTGTGTGTGTGTGAGATCAGGTATTGCGTGAAGTCTGCACCTGTGAGCATGTTAGAGTAGGTTCTTTTATTGGAAGCCCAAGAACAAACCGGAGAGGTCTTCAGTCAACAGACGAAGAATTTATTCAGGTCACAGGTAAAGTACAGCAGCGCTGGGTGCGTAGTGACGGAGCTCAGTCAGGATCTCAGCCAAAACAAACACAGCTTTGAGAAAACAGTTCACATTTATAATTCACAGTATCTTCTTGGGCTGGTCCTGCCCAGTGCAAAGGTTGGACTTTATGATAGAGTATGATGAGTCAGTGATGCTGTCCACTCTTGGTTTATGATGTGTGTGCAGAATATGTGTTAAGTATGTGTGTGAATCTGCTGTGAGTCAGGCGTGTATCTATTGTAACAGACCTAGCTGACAGAGAGAGAAGACACTGCAGTTACATCTTGTACTTGCTTATCAGCTGAGAGTCACCGCTATCTGGTGTCGTAGGGACACTCATCAGGTTATGTGCGTTCAAGCACAGAACAGAGCACACAGTGTCAGATCATCTAATTGTAACAGAACAGTGCATACATGATGTCAAATCACAATCGTAACATTACTAAATAATGCATATAGTGTCAAATCATAGCTTAAATATAGCATCAAATTATAACTTATTCATAATAAGCAGATGCCATTTTCTCTCAGGCACGAGGCAGACAGCAGGAGAGCAGACCGGGAGAGATGGTAGCAAAAACAAAGCAAACGCGAAGCAAGGAGTAGCAGACAGCCGCGGATAAATGCAGAGACATCCGCAGGCAGACCTGGTAGCCACAGACGAATCCAGGTTTCATCCTGATAAGCTGTGAGCCGAGGAGAAAACCCCCCTTTGTGAGAGTAAATGTTTGTTGAGACTCCCGTGAGTTAGCACATCGTTAGCTGGCAGTTCGATAGCTGTTGAGGAGGAAAAAATGTATTGTTCCATTAACTTGGTTTAAGTTGGTCTATATTGCTTAAAATATACCATATGATGTTTTCCTATGTTTTTCTGTGACTTTTGTGGATTTTATATGGTACTTTATTGTTTGGAAAAAAAAGATCGTTAGTTTAATGCTAATGCTAATAGCAACCACAATATGCCAATCAATAACCCGAATTGCTAATTGCTCTATTGTTTATGCTTAGCTCATGTTAATCGCTAGGGCTGGGTATCACCAGGTACCTCGCGATATGATACTATCACGATATTTTGCCCATGATAATGATAATATCACGATACAGCAATTCTGCGATAATCGATATATTGCAAGAAGTTTCATCCACGATACATCACGATATCTGTGTCACTGAAGAAATTCTGAATTAATTGACTGCACTGAATCCATTTCACATGAATTACAAAACATTGTGCGTTAAGGATGCACCGATTGCAATTTTCTGGCCGATCATAATCACTGATTTTTAAAAAGCCTGACCTGCCAATTTCAATTTTTGGCCAATTTTTATATAACCAACAGCATACACCTTCAATATTCGAATCTTATTTTATTGAAAAACAATACCTGTGAAAAGATAAAATATAAACTTGTTGTTTTACCTGCACATGAGGTAGTTCTCTCAAATATAAATGAAAATGATTTTCAAAATAATGATGTAAGTGTTTATATTGTCATTATCTAAACAGATAGAGCGCGAGAGAGATGGATGAACACGCACACAGACACACACCTGACGGGCAGAAGCGCTCATTGACTGGCACAGAGAAATGTGCGTCTGGTGTGAACGGAAGGGCTCCGGCTCGCGCATGATTTTCGTTGCGCTGCGCTTAGCAGCGCTTCCACGTCCTGGCGTCAGCCCTCTCTCACACAGAGCAGAGGGGGTCAGTGGCTGACTTTCAGTGCGGTGTGCAAAAGTATTCAGCCCCCCAGAGTCAATACTTTGTGAAACCACCTTTTGCTGCAATTACAGCTGTGAGTCTTTTGGGGTATGTCTCTACCAGCTTTGCACATCTGGAGACAGAAATCTTTGCCCATTCTTCTTTACAAAACAGCTCAAGCTCAGTCAGATTAGATGGAAAGCGTTTTCAGATCTTGCCACAGTTTTTTGATTGGATTTAGGTCTGGACTTTTACTAGGCCATTCTAACACATGAATATGTTTCATTTTAAACCATTCCATTGTAGCCCTGGCTTTATGTTTAGGGTCGTTGTCCTGCTGGAAGGTGAATCTCCGCCCCAGTCTCAAGTCTTTTGCAGACTCCAACAGGTTTTCTTCCAAGATTGCCCTGTATTTGGCTCCATCCATCTTCCCATCAACTCTGATCATCTTCCCTGTCCCTGCTGAAGAGAAGCACCCCCAGAGCATGATGCTGCCACCACCATGTATGACAGTGGGGATGGTGTGTTCAGAGTGATGTGCAGTGTTAATTTTCCACCACACAGCGTTTTGCATTTAGGCTAAAAAGTTCAGTTTTGGTCGCATCTGACCAGAGCACCTTCTTCCACATGTTTGCTGTGTCCCTCACATGGCTTCTGGCAAACTGCAAACGGGAATGCTTGTGGTTTTCTTTTAAAAATGGCTTTCTTCTTGCCACTCTTCCATAAAGGCCAGATTTGTGGATCTCTGCAGTTCATCCAGAGTCACCATGGGCCTCTTGGCTGCATCTCTGATCAGTGCTCTCCTTGTTCGGCCTGTAAGTTTAGGTGGACGACCGTGTCTTTGTAGGTTTTCAGTTGTGCCATACTCTTTCCATTTCCGGATGATGGACTGAACAGTGCTCCGTGAAATGTTCAAAGCTTGGGAAATCTTTTTATAGCCTAACCCTGCTTTAAATTTCTCCACAACTTTATCCCTGACCTGTCTGGTGTGTTCCTTGGACTTCATGATGCTGTCTGCTCCCCAATATTCTCTTAACAAACCACTGAGGCCATCACAGAACAGCTGTATTTGTACTGAGATTAAATTACACACAGGTGGACTCTATTTAGTCATTAGGTCAACATTCGATCATTCAGCAATCATCAGGCAACTTCTGATGGCAATTGGATGCACTCAGAGAAAAGGGGGCTGAATATTTTTGCACACCGCACTTTTCAGTTTTTTATTTGAAAAAATAAATTAAAATCATGTATAATTTTCTTTCTACTTCACAATTGTATGCCACATTGTGTTGGTTTTTCACAAAAAATTCCAATAAAATATATTTATGTTTGTGGTCATTACGTGACAAAATGTGGAAAAGTTCAAGGGGTATGAATACTTTTGCAAGCCACTGTAGATAAGATCGGTAGATGAGATTGGTTTCACATAAAAGAAATGCCGATCCTGTAAAATTAAGGAAATCGGCGCAAATCGATCGGTGCACCCCTATTGTCAATCAAATTCACATGAATGACAGCCAAGTAAAACAAAGTGTATACTGCACACAGTGGCTCTTCTTAACACACAATGTCCAATGTGCTTATGTTACGTTTTGCTATTCCTCCACCCTGCGCCATTTTGTTCTTCTTCTTTTAACGATTTCCGGCAGGCTGTACTGCGTCATTTCCTTTCAAAGAGTACGCTACCTCTGCACCCAGTCTTATTCATGGTAAGCGCCATCATAAGGAGGCTTGAAGTAGTGTAAATCAAAATTGCAGCAGGGTTTTGTGGGAGAATCTGTTTAGAACGGCTGTATGTTTATTGTGTAAATATCAATATTTGGCAGCAGTCTATCAATAACGTACCACACGACAAAATATCGCGATATATTGTTGTATAGATATTTTGGCACACCCCTACTAATCGCTATGTTAATCACTACGCTAAAGCTAAGTTTACATGCATTTTGCATTGGGAAGATGCAGTTATTTATTTTTCTATGCAATTTGATGGAATGGGTAACAGTACCATTTAAGGTGTGGTATATTTCATTTTGACCGAGAAATTGTATTTTGTGTAATAGCTAGATATTAAAAAGGTGAATTAAAATAGTTAAAAACTGATGATATAAGATAAATAGAGGTTGAAAAGGATGCATAAATTATCTGTCTCTCAAATTAAATCGAAGGCAACTGGACTTGTATTTGTCTGTGGAAAACGTTTCACCTCTTATCCAAGCGGCTTCATCAGTTCTTATGCATTGGTCTCTCTAGTCCGCACTAGTCTGACCAAGAAGGTGGAGTAGGACCCAGGTATTTAACCATTGTTGTGGTCTCATGTGGACGACAGTCATTAGGGTCAGGTGACCCTGTTGTTATCCCGTGTGAACGACAGTCGTTAGGGTCAGGTGAGCCCCTGGTGGATGACGATCGTTGAGAGTCGTCTGAGGTTATGTTGTTGATTCTTCTGGGTACCGATGAAAGGGCGACATCGTAGATGGGGGATAGATGGTGTCGCAGACCCCCTCCCCCCGTATAGCGATGGCTTCTCCACTTTTACATAGATGGCTTCTTTGACTCCCCTTTCAAACCACCTGTCCTTTGCACTCCTCACTGCATTTGACCGCATATATCAGGTTGCTTTTTTGATTGTGTGGTGTTTTGTCTTTGGGATGTACCAGTTTCTGCCTGAGCGTGTTACTGGGTTTCAAACATACAGAGATTTGATGTTTGTTAAAAATCCTCCTGAGTTTCTCTGAGACCCCAGACACGCATGGAATGATGATGTTTCTGCGTTTATCTTTCATTTTCTCAGCATTCTCCGTGTTGGTATTCTTTCTGGCGCGTGTTGTTGTTTTGCCAAATGTCCATCTCGGATAGCCACAAGTTTTCAGAGCTCCCTTTAGATGTTTATGTTCTTCTGCTTGGGCCCGAGTGGAGGTTGGTATGTTGTCAGCCCTGTGTTGCAGGGTTCTGATAACACTCAGTTTGTGCTCCAGTGGATGATGTGAGTCAAAGAGTAGATATTGGTCTGGGTGTGTGGGCTTCCTGTATACCCCAATGTGGAGGCTCCTGTCCTCAGCAAGGTGAACATCACAGTCCAAGAATGGTAGGTGGTTGTCTTTGACATCCTCTCTTGTGAATTTGATGTTTTTGTCCACCGAGTTTATGTGTTCGGTAAAGGCTTGTAGATCTTGGGTTTTAATCTTTACCCATGTGTCATCCACATACCTAAACCAGTGGCTTGGTGGTGTTCCCTTGAAAGAGTTAAGGGCCTTTCGCTCTACCATTTCCATGTATAGATTGGCCACAATGGGGGACACAGGTGAGCCCATAGCACAGCCGTGCTTTTGTCTGTAGAAGTTGCCGTTAAACTGGAAATATGTGGTTGTGAGGCATAAATCCAGTAACTGGCAAATCTGGTCTGGTTTGAGGTTTGTTCTGTCATGTAGTGTGTGATCTTGTTCCAAGTGATTCCTCACGGTTTCCACTGCCTCCATGGTTGGAATACAGGTGAATAAGGAGGTCACATCGTATGACACCATGGTTTCATCTTGTGCCATTTTCAAGCCTTTGATTTTATTTACAAAGTCTAATGAGTTTCGAACATGATGTGGTGTGTTCCCAACCAGGGGGGCTAAGATGTTGGCTACAAGCTTAGTGATATTGTAGGTTACTGAATTGATGCTGCTTACGATGGGTCGGAGTGGTGCCCCTTCCTTATGGACCTTGGGGAGTCCATATAGGCATGGAATGGTGTCCTGAGGATAGAGATGGAGGTATTGTGGCCGGTCAAGGGCTATTGTTGTAGTTTTTGGAGACATTCAATGACCTTTCTTTTGTAGCCACTGGACGGATCTCGCTTCAATATTTCGTAGGTACTTGTGCCATTTAATAGAGTGGCAACCTTAGCATGGTAATCACTTGTATTCAGAATTACTGTGCATCTCCCTTTGTCAGCTGGAAGGATAGTGATGTTCTTATCCTTGCTTAGGGATATCACCGCTTTTCTTTCATGACAGGTGAGGTTCGAAGGTGGAGCCTTAGCATTGGACAGGGTTGCTGACACCTTAAACCTTAGCTGTTCTGCTTCAGTTTCTTTCTTTTTTCCTTATAGCTGATTCTGTAGCTGTGATGAGTTCAACTATAGGAACTTGTTCTGGTGTAACAGCAAAATTTAGCCCTTTTGTTAGGACCTCCTTCTTGGGCTGGGTAAGTTCCCTGTCAGATAAGTTCTTTACCCATCTGTCTGTTTTGTGTGTTGGTTTGTCTCCTGTTCCTCTTTTGAGGTTCCTGCTTTGTTACCTGAGTTAATTGTCTTGTGTTGGAGATTGCAGAATTTCTTTCTTTGCCTTTCTTTGCCCTTGGTGTGTTGGGCTAGTTGGGCTTTCGTGGTGAAGTCAACAACCTTTTTAAACAATGCAATTGGTAGGAGTGTTTTCAAATTTTGGAAAAAGTGGTCAGCTTTTTCCTTGAGCCTTTCTATGGTGAATAGGACCTGCCTTACTCTCTCATTAAGGAGGTGATTCTGAGCTTTGTCTAGAATCTTATTGGCTCTGTGTCCTTTTACTGTGGAGCGCAACTGTAGGCTAGTTGGTATGAGCCTATTTTGCCTGCACCTCAGGCTAAACCGTAGTTGGTTTCTGTGGTCTGCGATTTTCCGAGCCAGCCTTTCATATTCTCGCACTGCCTTTAGGGTATCCACCCCAAATTTCTCAGCAATATGTCTGTTTAACAAACGTATGGCCCAACACAGAAGGGCAAACTCCTCAGGTCCTGTCTCAGCTGTCTACTCCCATCTGAAGGAAAAGGCACACTCCTTTGAAGACAGCAATGTCAAAATCTTGGACAGGGAGGACAGATGGTTTGAAAGGGGAGTCAAAGAAGCCATCTGTGTAAAAGTGGAGAAGCCATTGCTATACAGGGGAGGGGGTCTGCGACACCATCTATCCCCCATCTACAATGTCGCCCTTTCATCGGTACCCAGAAGAATCAACAACATAACCTCAGACGACTCTCAACGATCGTCATCCACCAGGGGCTCACCTGACCCTAACGACTGTCGTTCACACGGGATAACAACAGGGTCACCTGACCCTAATGACTGTCGTCCACATGAGACCACAACAATGGTCAGGTGAAACCAGTACTTTCACAGGTACTTTGGTGGACCCACCCACAAGAGGTTAAATACCTGGGTCCTACTCCACCTTCTTGGTCAGACTAGTGCGGACTAGAGAGACCAATGCATAAGAACTGATGAAGCCGCTTGGATAAGAGGCGAAACGTCTTCCACAGACAAATACAAGTCCAGTTGCCTTCGATTTAATTTGAGAGAGAGATAACAATGACCTGGACGAATGAGAACAATCACAGACATATGCATAAATTATGTGTTTGTTAAAAATACTATTGTTATGATAATTCATGAATAATTTATTGAGTTTATGGTTAAAACTAATTGTTCTGATTCATAATAATTCATTATTATGTGTTTATGTATTTTCTTGATTTTTGGTGATATATTTCATGTTTTGAACTGAGAAAATTATGAAATCTCATAAGAAACTGAGACAGAATCAGATGAAGTTTCTTACAACTATGCACCTTCTGTGTAGGTTTTATTTATTTATTCATTTATTGCTAGTCTTGAACTACTGTCCGAGAAATAAAGAGAGAGAGAGACGAATAAAATGGCAAGCCCAGCCCAGCGATTCCGAGAGAGAGAGAGTTGGAGATACAGTGTGGCCAGCTGCAGAACCCACCTTGACAACTCCAGATCATCTGAATCTCACACTCGGAGAACAGATAAGACACACACACTCCTCGCCTAACCTGGTAGTAGCTATAAAAATTTAGGACAAAGAAACTGAATAGACACTGATACACAGAAGACACACACATTGGATCCTACTTTTTGAACTGAACTTACCAGAATATCGAGCTCTCCAGCCTGACTTCAACGGATCTTTCTTTTTGTTTTCTTTTATTTTGTGGTGCCTTACTTTGATAAATAAAAATACAGCCAAGCTGTTCATGTTTATTATTTTCCATGCATTCATATTAAAATATCACCTGTTCAAATACCAACACTCACTCCTTTTTTGCAAGTCATTTCCTGGAGCTAGAATGATGTGAGTATCCATTAAACCACAAAGTCAGGACTAAGTGTGCTACACATTAATTACCAAATAACTTTTTTAACTTTTTTTGTTTTGGGGGGGTTCATTTGATGTATTTATTGCTGAACAGCAGTACCGTTGCTAAATCTCTCACAACTGCAATATAGATGACAACCTTGACTGAGAGTCACTGCACAGAACATCAGAACATAAACATTAATTCTGGCTTTAGTAAAAAACAAAAAATCAATTAGTCCCTTCAAAATGCCTGTTAAACGTGACTGGGAGGACCTAAAGAGTTCTTAGTGTCTAACATTCCCTGGCAGTGATATACATATCATGAACTTGTGTGAGGTTTTGTCTCTGTGATTACAGGGTTATTGGGCTGATAGAAAGCTGTCACACCATCAATCATGAAAAGGGATCATGAATCACTCAGTCCATCCTGATTGAATTTAAGAAATGTCTTGGTAGGTTTATACTGCCTGCCACTCAGGATAACTCAGCAGCATGATGGGTGAAGTGTGTGTGTATGTGCAGGTGTATTTGTGTATGTTGGTCTTAGCTGGAAAGACATTTGGAAACTGCACAGGATCATGCTTATTATTCATTATCACACAACATCCGGAACATGCACTTCAACTGGTAGCAGCAAAAGTCTGGTAGCTCTGAGTTTTTACTCAACCTTTGCTTTATTTTTGGGTTTTTTTTTTTTTTTTTTTGGTATTTTGTCAACTACTGGTGGATATACTTCTGTGAGGAGAGGAGTTTGTTCCAGAGAGGAAGAAGTCTGGAGGATGCGACCCTGTTCCAGCTGAGATGAAGAGGTGCTTCCGTGGTTGTCATGTTGGTGGTGCAAAGGTGAAGGCTTGGAGGTGGAGATGTTCTATAGGTCCTTTCTGCCATCAGTCATCATGGGAAATATCAACTCTCTGCCCACCAGCTGCGATGGGCTGGAGTTATTGGTGAAGACTCAGGAAGTAGAAATTTTTTCAGATCATAAAACTTGTGCACATCCCACCAATGGCTACTGCTTAAAATCCATGTGAAGTTCTCTATGAAGTCACTGCTAGGATACAGACTAAACATCCTTAGACACTTTTAATAATATCTGGGGACTTCAATCATGTTTCACTGATTGATTCACTGGGGGATGGGGTGGAGAGATGCACAATGAAGATGGTGGAGGCTATTCTGAACATATTGGATCACCCAATTCATAACATCTTGATGGACCAAGAAAAGAATGGTGGTGGACGGCTCCTCTCTCCTTTGTGTCATCAGCCATCAGGCTTTTTAATTCTCTGCAAATGGTAGATGAGCTAGACAATTGAATTTCCCTTTGGGGATTAATAAAGTAATTCATATTCGTATGCATATTGTATGTATACATTAGAAATGTCTCTGCACTGAAGGAAACAAATGGGACCTCTGTGTTATATACTTACAGTAGGTAGATCTCAAAAACAAAGCCTCTCAGCTATATGCTGATATTGGCAAAGCAGTTAGGCAGAAAATATTTTTGCAAACTGTGCTCTGCAAAACAGAAGTTTTACAGTCATGAACAAGTGTCCTTGTGAGCCTCTATCTGTCTCCAGATGGAGATCAATGGAGAGTCACTAATTGATTGTATGTTTTGATGTCTTCCTCTGACATTTAGCTACAGTACATCGTCTCTGCTTCATTTCAGTGCTGCAGTAATAGATGTGTGTCACTTGTTTAGCTATGTTTTCAGTGGACACCTGAAATAAAGGATTAAAAATAATGAATTAAGTAGCAAAGAACTAAAGCAGCCTGGCTATTTTAAAAAATAGCCAGGCTGCTTTAGTTCTTTGCTGAGTGTTCATTTGAAGTAATTATTCCTTAAAAGAAGGCTGGGTGAGCTGGCATAGAAATCAATTACAATAATTCTAGCCACTGCTTTTGTTCAAGAACAGAAATACTACTAATGAGCTGCATAGATTCCATCTGATTCCAGTCTAGGCCAGGCTTTGCATTCTCACTCCAATTCTCTTAATTTTTGTTTCATGTATGTGCATTCTCTCTCTTCTCTCTCTCTCTCTCCCTCTCTACACACACACACACACACACACACACACAGCAGTCACACACACACACAGCAGTGCCCAACAGTTCAAAGCTTCCACAATTCAAAGCCATTTAGCAGTCTGTACCACTGCAGTGAAACCCCAGTAATTACAAGCAGGAAGGCTTAATCAGGGTCTTTGACTTTAGGAATGAACGCACAAATGGTGTATGTTATTCCATACCACCCGTCCTCCACCTTTTACAAATTATGAAATGCTGAGGGAGTCCCACTTATCTACTCTCATTAATAAAAAACAATCATCAAGGCTTTAATGAACCCTGCTTTATCTTGAAACTGACAAGTTAAGTTTTCTGTGTAGTCCTTCCTGCAGTCAAAATGTCTTGAGCTTTAGAGGACTTCCTCAGTACGGCTATCCATTCAGTTCCACCAAATCAATACTCTCGGTATCCTCAAGCAACACTAAAAGATGAATGTTTTCATACATATTAAAGCCTTCTGCCTCTGGGGGGAAATTGTTCACCTCTTCAACTCCGCTGGAGGAAAGTGCTTAGCATTCTCTGTGAAAGATTACAGGCTCTATCATCTTCCCCTTCAAAGACAGACATACAGTGTGGTAAGGATACCACAGTACTAGATAAAGGCTTCTTGCAGTCTTGAGCAGTGGCTCTAATTTCTATATACTTTTACATTTAAAAAGTGAGAGTGAGGGTTGTCTGTGAGTTGGCGAGCAGATTTGTAATGCAATTATTGCTGCTTACTGAATATGGAACATCCAGGCCTATTATTATTAATCAAGATCAACAGTGCATTATTACATCACCATCCAATTAAAACTGTTACCTGACATAATATATAATAGTCATATCCATACAATCTCACAGGGTAATGAGTAATGTTACATGTTGCATGTGCTGAATGGCCCAGTCAAAGTACAGACCTAAATTGTATTGAGAATCTGTGGCAAGACTTGAAAATTGCTGTTCATGCTCTCCAACTGATATGACTGAACTGGAGCTATTTTGCAGAGAAGAATGGGCAAAAATTGCAGTCTATAGATGTGCAAAGCTGGTAGAGACATACCCCACACTGTGAAAAAAAAAAAAAAACCTAAAAAAACAGTAATTTTCCGGCAGCTGGGGCGCCAAAAAAATACCGTGAAATTACAGAAAATTACTTTCACATAAAAATATGGTAATATTCCATAATTAAAATACAGTTTGTAGCTGTAATTTTCACAAGATTTTGTCATTTTTTAGGATGTTTTTAAAGTTTAATTAAAAACATTTTCACATTTTAAAACAATGAAATTACCTATAAATATGGTAAATAAATGTTGTAATACAAATAATGATGCTTAAATTTACAGAAGCGTGTTGTTATTAGTTGGGTTTAATGGCATTATTTTATGTAACAAGGTTGTATATTAATTTATATTTGACGTAATATAACAGTATACAACACAAAATAATTTGATTAATCTTTCAAAACATGTCAAAAAAAGCGTGAAAAACTAGATATTGGGTTTACAATTGCAACAATTTACTTCTAATTTTAGATCATATCAAATATAAATTTAGTTTTTATGTGTTTTTTTGGCCAGTAGGAAAGGGGCTTAAGTGAATTGTGTTTGAATGAGACTTAGCTTAACAAGAACAAGGCAAGGCAAGGCAAGGCAATTTTATTTGTATAGATCATTTTTACAAACAGTTTGTCTCAAAGGGCTTTACACAGCATCATGACAACATCCTCTGCCCTTAGACCCTCACATCAACTGAGGAAAAACTCCCAAGAAAATCCTTTTAACAGGGAAAAATGGAGAAACCTCAGGGTGAGCAACAGAGGAGGGATCCCTCACCCAAGACGGCAGACGTGCAAAAGATGTTGTATACAGACAAGAAAACAATTTACAGCATGGAATATGGAAAACATGGAAATGGAATCAGTCTGTTAACGAAAAATGATGAAGGAATCTCCTGGTGGGCAGGGAGGGAAGGCCAGCTTAATGGGACTACTGGATGGCAGACTGGGTCGTGAGCAGGGAGTGCAGGCCGGTTTAACAGCAGGAGAAAGGAGGTGATGGAGGCGGCGGTTGGTTGGTTGGTGCAGGGGGATGAAGCTCTGAAGAGAACTGTGGAAATACAGAGAGAGTGTGAGACAGTTAGTTAGTTCACAAAAGCAAATGTAATGACTCACTGTTAACTGATAAGTTAATTTGTTGACTAGTTAGTTGCTGCTCATAAAACGTACAGTTGGTAGTGAATCTCTTTTTTTGTTAGGCTTGTATGATTCATGTGAAAATAGCAGGATCTTGTAAGCCATTATTTTACTGCTTAAAGACAGAGTCTAGAGGTTTGTTCGTTGCAGTTTGTAAACACAACATTCAAACTGAGCCTCTTGCAGGCCTCCTGCCCCTGACAGCAGCAGCAGCAGCAACAGGACTAGTCAGGTCTGCAAAGGGAAAAACAGTCCGAGTGAACCGCTGGAGCCGCGGGCCGATACACTGCCGTCGCCGGCTATGGGAGCCTCCAGGACCATGGTGCGACGAGTAGGAGAACCGTGGTGGTGAGCTGCCACTGCTAGTAGAAGTTAGTGTCAAGCTAGTGGGTGTTAGCAGTGGCGAATAGCATCCGCCACTAGCACTCGCTAGCATCTGGAACAGCTAGCAGGGACACAGCTTACTCTGACAGGAAACGCCGACACCAGCCCTGCTTTTGTAACATTTCAATTGCCTTCATGCTAAAAAAATGGGTCAGTGCCTTTTACAGACTGAGTAAAGCCATAGTGGTAAATTACTATATACTTGCCTTGCAGCTTCGTCCTTCCTCCAGTCTCGATATTCGCTGCCGAACAATGTCCTTCCAGCAACCCAAACAGGAACGGCGCTTTCCACAGGAATTTGACAAGTGCTCGGCGTTACGTTGTTCAGTGTTCCAACAGCCAATGGCATGTCGCGTTGTTCTCATGACGTTGTTCCGGCCCCAGTCTGCAGACTTTTTTTAATTGCACAAATAGTGTGCAGAGAGATGTTGCAGCAGCAGAATATTTAAGTCAGACATGCTGTGAAAGAATTCAAGACTTTGTGATTTATATTGTTTGCAATTCCTGCCTCTACATGTATTTAGATTTTTTTTTTTTTTTTTTTTTAGAAATAAATAACACAGTGTGGCCTTGCAATGTTTTATACTTTCTCACTATTACTTTTTATTCCTATAAATTGTATTTTCACTGTTTACCTCACATTTTTTAATTTGATGTATTTTTGTGTTAATACAGTTATATAATTAAGCCCGTATGTGAAACAAAATGAAAGATATTTGGATCTTTATTATACCAGCACATGCTCAATATCTATTTCCTTTTCAGGATATGCTGAAGGCATACCAGGAAGGTGGAGTGGCTCTGATGGCAGTGGTCATTCAGGAGCAAGGGTCTGCAGGAATTCCTTTTGAAGCTCAAGACAAGTCATTCATACTCAGACTACAGACTCAGACTTTTTCCTGGATTAAAATTAAAATAAGGTGGTGGTACTGTAACCTAACGCACCACCACCAAAAAAATGTTCTACAGATATTATCCACAAATGTCTGAGCGTTAATGGGACTGTGTTTGCATCCTAAACTCATTTACACTCAACAGTTTGTCTGCTTCAGTTCTGAAGCAGCAGCAGTAATCAAGTAGCAGCATCTCCATCAGTGAAATGCTTGATTGAAAGCATTTCATTGCAGGTGTTCTATAGCTCACTTGGTAGTGCTGATGCCCCATAAGTAGAGGTCCTTGCTACAGCAGCCCTAAGTTCAAGTCCACTTCTTTGCTCTGCATCCTGTTCACCCTCTCAAGCTTTCCCCGTTTCCTGTGTCCTTTCAAAATAAATGTTAATGTAATGTTAATAAATGTTACCATCTGGGAAATTACAGTAATTATGGTTATTTTCAATGAAGATATAAGTCAATTAACAAACAAATTGTAGTTTGAAGTTGAAGTTGAATTTAACAGTTTAATCTCTTAAATAACAGACAAATATTTGTGAAATTACGGTACATTTGTGAATGTATTTTAACAACATATATATGTATTTTTAATGGGTTTTTTGTAAAAGAACAAAAATATGGTGTTTTCTCACAGTTACAGTTATATCATGTTATTTTACATTTGACATGCAAAATCACAGTCTATTTTTGTAATTTTAATGGTATTTTAAAAATACAGAAAAAATCTGTAAACAGTAAAATTCTGTTATACTACGGATTTTTTTTACAGTGCAAAAGACTTGCAGCTGTAACTGCAGTGAAAGGTGGTTCACAAAGTTTTGACTCAGGGGGTTAAATACATATGCACGCCAGAATTTTCAGATTTTTATTTGGAAAAATCTTGAACACCATGTATCACTTTCCTTCCACTTCACAATTATGCACTAATTAGTGTTGGTCTATCACATAAAATCCCAATAACATACATTGAAATTTGTGGTGGTAATGTGACAAATGTGGAAAAGTCCAAGAGGTATGTATATTTTTGCAAGGCACTGTATATGATGAATAACATTATCCACTGTTCCATGGATTGCCTTTTTTCTGGCTTCATTAAAAACAAACACAGGTTAGCAAAACAGCAGAAAAGTGACCAGACTTGCATAGTTTCCCTTCAATGTGTGGCACATGATGGTAAAATGGTGAACAATTTAAATAAGTGTAACACAAAATGCATTTAATACATTGTCTGTTCTGTTTAAATCCATAATCAAGCAGACTTACTAAAGCAGTCACTCCTAACCTGTGGGCCACGGCCCCCTGGGGGGCTACAAAGGTATTGCAAGTGTCAAATCAAAATCAAAATGGTGTGATTTTTGTGGAAATGATTTTAAAAGATATTAAATATATCAGCGATCCCAATTTTGATGATCAGCTATGGACATTGTTCACAGGCAGAAATAAACGTGTGGATAACGTGTGGAGTGGTTCATGAGAAGAGTCCAGCCTGATCAGTTCACCTCCGGTTGTCATAAAGAAGCATTGCACAGACTTAAGAAGTATTTTTTTATTAGTGTTGGAGGCAGAGGGTCCAGTGTCCACTAGAGCAGCAGGACAACTGTAGAGGAGACAGAGGAGGCTCCAGCATCATCATTTCTGCTGCTGTGAGGAGCAGTTTAGAGTCAGAGCAACCTGATATTATGACGAAAGTAGATGAGAAAACTCTGACATTGAGCTGCTTGTGTCGTTTATTCTCATATGTTGGCTCATCTAAGGTGTCAAGAACATGCACTATGGCTCGTGTAGATGCAGGAATACAGTGTGTGTCTGCGCTGCACACACACACACACACACACACACACACAGAGCGTCGCGTCAGAATGGTGAAGTGAAAAATTAACCTGCAGATCACCTGAGTTGATGTAAGCTGTCAGTCAGACCAATAAAACTTAGGAGTTAAGAACAAAAAAGCTAAATATTCATCAAGAACCATAGAAGGAGATATTTTACTATGATAACAGCTGCTTCCTCCCTTTCACTGCAGGTAGTAGGTAATGCAGTCTAACATTTCACAAAGAAGCATGGCCATCTTTATTTTGAATAAAACTAAATAAGCGTTGAACAGAATGGCGTTTCTGAAGAGTTAAAAACAGGGAAAACAACAACAATATAAATCAAACCAAACTGTGGATTTATGAACTGCCCCACACTTGAACATGAAAGCAAACTCATGTCATCCTCCCACACTGAAGCCACTTCTGGTTTCAGTCCGGATGCTTCTTGAACTGGCATCAGCATGCTGTGTTAGTGACTGTGGAGCTTCCAACATGCCTTCCCTGCTTTCAGTTCAGCCCTGAATGTTCTACCCTAATCATTAAAATGAAAAAAGTGCTCTTAAAATTAATAATAAATAAAAAAAAAAAACACTCAGCAACCAAGACTAGAGCTACAGTGGCAGCTCGCTGATCACGGTTAGGGACGGCCCACGTGTACTTACTGAAGACATCAGTCATTACAAGGACGCCTTCCATCCCATTACGGCTGGGCTCCAGAACAATAAAATCAATAACAAGGATCTTGTTAGGCCGAGAAGCCAACAAGTATCCCATGAAGCTACAAACAGCTGGCTGATTCACCCTTGGCCACCTGGCACCTTTCACACACCTTGCACCACTGTGCCATTTCAGCAGACAGACCTGGCCAATAACACTGCTGACGTAGGAGCTCCAAGGTCCTCTCAACCCCCTGATGACCATGCCCCTGGTGAACTTCAGTCAGCACGTCTGCTTTTAAAGCTGCAGGCAACAACAACTGTAACAAAACCTCAGTCCCATCTGGCCGGTAAATCTGGCGATACAAAACACCACTCCTTTCAACAAACTGATCCCACTACTGAAGCAACACCAAGGCTGACTGAGACACCTGCTTCCGCTCCTCTTTACTAGGACACTGTTTAAGTGTCCAGAAAACCAAGACTTCCTGGATGACTGGGTCGGTGTACTGGAGTGTGGCGACGTCTGATGGGGGATGGTGGGGCAAGGCTGAAACAGCAGCTTGTGTTGTATCTACCTTGTCCACTTGCAGGGCCTGCTGCAAGGGTTTAGGGTGCAGTGTGCCACAGATCACGGCTTGCATGTCCTGTACCTCTGGGCTGCCCAAAGCTGTTCAGTGGCCCCAAGCTTGGCAGATGACAGGTGACTCAATAGGTTGTTGTCAGTGTAGACAACACAGTTGTGACCCAATAGATACTCCCTAAACGTTTCAGTCATCGCCCACTTGAGGGCCAAAAACTCTAACTTCATGGAGCTATAATTACGCATGTTGCACTCAGTGGGCCTCAAACCACAACTTGCATAGGCTGTGGGTCTAACCCTACCATTCTGTTCTCGTGACAACACAGCTCCAAGACCACCATAGCTGGCATCCACCTCCAGGATGAATGAGAGGGTGAAGTCAGTATATGCCAGCACAGGTGCAGAGGTGAGTCAGGCTTTCAATACTTCAAAGCTACAGCGACACTCCTCCGTCCAACAACCAGAGACTGTTTGATCTACCTGTTTGGACTTGAGATCTGCCAGCTCTGCCACCAGCTTAAGTGGTGGTGCAGCCAGCTTCACGAAACCCTCTGCAAAGCGTCGGTACTAGCTGGTGAAACCAAGGAAAGAGTGCAGTTCTGAAAGAATGGTGGGGGGCAGCTGGAGACGGCCTCGACCTTGCTGGGTTCTGTGGAGACACCTTTATCAGAAACAACAAGGCCAAAGTAACACACTTTCTGCTGGAAGAAGGCACACTTGCTGAATCCCTCATGCTGCAAACGCCATTTAGGAGCCTGTAGCCAACACACATACGAAGACTGCTGTCTTTGTTTTTGATCAGCACAATTGGAGAGGCATAAGAACTGCGTAACAACCTGAGCACCAATCAGTGATCTTTAACAACCTCATACTCAGACGGAGGAATTCAGCGATACCGTTGCCACACAGGGACATCATCTGAGAGCGGGATCTCATGGGAAATCAGGTCAGAGCAACCTACGTGCCCGTCATGGGCCAAAAAGATGGAACTGAACTGACCCAGAAAAGCTCTCACCTTACCCTGTGCAGGCAAATGACCCAACTCCAAAGCTGCTATCTGATCCTGCACTGGCAGACTGGCGGAGAAACAGACTGAGAAGCCACTGTAGCCACCTCCGGTGGCACCTCAGTGACACCAGCAGGTAGACTTACCACATGTACTTCCTCTAAGGTCCCAACAATAGCATAGGGATAGAGCAACACATCTGAGGACACTACATTCACAATGGGGTTGTAGGCTGTGGCCCCGTACCACCGGCACCAGGGCAGCAGAGCAAGCAGCCCAGCAGCCAGGCCAGAGTCTAAGAACTCAAACAGCACAGTAGTGCTGGAGTACTGCTCTGAGCATTAGGCCACAACGATTTTCATCACACCATCTGGGATGCAACAAGCCTTTCCACGCACCTTGACTTTTTCTACACACACTTTAAGACTTGGCTGAACAAAAGCAAATAGAACAGCGCTGCCGAGCCACAGCTTCGCCCAGGCAGCACTGGGAAGCGTCAAGAGCACTTGGCCAGGCAATCAAAGCCGAGTTGGCCGTGTTTGAAGCGAGTCTGAAGCAAAGCAGTCGATCTGAGACAAAGCAGTTGACCCAGACAAAGCAGCAGGGATTTCACTCGCAGGTAAATTAGCCGGCCCTGAGCTGCATGCACTACATATTGGTCAGGCAGTCCCAGTCAACATGGTGTGGAGCGGAACGGTAGATGCTACAGAAGAGCAACCTGTAAACAAACACACAGGTTGCCACATGTGCAAAGCCACATAGGAAGAAACATGGAAATAGCGCACCTACCAACAGCCAGCACCATGTGGAGCGGTGAGCAGAATGCAGCCAGCAGCAACACCCAAGCGAGCCTCTATGAAACAAAATAACTACAATGAGCACTGCATGGACAACATGGGAGAGAAGTGCAGCCACTACCAACTGTTACACTTCAGTGAAAGCTGCTCTTTTCTTTGCCTTGCCAGCTGTTAGATCTCTGAAGATGTGCACGGTCTGATGGTTGTACAGAAGACGTCCTTTCTCTCCAGCCAGATGAAGAATCTATTATTTAACGTGGAAGAACTGGACCCTCAAAATAATAGATCTGGGTGGTTGCCCTGGCTTCGGTTTCACTTGGGCTAATTGGTGAGCTTGGTCGATAAGCAGCGGCTCTTCAAATTCAAGAGGTTGGAAATGAACACTGTTAGAGATTTGCCTTCCGCCCCTTCTGCAATGCTGGTTATCCTCAGGTTGTTTCTCCTTGACCTGCTCTCTAGGTCTTCACATTTGTTTTGAAGAGCTTGAATGTCCCCTTTGAGCGTGGTCACTGTCGGCTAGGGCATCACTAGTTTTCATGGCAGAGTCCTTCAACGCTGCTAGCCTTTCCTCTTGGAGACTGATGGTCCTTTGTATGGCTCCCATTGTTGTGTTTAACCCCAGCTTAACCGCAGCAATGTCAGCTTGAAGTCCCTTGACTGCCATCTCAGTTGAGCTACAGATGTCTGCTTTCAGTAACTGTATTATATTGCGGAGCATGGATGCTGTTACTCCCTCTTCCTTGCTAGCATGCATGCTAGCATGAGCAGCAGTAGCCTTCGGCGTCTTTAGTTTAGATTTGGTTTAGATTTGCCTGAACCTGACAACCCAACCCAACCCAAGGGAACCCAAGGGCTATCACAGGCAAAACATTCGGGACCATACGAAAGATAATTGGAATTCCGTGGAGAATACATTATAGGTGGAATTTAGCAAAAGTACAGTGGGGAGAACAAGTATTTGATACACTGCCGATTTTGCAGGTTTTCCCACTTACAAAGCATGTAGAAGTCTGTAATTTTTATCATAGGTACTCTTCAACTGTGAGTGATGGAATCTAAAACAAAAATCCAGAAGATCACATTGTATGATTTATAAGTAATTAATTTGCATTTTATTGCATGACATAAGTATTTGATACATCAGAAAAACAGAACTTAATATTTGAGAGAGTATATAATACACCTTCCATCAAAAGTGACAGGTCTATTGTTCTGATGATCCAATGATATGTTGCCACGTCATGACTACGTCATCGCGTTCTTATCCAATGAGATAGGAGGAATGTTCCGATGTCCCTCCCTCTTCTTAACCAATGAGGTTGCTCAAATGTAACGAGGTCCCTCCTGCATTACAACTACTTCGGGCCAAAGTCACAGCCCCCCCCCCCCCCCCCCCCCCCCCCCCCCCCCCCCCTCTCTCTCTCTCTTTCTCTCTGCGTGTGTGTGCTTATAGCGAGCGCTGACATCACCGAACCCTCTACTGACAAACCCATTGTTCTTTAGGGTGAGAGTAGTCCTTCTCCCTGCGCTAGTGTGATCAAAATATAGTAATTTAGGTTCAGGGAAAATGTCAAATAGACAAGTGAAATCCGAAGCAGCCGACGAAGGGGTAAAACAAGTCAAAACTACTGCTCTGCCAGCCGCAGGGTGTAGTATCCAAGATTCTTCAGCGCCATATTGGAAACAACAATTGATAAAAAAATACACGAAATCAGAAACAAACGCTGAAGGGGTAAAACAAGACAAAACTACCCCGCCGGTTGCTGTAGGCTGTGACGGTAGAAGCAAAAACTCTACAACATCAGCTTGTTGGAAACAGAACCTGACCATACGGCGGAACCAGAGCGTGGTGCTTTACGAAACAGCGGTGACGTGTTTTAGGGAAATATGGGGAGCTCCAAAGAAGCGTGTATCTCATCTGTGTCGCATTCAGACACCTCCGCCGGAGGATCTCCACAAAGAATGGCCGTTGGAAGATGGTGGTTCATGGGGGTACGTGTTCAACTACAGCGCAAGCGAAGCGTGTCTTTACCAGGTTGAAAAAGGGGAGAGTTACAACCCTGCGGGGCTCAAGGCTACCCTCACCTCGACCGACTGGTCTGTCTTGGTCGTGTTGGGATCATCAGCTTTGAAACCAACACTCCCTCAAAACGATAAAAAAAGAGAAGGGAATAGAATCGGCTCCAGCATGGTGTGGGAGACCAAAAGTTCAGCCTCTGGCAGATGGTACTTTAGAGCAAGCCATCAAGTGTGCATGGTCGCGGAGAAGACAACGGACAAATTTGTCTTGGAGTACTTCAACAACGAATGCGGTGTATTTCAGCTTGCATTGCATCTTCCTCTCGAGAATTGGTTGAAAGTGATGAAGGAAACTGCGGAGAAAATTAGTCGTTTGTTTGCCGCTAGCCAGACCTACAAAGACATCATGTTTGTAAAAACGCAGGCCCTCCTTCATCTCTACATCAGCCAATAGAGAGGTCCTACCGCCCCCTCCTCACCATCTAACGTGTTTAAAAGACGCGAGATTTCACCACCACCATTGCAGTAGACTCCTCCGATCTCAAGATGGCCCCACAAGAAAGACTGCTACCATCTCTTCCTCCTTCACCACCGCAATCACCACCTCCGACCCCTCCTCCTCCTCCTCCAGCGTCGCCGGCAGCCTCGCCACCCCAAAGACCGCCAAGACCAACAAGACCAGCCACCGTACTGCTTGAATCTTAGAGTGCGGTTTCACCACAGCGGAGGATTAGTAGCCCATTTCCTGAGATCTCTGTCAGCCCCCGCTATCCTCACGGACCGGTCCTCTTCTTTACCACAAACCGTTCAGGAGGAGAACGAGCCTGGATCTTCAGCGGAGTCACCACCACCACCACGGGCACCACCACCGGGTCCGTTTGGTACACCATCAACGGCGTCCTCCCCACCATCACCACCAACAACGCCAGAGTTGGAAGATGACGAGACTGACGGACGGCTGTCCGTCATTCTGATGAACACCATGAAATCCGTGGTGGTTTATCTGCTAGAGCATGTTCTGGGGTTGTATCAAGAGGAGATATGCGAGGGTTGTGCCATCAGTCATCCTAGTCAGAACCAGCACCCGTGTCTGGAGGAAGACCCCGACTACTTCTACATGTTAAACTTCAATGAAGTGAACAAAAGAAGCCTATGTTTATTCCCGCCATCTCAAGCGCTCTTGAGAAACGGGGCCTTTATGTCTCTACCTCCAGGATCAGGGGGATCGTGGAAGCCTTTCTGTACGACCTGAAATTTGCTACACACATTCGTGAGAAGACAACCAAGGTGTTTAACACCCTGGTAGGCGACAGCGTACTTAAACACGAGTTGATAAAGCAAGCCTTCAAGATATGGGAAAACCAACCAGCCTTCTAACACAGAGGGTGATGTTTAAGTGAACGTTGAAGCTTTTTTTTAGTCTGCTAAAAATAAAACAAAAAAAAAAAACATGGGGAATTTTCCTGAAAGAATGTTAGAGTGTGTACAAGAACATGTGACTGCTGATAGATTAGTCTCTGTTTTGAATAGAGTTATTAAAAACAAAACAAATGTATCTCAGTGCAGAGACCTTGAAGTTATTCAAATGGAAAAGGTGTTGGAGTTGTCTCGATCTTACTCTGTATGGGAAACAATTGTAGACAGAACTTTGACCCTGGCCGACGAAGGTACGCTTTCGTCAACGTTTCACAAAATTATCTTAGAGATGAATGTCACTTGCGAGGGTCGTCTATTTTCACTCTATGCTCTGTTTGTAGATGTTGTAAGTCATCGTGTGCAAAACAACGTGCCTACAAACGTCTTGCCAGAATTGTGGAAAGTACACAATATTCTCAGAGAAACCTCAGATGCTTCTGTACTGAGGAGTGAACTGAGTACCATCCAATCTGAACGTTAGTTGTTTTTTACCTATTATGTAGACTTAGTATGCTAAAATTTTTAGCTAACGTGTACATTTAGGCTATGTGCCTTTTTTATGTGCATTTCTTCTTATCTTTTTTAGGTGATATGTAGATTTTGATTATTTGTTTGTATTTGTGTTGTGAATAAAAACATAAAAAGCCTGATCATGTTTGATGTTTTTCATAAACTTTGGAGAGGCACGGGGTAAACATGTCTGAGAAACGTGTAATGAAAAGAGTGTATTATAACCCCTCTCAACCGGGTAGCTTCGGAGGGGTAGATAGACTACACAGAGCTGTGCAGGATGAAACTGGTAAAAAAGTAAATGTTGAAAAAGTCAAAGAGTTCCTGTCAAAGCAGGACACTTATACTCTCCATAAACCCGCCAGAGTACATTTTCCCCGGAATAGAGTGTTTGTACCCCGGCCTCTGGTTCAGTTTCAGGCGGACCTTTGCAATATGCAAGCTCTGGTGAAACACAACGACGGTTACAATTATCTTTTGACCGTCATAGATGTATTTTCAAAAAAGGCCTACGTACGGGCTTTAAAGAGAAAGTCAGCTCCGGAGGTGGTCAGGGCCTTTGAATCTGTTTTGCTAGAGAGTCGGACCCCCGAAAAGCTACAGACAGACTCCGGTAAAGAGTTTTTCAACAGAAATTTCAAGAGCCTGATGAAGAAACACGGCGTTAAACACTTTGCCACAGGGAGCGATCTTAAAGCCTCGGTGGTGGAGAGATTTAACCGCACGCTGAACGAGAATGTGGAGGTATTTTACAGCCAAAAATACACGCAGGTACTTGGACGTGTTGCAGGATCTGGTAAAAAGCTACAACAACAGCTACCACAAAAGTATAAAAATGACCCCTGCGGAGGTCATGGATGAAAATACCCCCCAAGTTTTTCAAAACTTGTATGGTTCTTTTTCTCTCCGATACAAAGACATATTTAAGCTTAATTACAAACGGGGGGACCTGGTGAGGGTATCTAAACTGAGAGGCGTGTTCGACAAAAAGTACAAACAGAACTTTTCTGACAAGCTGTTTACCGTGTCCGAATGCATTCCTCGTCTCCCGTCTGCAAACTTAAAGATTTCGACGACGAGCCTATAGAGGGCACTTTTTACGAAGCAGAGCTGCAAAAAGTAACGATACCCCCCGACAAGGTCTACCAAGTGGAAGAAATTTTAGACAAGAGAGTAGTGCGAGGCGAAAAGCAGGCTTTGGTACGGTGGAAATATTGGCCCGAAAAGTTCAACTGCTGGGTCAAGGTGAAGGATCTGAGAAACGCATAAAACCACTCGGCGCCCTCGCCACAACCTTCACTCTACCGCTACAAGTACTCCAATATGGATCACCGAGTTAAGGAGGGTTTTTACATCATCCTCTCCTCTAACGCCAGCGTCGACGTATTTAAAAATAACACAGCAGCCAGCTTTCAGGTGGATTTAGCCCAAATATGTGGATTTAGACTCCTCACACCTGGTTTAACGTACCTATAGACACGGGTTTTTTCGAGTGGAGAAGAAAACCCAACAAAGGCGATATTTCGGCGCCCGAGGTTCATCGTCAAAAGATTAGAGGAGGCTATTACAGCAACCTGGGCCAGTTCACAAACGAGCTAAATGCTTTTTTAAGAAAAATTAGCGCAGATGTGCAAATTGTCTATAGCACCATTCAAAAGAGATATGAATATCAGGCAGGGGGGATGTTTCACCTACGCTTTTTTCCCCCCATCGCATTATGGGTGTAAAGCCCGGGGAATGGATTTTGTTCGACGAAAGGTTGGCTCCCTACCCGGCGGATATAAAGGGAGGGTTTTATCACCTCTTTTGTTACAGTGACGTAGTACGTCATCAGGTGGTGGGCGACGCTTACGCTCCTCTCCTGAGAATCGTAGACGTGCAGGGTACCTACGGGGACGTGATTACCAAACATTTTAACCCGCCCTACTATCTACCCGTCGCCAAAAACCACATTGAAAATATTTGCATCAAGATTAAAACGGATCAAAACGAACCCCTCAAGTTTACCTTCGGCAAGACGGTGGTAAAATTACATTTTAGACCGGCGTCATCTTCTCACTGACACAAAATGATGCATCAGACCCTGGACCCTCACCGTTTAGTGAATTATTATGAAAACCAGGCCGGAGGAGCCCTCCCCGGTTTTTATGGAGCCCCCGTAATGTACGGGAGAGGGATAGGATCTATATTTTCGAGGCTATTTCTTTTTGTATCGCCTCTGTTTAAGAAAGGTTTAGCCATTGGTAAGCCCCATCTCAAAACCGCGGCTAAAAACATCCTCGCAGGTCATCTCCCAAGCCATGAACAAAATACTCGGAGCTCACGAGGGCCCCGGAAGTTCTCAAGAAGGCTCCGGAGGTATTATGATGTTGGCCAGAGGGCCCAGAAAGAGGCCGCCGGGGAACTGTGTTTTAGCGAGGTCTAAAAAAGCCCGAACCGGCGCAAAAAATAAATCAGTAGGCAGAAGTCGCGCTAAAGGAAGGAGGTCTCCCACCGCTAGAAACCCAGGCTCCGGAGACATATTTGTCTGAATAACAAAGTTTTTTGTTTCCTTTTTTGTTTTTGTTTTGTTTGATTTTTTTTTTCTACAAAAGACACAAGATGGCGTTGCTACACCACAAATCGGCAGAGTGTAGCATGGCCGAGCTGGATTTATTTTCAGCTCCCATGACGGAGTTGTCTATCAACGAAAAACTCTACACAGAGGTCTTGCCTCTGTCGGCCATTACAGATATAGGCCCTATAGAGTTTTTTATACCCGGGGACGGTATTTGGATCTCAACAACACCTTGCTCCACCTCAGGGTGCAAATTACCAACGCTAATGGCACAAACCTGGCCGCCGACGCCCCTGTAGGGTTAATCAATTATCCTCTGAATACAATTTTTAGCCGGTGCGACGTTATTCTGGGGGACAGACTGATATCGCAGTCCAGCGCCACTCACCCTTACAGGGCTATGATCGAAACCCTGCTCAACTTTTCGGAAGCTAGCCTAGAAACACAGTTTAGTTCCGGGCTGTTTTACAAAGAGACCGCCGGTTCTATAGACTCTGTGGTGACCGTCAATGGGCCCAACCAAGGTCTAGGCCACAGAGCCGGTTTTACCGCACAATCCAGAGAGCTCCATCTGCTGGGGCCTCTCCACGCAGATACATTATTTAGCGAGAGACTTCTTTTGAACTCTGTGGATTTGAGAATTAAGCTGACCAGAGCGTCCGACGCCTTTTGCCTCATGGGTGCTGCCAACAGCACCTACCGTTTGAGAATACTGGGGGCTGCTCTGTTTATGAAGAAAGTGACAGTTTCCCCAGCCGTGCGCCTAGGTCACGCTGCGGCCTTGATGAAAAGCAACGTTCTGTACCCTCTGTCTCGTGTGAACGTGAAGACCTACTCCATTCCACAAAACTCTAGGATATGCAACCAAGAGAACCTCTTTCTGGGCACTATGCCAAAATATGTGGTGATAGGCATGGTGCATCACGAAGCTTTTACGGGCAGGAGGGATCTGTCTCCTTTTAATTTTATCCATAATGACGTCGAATACCTGGCCCTGTGTCAGGACGGGAGACAGGTGCCGGCCAAAGCTTTTCAGCCTCAATTTAACAACGGGGTCTCTGTCAGGGAGTTTTACAACCTGTTTACAGCCACGGGGAGACACTTGAAGGATTTACCTCTGAGCATCAACAGGCGGGAATTTGAACAAGGATACTCTTAGTTTGTCTTTAATCTTAACACGGGGGAAGATGCTGACATTCCCGTAGGCCCACCACCCGCGGGAGGGTTCAGATGGGGCTGGAGCTTTGTGGATTGGGTGGCAGTTGTGGGCGGGGGCCCCGGCGACCCAATTCCCGGACAACGACTCTGGCTTTAGGGACATGGAATGTCACCTCACTGGGGGGGAAAGAGCCCGCGCTAGTGCGGGAGGTTGAGCTATACCGGCTAGAGATAGTCGGGCTCACCTTTATGCACAGTCTGGGCTCTGGAACCCAACTCCTTGAGAGAGGCTGGACTCTCTTCTACTCTGGAGTTGCCCATGGTGAGAGGCGGCAGGCTGGTGTGGGCTTGCTCATAGCTCCCCAGCTCAGCCGCCATGTGTTGGAGTTCTCCCCACTGAACGAGAGGGTCGTTTCCCTGCGCCTTCGGGTCGGGATAGGTCTCTCACAGTTGTTTCGGCTTACGGGCCAAACAGCAGTGCAGAGTACCTGGCCTTCTTGGGGTCCCTGGAAGGGGTACTGGAAAGTGCCCCAACTGGAGACTCAATCGTTCTGCTGGGGGACTTCAACGCTCACGTGGGCAGCGACAGTGATACCTGGAGGGGTGTGATTGGGAGGAACGGCCTCCCCGATCTGAACCCGAGTGGTGTTCTGTTGTTGGACTTCTGTGCTAGCCACAGTCTGTCCATAACGAACACCATGTTCGAGCATAAGGGTGTCCATAAGTGCACGTGGCACCAGGACACCCTAGGTCGGAGATCTATGATCGACTTTGTAGTCGTGTCATCTGACCTCCGGCCGTATGTCTCAGACACTCGGGTGAAGAGAGGGGCTGAGCTGTCAACTGATCACTACCTGGTGGTGAGTTGGATCCGGCGGCCGGGGAGGAAGCTGGAAAGACTCGGCAGACCCAAACGTACTGTGAGGGTCTGTTGGGAACGTCTGGCAAAACCCTCTACCATTGAGGTCTTCAACTCCCACCTCCGGGAGAGCTTTGACCAGATCCCGAGGGAGGCTGGAGACATTGAGTCCGAGTGGACCATGTTCTCCACCTCCATTGTTGACACGGCTGTTCGGAGCTGTGGCTGCAAAGTCTCTGGCGCCTGTTGTGGCGGCAATCCCCGAACCCGGTGGTGGACACCGGAAGTAAGGGATGCCGTCAAGCTGAAGAAGGAGTCCTACCGAGCCTGTATGGCTCGGGGGACTCCTGAGGCAGCTGATAGGTACCGGCAGGCCAAGCGTGCGGCAGCCCAGTCAGTCACGGAAGCAAAAACTCGGGTATGGGAAAAGTTCGGGGAGGCCATGGAGGAGGACTACCGATTGGCCTCGAAGAAATTCTGGCAAACCATCCGGCGCCTCAGGAGGGGGAAGCAGTGCTCTGCCAACACTGTTTACAGTGGAGGTGGGGAGCTGTTGACCACGACTGGGGATATTGTCGGGCGGTGGAAGGAGTACTTAAAGGATCTCCTCAATCCCACTGTCATGCCTTCCATGGAGGAAGCAGAGGCTGGGGACCCAGAGGTTGATTCATTCATTACCCAAGCTGAAGTCACCGAGGTAGTTCGGAAGCTCTCCGGTGGCAAGGCAGCGGGGGTGGATGAGATCCGCCCTGAGTATCTCAAGTCTCTGGATGTTGTGGGGCTGTCTTGGCTGACACGCCTCTGCAACATCGCGTGGCAGTCGGGGACAGTGCCTCTGGACTGGCAGACCGGGGTGGTGGTCCCTCTTTTCAAAAAGGGGGACCGGAGGGTGTGTTCTAACTATCGGGGGATCACACTCCTCAGCCTCCCGGGGAAAGTCTATTCCAGGGTGCTGGAGAGGAGAATTCGGCCGATAGACGAACCTCACATTCAGGAGGAACAATGCGGTTTTCGTCCTGGTCGTGGAACACTGGACCAGCTTTATACCCTCCATAGGGTGCTCGAGGGCTCATGGGAGTTTGCCCAACCAGTCCACATGTGTTTTGTGGACTTGGAGAAGGCATTCGACCGTGTCCCCCGTGGTATTCTGTGGGAGGTGCTTCGGGAGTATGGGGTCGGAGGCCCTCTGATGAGGGCTGTACGGTCCCCGTACGACTGGAGCAGGAGCTTGGTTCGCATTGCCGGCAGTAAGTCGGACCTGTTCCCGGTGCATGTTGGCCTCCGGCAGGGCTGCCCTTTGTCACTGGTTCTGTTCATTATTTTTATGGACAGAATTTCTAGGCGCAGCCAGGGTCCGGAGGGGGTCCGGTTCGGGAGTCACCGGATTTCATCTCTGCTTTTTGCGGATGATGTTGTCTTGTTGGCTCCTTCGAGCCAGGACCTCCAACATGCACTAGGGCAGTTCGCAGCTGAGTGTGAAGCAGCTGGGATGAGAATCAGCACCTCCAAGTCTGAGGCCATGGTTCTCGACCGGAAAAAGGTGGTTTGCCCTCTCCAGGTTGGGGGAGAGTCCCTGCCTCAGGTGGAGGAGTTTAAGTATCTCGGGGTCCTGTTCACGAGTGAGGGAAGGATGGAGCGTGAGATCGTCAGGCGGATCGGTGCGGTGGCCGCAGTAATGCGATCGTTGTATCGGTCCGTCGTGGTGAAGAGGGAGCTGAGCCGAAAGGCAAAGCTCTCGATTTACTGGTTGCTCTACGTTCCTACCCTCACCTATGGTCATGAACTTTGGGTCATGACCGAAAGAACGAGATCCCAGATACAAGCGGCCGAAATGAGTTTCCTCTGCAGGGTGGCGGGGCGCTCCCTTAGAGATAGGGTGAGAAGCTCTGTCACCCGGGAGGAGCTTGGAGTAGAACCACTGCTCCTCCACATTGATAGGAGCCAGCTGAGGTGGCTCGGGCATCTGTATCGGATGCCCCCTGGACGCCTCCCTCGGGAGGTGTTCCGGGCATGTCCCACCGGAAGGAGGCCCGGGGAAGACCCAGGACACGCTGGAGTGACTACGTCACCCGGCTGGCCTGGGAACACCTTGGGAGCAACCTCATTGGTCAAGAAGAGGGAGGGACATCGGAACATTCCTCTTATCTCATTGGATAAGAACGCGATGACATAGTCATGACGTGGCAACATATCATTGGATCATCAGAACAATAGACCTGTCACTTTTGATGGAAGGTGTATTATATACTCTCTCTTATTTGGTACAGGAACCTTTGTTTGCAATTACAGAGATCAGACGTTTCCTGTAGTTCTTCACCAGGACCTGCAGCAGGGATTTTGGCCCACTCCTCCATACAGTTCTTCTCCAGGTCCTTCAGGTTTCAGGGCTGTTGCTGGTCAGTACAGACTTACAGCTCCCTCCAAAGATTTTCTATTGGGTTCAGGTCTGGAGACTGGCTAGGCCACTCCAAGACCTTGAGATGCTTCTTATGGAGCCACTCCTTAGTTGCCCTGGCTGCATGTTTCAGGTCATTGTCATACTGGAAGACCCAGCCATGACCCATCTTCAGTGCTCTTACTGAGGGAAGGAGTTTGTTGGCCAAAATCTCACGATACATGGACCCATTCATCCTCCCCTCAATACGGTGCAATTATCCTGTCCCTTTGCAGAAAAGCATCCCCAAAAAATGACGTTTCCACCTCCATGCATCACGGTTGGGATGGTGTTCTTGGGGTTGTACTTATCCTTCTTCTTCCTTCAAACACAGCAAGTGGAGTTTAGACCAAAAAGCTCTGTTTTTGTCTTATCAGACCACATGACCTTCTCCCATTCCTCCTCTGGATCATCCAGATGGTCATTTGCAAACTTCAGACAGGCCTGGACATACGCTGGCTTGAGCAGGGGAATCTTGCGTGCGCTGCAGGATTTTAATCCATGACGGCGTAGTCTGTAGCAATGGTTTTCTTTGAGACTGTGGTCCCAGCTCTCTTCAGGTCATTGACCAGGTCCTGCCGTGTAGTTCTGGGTTGATCCCTCGCTGCCCTCATGATCATTGATGCCCCACGAGGTGAGAACTTGCATGGAGCCCCAGACCGAGGGAGACAGACCGTCACCATGAACTTCTTCCATTTTCTAATAATTGCGGCAACAGTTGTTGCCTTCTGACCAAGCTGCTTGTCTATTGTCCTGTAGCCCATCCCAGCCTTGTGCAGGTCTACAATTTTATCCCTGGTGTCCTTACACAGCTCTCTGGTCTTGGCCATTGTGGAGAGGTTGGACTTTGTTTGAGTGTGTGGACAAGTGTCTTTTATACAGGTAATGGGCTCAAACACGTGTAGTTAATACAGGTAATGAGTGGAGAGCACAAGGGCTTCTTAAAGAAGAACTAACAGGTCTGTGAGAGCCGGAATTCTTACTGATTGGTAGGTGATCAAATACTTATGTCATGCAATAAACTGCAAATTAATTATTTAAAAATCATGTGCTGTGATTTTCTGGATATTTGTTTTGGATTCCGTCACAGTTGAAGAGTACCTATGATAAAAATTACAGACTTCTACATGCTTTGTAAGTGGGAAAACCTGCAAAATCGGCAGTGTATCAAATACTTGTTCTCCCCACTGTAAGTGACCTAGTAGCATCACATCACATAGCCACAGTGTGTGCCATGTTAAATTCTTCTTTCTTTCTTAATTTTTTATGAGACTTAAGTCTGTCTACCTCAGTACAGACTCTCAGATTTGGAGGACCTTCCCTTCTTTTTTCACATACAGACTACTTTAGAAAAGTAAAAATATAGCCATAAAGGGGAAAAACAAAACAAAACATAATGCAAGTATACAGTTGTACATTACATATGCCTACATTTGATATCTGTTTTGCAATAACTAGTAACATAACTTCCAGTTTGAAACAACATTTTGACATTGAACGAATTTCTACCACCTTATATGCCAAGTGTGTGTGTGTGTGTGTGTGTGTGCACTTTTGTACCTATCCAACAGTGGACTTCGGCGTCATTACACATTCACACACACACACACACACAACAGTGGACCACCAAGCCAACAGGGGACATTTTTTAGGTCCCCTCTTGGACATGCTTTAAATCATGCTAAAATCGTGTGAAAAACCATCCTTTATTGGTGTTTCATTGATAGGCCCACGACACCTCCAGAGGGCTCAACAGCAACACCTGGCGTCCCAGGGTGCTCCCTGGTTGCTGTTGACACTCCCTCAGTGTGTACGTCCAAGCCACGCCCACACAAACTGGAACGCGCACTGCACGAAAATGAGAAGCAGCAGGAGGAGTACTATATATATACATATATACTATAATCTATTTAATACTAGCGTCACCGACCCATTTTAAACCCACAGAGAAGCTAATATTAACATTAGGCTAGTACAAGCTACAAAAGTAGCTACGTTAGCAAAAGTTACACATTTCATGTAGCATCTGAAGCAAAGCATATAATTACCTGTCCAACAGAAAGAGAGCAACCTCAGCATCACTTTTCAGGCCCTTCAAATCCCTCAGTTGTCTCCACAAAAGCAACACCGATGTTTACTCTGATTTGACGTCTGGCTTTATCCAGAGCCTTTTAGTTAGCAGCCTTTTCAGCCTCCGGCTTTCTCTTTCTTGCCTTTTTCTCGGGGCGAGCCGTTACAAGTAACGGTGGAAGTAGTAATTGGGGCTGCATTTTCTCAGCCATTGCTCATAAATGAGCATGAAATCCGTTCTGCTGTAACTCTGTACGCTGATTTCTTCCAGCAACAGCGATACGTGAAGATTGTGCACACATGTCTAAGACAGGGATAGAGGGGGGCGGATACAGAACTAGACATGAAGGCATCTGATTGGTTTTTGCTCTTTGCACAGAAGAACATGGATTGGTCGGAGTTTTTTCAGTCCTGCAGCTACCACAGAGGACTGATTATTTTCGTTCCTTCTTCTGAATATATCCTATATAATCATAATGTATTGATTACTCAGAGGGTAGAAGGACCATTTCACCCAGTACAAAACATGTTTCTGAACGGGATTACCAACCCCAGCTTTAAAGACCAAACGTAGCAAATGTATTTTGGCATCCAACTGCCTTTGGTTGAAAAAAATAAAATAAAATACACCTTTGGATTAATAAATCTATCAAAAAAGAAAAAAAGAAGTGTCCAGTTGTTTGGATCGTTTCTGAGGAATATAGTTCTTCTGTCCTAATTTATTTGTCCTTCACAAGGCTTTGTAAGGCTTTTTTTTAATCTGTTTATTTATTCATGTGTTCCTTTCTTGTTTCCCTTGATTTTCTAAATAACTTTTAATGAGTAGTTTAACAGTGTGGTTTTGGGGGTTTATTCCATCCACAAACTGTCTTTTTCCCTGTACCTCTGACAGTCTGATGAATCCTAATTTCTCATTCCATGTTAAGACGTTGTTCTCAGACAGCATTACTACTAGCAGACGATGGTAGCTCATATTACGGCTCTGTAATAAAATGTTATATATAACAGGGCATTACATATCTTTACAAAACTCATCAAAGACTTTTGTTAAACACACTGGATTATTGTTTGTACTCCCACTCTTTACAGTTGACACAGAAGTTGTGTCACCAAAAGCCATAGGTGAGTAGCACATGGCCAACCTAGGAGAGGGGAATACCCATATCTCAGTCAGCCTGATTTGGATATAAGATCTTGGCTGAAAGAAGTTAGCAACTCAGAAGCCCAACCTGGAAAAGGCCTAACGACCATTGTCAGTTACAAGAAACCATCCCCCACACTGCCGACAGTCTAGCACTGACACAGGTCACACTCCTCTCCATTCACTCAATATGTTTCCATGCACAGCTAAGTTGAGCTATGTTCATAGTTTGATTTGGGCGTCTTGTCGGAGTTCTGTCCTTGTCACAGTTTACATGCAACAGAGTAACTGATGGTGTCTGCCTCCTCAACACAGGTGGCAGTATGCATCGTTTCAGTGGGTCAATACAAACTCCTTTTTGGTTGACTTTTATGTCACCTAGTAAAAAACTGGATATAAATTAGTCCGGGCCGGGTCCAGGCTGAAAATATATACAAATGACTCAGGTTGGTCCATGGGCTTCCTTTTTTTTAAAAAAAAAAAGAAAAGAAAAGAAAATGTTTAACTCTACTAAGAAAACTTTGTGTGAATCTATTGAAGCCACATTGCTTACTAAAACATGCACACAGTTACTGTATGAAATGTACACACTTGTGTTTAGCTGGGTATTGAAACATCAAAAAACTCATTAGGAAGCAACCAAAATGTTTAATAAATTGATTACTGAATCAGATTGTTATTCTATTATTTGTTTTCAAAATTAATTAGATTAATTATTGTGGGCCTCCCACTTCATGTAAACTCTCTGGTCCTTTGTCACAATACTGTACCTTTTGACAACATTCAATTATGTTTTGACTTATACACCAATTTCACTATGTGTCATGTGTATGACTGTGAGATACGGTGTGTAATGTTTAGAATCCCCCCTCACAAATTAAGCTTTAGTTTGAATATTTTTGCCCATGACAAAAATGACGGCAGGTATTCATGAACTCCAGTAGAGCTAATACTTTGAGTATAAATTTGTGTTGCAGTAGTTAAACATTGGGCTTTTTGGGGTTATTCCATCCACTAGCTGACTTCTCTCCTGTACGTCTGACAATCTGATGAATCATAATTTCTCCTACCATGGTAAGTTGTTGTTCCCAGACAACATTTCTACTGACAGACAATGGTAGGTCATGTAAAGACTCTGTCAGAAAATATTTCTTTCCCTCTGCAGCACATTAAACACTAACAAACAAACATTTGATCACTCTTTCCTGTCAAACTTGCTTCTGACAATGTTTTTCACTGACATAGTGGATACATACATGTAGGAGTGTGACCATCGGGACCAACGTTTATTTTTAGAGCACAAAGTTCACAAAATTCTACACGTGAAACTCTCTTTAAAACCTTGCATCCTGGTGATGACAAGTATCACTAGAATGTCAAAGATGCTGAGTCACATGACCATCGCGAGGGATGTAGACGCTTCGCTTCGTAGCTCCGCAGAACCCCCTCATATTTAAGCTTTAATTTCATATTCAGCGCTGCTTTTATGCTTTCAGTTAATTTTCTTTTGTTTTGTGAAAGTTTTGTGCACACTGAGATGCCAGCAAATCAGAAAAAATTGACAAGCAAACAGCCTGTCAAACACCTCGTTCAGCTGTTAGCGTGGAGACGGCATGGCAGCAAATTCAAAGAAAACTGACAACCATACAGCCAGCAGCAGCTAGTTCACCCGTCAGCGTGAACACAGCAGCAAATCCGAAAGTAACGACAAACATTCAGCCAGCAACAACTCGTTCAGCCGACAACGTGGAGATGGCCGCAAATTCGAGAAAAACGACAGCCTATTCAACCGACAACATGGAGCTCGCCGAGCTAGTTAAGGTAGCAGTTGCAGAAGCTATCAAAGAGGCCATCCCCATGCTCGTGGAAGACGTTGTGTCTCATCTGACTAACAAGACACAAGCTCTGGTGGATGCACAGGTCGCAGCATTTCGTGGCGAGATGGTTGCCATGCAGGCTGATATTTCTAAGTGTATGAACTATATGGAGAAAAACGAGAGCCGTGTGGTGGAGGTGGACCGTCGGCTCTCATTGGTGAAAAAACTGGCAGAAAAGCACGCCCAGCTGGAGGACAAAATTGTCGACATGGAGGACAGGTCGCGCAGAGATAACCTACGTGTGCACGGAGTCCCTGAAAACGCAGAGACACTGAATGTCCTTGCTTTCCTGTCGGATGTCATACCACGCTGGTTTCCTAACCTGGGATCTGTTGAAATCATGCGTGCACACCGCGTTGGTGCCCCGAAGGAAGACGCAAATGGCAGACCTGTGCCTCGCACCATCATCTTGAAACTACTGCGCTTCACCGACAGAGACAAGATCCTGAAAGCGGCCGTGGAGTTGGAGGGAAAGACCATCCGCTTCACCCCGGACTACAGCCCGCATACGTTCAGGCGCAGGATGGCCTTCTCCGAGGCAATGGACGCTCTGCAAAAGCTGGAGTTTTGCACCTTTCTTCTCTACCCTGCAAAAATCAAGGCGATACGAGGAGGAACGAGCCATATTTTCAACACCCCACGGGAGGTAAAAGACTTCATCAATTCTCTTGGTGAATAGTTTCCAACCACACAGGTAATCCAGCCAGCTGGTATTTCAACTAAATGCACATAGGCCAACAGGCAACTTCGACTCGATGTTTGGTGAGGACTGTCAGGCATAGCCTAAAATAGCATTATCACTGATTTTCTACAGGGGGCTTTTTGGTTGTTATTATTATTGTTACTTATCTTTATATATTTATTTTAATTGATTGATTCGTTTTACTCTCTTTCTGATGAGAAAGGTTGACTCTACAAGCTTTACAATGACCTTTATGGCCTATGTTCTAACTGTAAACATATTCAGATTTATTGGACTTCTGCTCTTAATTTTCTGAATCAGTCCAGTTGGTTTAACATATCCCTCTTACCTATTTCTGTTCATTTGCTCTGCCAGGAATAAGTAATACTAATTTTATAATCCTGCACAATGCCAGAGACAATTGTTACTGTTGTCTATGGATCTCTGTTTGACCTTTGTCTAAGATCAAGCTCTGTTTTCAAAAAGAAAGGCTGATATTATTTCTGGTATGTTGCCAACTCTACTATAAGTTACAAATTCACATTCTGTGCAGCTCATTTACAATCGTTATAACACTACTATGCTACTGTAATTGTTATTGGAGGGAGACCTGCGCGCGCGCCGGGAAGGAACACGCCTCTCGAGGATCACAGGTCCAACATGGGGGGGGGGTCAGGCTCCCCAGGAGGAGTCAAATTTTATTTTTGTTTTTTCTATGTTTTCATATTTTTGTGGAGGTTTGTTTTCTTGCCCTCTCTCATTCTTTTGAGAGTGGTAGGTTCATGGCGAAAGGGATTTTGGGGTGGGAAGGATCTCTCTCAGCACTATAATTTTACATTTTGGTCTGGCAGCTGCTCTATAGGTTGTCTCTCTACTTTGCATCTTATGTGTTTCACAATACTAGGCACTATTAGTCATCATGAGTAGTATACATGTAATCAGCTGGAATGCCAATGGGCTGAATGGTCAAATTAAGTGCACAGCCTGCTTAGACCTGTTGCGCAGACAACATGTGGACGTTGCCTTCATACAGGAGTCCCATTTAAGAACTATAGATGTCCGTAGATTTTCAAACAAACACTATTATGTAGCCGCCTCAGCATCGCTGGACACCAAAACTAGGGGGTCATTAGTAGTATTGAAACGTAACCTTTCAATAACTGTACTTGGACAATTTGGTAGCGAGGATGGTAGGATTTCTTACATTAAGACTATTGTATCTGGACGCAAATTTGCTTTTATATCAGTTTATGCTCCATCCCAATATGAACCAGAGTTCTTCCCCAGATTAACAGAAGTTTTACTGCACCTACAAGACATCTCGCTTATCCTTGGTGCAGACATGAACTGCTATGTAAATGTGATATTGGACAAATCTACTCAGCGCTCCATGGCCACACAGTTGCAAGCATCAAAAGATTTTCAGAACTTTCTGTCAGTACTTAGCTTAATAGACCTTTACCGCACTATCAATCCGACATCTAAACAATACACTTTTTATTCAGCTAAACATCAAAGTTTCTCTAGAATAGATTATATACTTACTTCAGCTACTTCTGTTTCAGAAATACATGATGTTGTTATCAAGCCTTGCTCTTTATCAGATCATAGCATTGTCGCAGCGCGCTTCACACTCCTAGGTACACCACCTCGAGCTCCACGTTGGCGGTTCAGCGTCTCACTTCTCAAAAATTGTGATTTTTGCACTTTTCTCAAAGAAAAGTTAAACATTTTTATAGATGTTAACACGGGCTCAGTAAATGATCCTAGATTTTTATGGGATGCTATTAAGGGCTGTATTAGGGACTCCTCAATCTCATTTTCATCCCACCTTAATAAGAGTAGACTAAAGAAGATAACCGAACTGGAGAATACTCTCACAGAGCTAGAGGCGCAACAACAAGCCACATATTCTGATGCAGCTCAAGGCAGAATAGCTGTGACAAGAACTGAGTTGAATGCTCTGTTAAGACGTAGAGCAGAGTTCTTAATGCACAGGACCAGAAGAACATATTATTTCAGTGGTGCTGGTAGTCATCTTTTAGCTTTAAGATTGAAAAATCATGAAAAATATTCAAATATTACAGCCATTGAAACATCTCTTCGCACTTTGAGCAATCCACTTGATATCAATTCTGAATTTAAATCTTTCTACTCATCTCTTTATAATTCTGAAATCTCACTTGATTCGCAGGCGTGTGTAAACTTTTTTCAGGATCTCAATTTACCTTCCCTGTCTGACAATGAATCAGAATTACTGAATGCCCCCATTTCGCTAGAAGAGTTGAAGAATGCTCTTGTTAATATGAAAAAGGGCAAATCCCCAGGGTGGGATGGAATTCCACCTGAGCTTTACCTAACTTTCTGGGATATATTGGGCAGACCACTATTGGATATGATTAATACAGCCATTGATAAGGGTGCATTTAATTCTAGTACTAACACAGCTATAATTACAGTCCTGCCCAAACCGAATAAAGATTTAACTAAATGTGGTAATTACAGACCTCTCTCTCTCCTGAATGGGGTTATTAAACTATATGCAAAAGTGGTGCTTCCAGGTTGGAGATGCATCTTACAAAACTCATACATAACGACCAAACTGGTTTTATTAGAACTCACCTAGCATCTGATAATGTCCGTCGCTTGTTACACATCATTCATGCATCCAGTAGTATTGATTCCCCTTGCTCGGTCCTATCATTGGATGCTGAAAAAGCATTTGACCGCTTAGAATGGGCATACCTCTGGAAAACATTAGACAGATTTGGGCTTGGTTTGCATTTTATTAATATGATTAAGGTTTTATATGCAAATCCCTCAGCAATGGTCTGCACAGGTCACATCTGCTCTGCCCAGTTCCCAATATTAAGGGGCACTCGTCAGGGATGCCCCCTTTCACCCCTACTTTTCGCCCTTTCCCTTGAGCCAGTGGCACAGAAAATAAGACAGCATCCATCAGTACATCCCATCACTTTTAGTAAAACAGAGCATCCTATTTCCTTATATGCTGATGACACCCTTCTTTACGTCGGCAGTGCTGGTTCCTCAATTCCACATTTGCTCTCCTCCTTTGATACATTCAGCTCACTCTCTGGATACAAAATTAACTGGAATAAGTCTACACTGATGCATCTAAACTCAGCTGCACTTCAAACTCCTCTGCCTTCCCATATACCAGTAGTTAAAAGCTTCAAATATCTTGGAATTGAAATTTTTCTTTTCTCTTTTAACGATCTACAAGCAGAATTTGATCTTCCTGGTTCATCCTTTTTCTTCTATATGCAGTTAAGGTTAGCTATGCGGGTATATGGTGTTCCATGGGGAGCAGCTCTTCCCACACACCCTCTACGTAAGTTGCTTGCTTCAGTAGGACCTACACGGGGGATGGTTTCTAAACTCTACAAATTCATTTCTCGACCCTATAAACCCTTATCAGTAGAGGGCATTTGGAATAGAGATTTAAATGAAGTAAATGATAAAGAGATTTGCTGGGACACAGTGTGGAAAAACCTCAGTGGTGTTTCCAAAAACCCCAACCACCAGTTAATACACTATAAATATGTTCACAGGATGTATCTCACCCCCAGAAGGCGTTATTCTATGAAGATAATCACATCTCCGAATTGTGATCTTTGCTCACTTAATGCCCAAGGGTCATTCTTACATGTTTATTGGGAGTGCCCCGGTGTGGTTGGATTTTGGAAGGAAATATCTCTCACTTTAAGTGATATTCTTAAGATCAGGATCCCTGTTTCCCCAGCCTTATTTTTGCTTAATGATGATTCTTCTTTAAATTTGTCCCTAAAAGTCGTATTCTATGGGCGGGTCTCACAGCAGCCAAGAAGATCCTGGCCCTTAGATGGCAACCACCACATTCCTTGGCTTGGCAGCAATGGGCCAACTCATTTCTCGAAATTGTCTTGATGGAGTGGTCTGTTGCTCGTATGCACGGAGCCAGCCATAAGACTTTGCAGGGCTGGGAGGCAGCATACAAGTTAGTTAAAGAAAGGGTGCAGCACCACCGACCTTGATTTCTTATTTAGGTTCATTTAGGTTCTTATTTAGGTTCATACTGAGTCGCCAGGGCTATGGGGGGTTGTGGTGTGTTTTTTTTTTTTTTTTTCTTTTTTCTGGTGGGAGGGGGGTTCAAATATTGTTGTTCCTCTGAAAATGTGAAAGTGATTTTGTGTTAGGGAAGAAAATAATGTATTTGATGTAAACATATATATATGTACACTTCTCAATAAAAAATTTGATCACAAAAAAAGAATGTCAAAGATGCTTACATGAAAATTAGAATCAAAGGGATAATGGAATAGACCAGAAAGCAGTAAATACTGAGACCTCGCATTACGGAACATTTAAAGGAGACTGTGGCCAAAACTGTTGCTGCAGTCAAATTCAAAATACTGCAGTGTGTTGTTTCCCCTTCGCCTCCCTCCCAGACTCAAGGTTGCCAGACATGCTAACCTGTGGGAGCTTGCATTATTATGAAGACTGTTAAAACTGTTGTTGCAGTAGTTTAACAGTGGGCTTTGTGAGGTTAATCGGTCCTCTTCTGTGATAGTAAAATATTGCTTTCCTTATTGTATTCCAATACATTCCTACATTTCAATGTCAACATTGCCACTTTGTGAGAAGAAATAACACTAGATTAGTTTATATTTAGATTATAGTTATTTTCTTTTGTTAATCATTTTCATTATTTTTCTTTATAATATTCATTCACCAGTGCTGGAGTGTGTATGTCGCTCCATGCTAACTCAGTGGGAACTTGTGTCATTATGTACCAGCCAAGAGTGGACCCCTGTCATTCCATATAAACCAAGTGTGGACCTTTTTTCTGCAATGCAAATTAATAAATAAAATGCATTCCAATAGATAGAGGATAGTAAATTAAAATTGATTGAAACCATGTGCTTTTAAAAAGTAGAAGTCTGATGATAGGTGGCCCCCACAGGGTTCATCTATCTGGGATGTTAGGTGGCCACAGAGCAACTTCTTGCGCTGCTGTCATGATAAAGTCGCCTACGGCCTCTCTCAAAACCAGCACAAGATGCCAATCTTTAAAGAGGGCTTTATATGTCAAATTTTGTTTTTAAGTTTATGCACTAAAACAGAAAAGTTGGCCCCCACTTGCATTGCAAAGAGTGACTGAAGTCCCCTCTTTGCCTGAAACTAATGACACTGGTCCCCTGTTAAATGGTATGGAATGACGCTCACATTATGGTAATAAATTGACAGTACCTGGCAAAGTTTGACAGAAAGGTATCTTTGGTAAATATGTGATAGTACGTGAACTGATGAGATGGATCTTTAAAGATCTGGGTCTGACAAAGGCTGCAGGTCACTCCACCATTAGGATGTTAGTTGCTATGTGATTTAAACTGTCCATGTTGAGGAAACATTTCTGACAACAGTTATGGGATCTGTAATTCATATCAAAATAAAATAGTTTAACTCTTTAAGGTAGATTCCAGCATTTAGGGAGATCAGAATTTGGCAGGGAAAGGTCCAATGGAGTGTCCGATGGGTTGACCAGCCTGATGTTGGACATTGTTTTCATTTTATTTTCTAAGGTATCCACATACGTTTGCTTAAGATGTTTCTCTATATAAATTTTAGGAACCTTACTTTTTTTTCAATTGGCCTGGAGTACTAATATGTGGTTGCCTAAGGCAGAGGGACCGTGAGAGAATTTCCTGACTAGATTGATTAAAGGTAATTGTAAGAAAGATGGCAGCCTGACAGGTTTTCGAGTGAGTGTTTCTGTGCCTTAAAAGGTCTCCTTTCTGTTTAAAAACAGCACTGTCATATGAACTGGGGTTTACTTTAGCCTAGAAGGTCAAATGTTAGGGTTAGAGGTCACCTATCATCTGTACAATTATGTCTTCCTGTCTAAAGAATATGCCAAGAACCATATATAAAAAGAGTGTTGAAGCTGAACAAGAGGGGATCCTACAGTTGGCACCAGGGACTCCCACATATTCTGCATTTTTTGACATTGTTCTTTTCCATAATAAAGTCTTTTTCGGCAAGTGATCAGCAGTGATCACTTCTTTAGGCCTACATCAACACATCAATACACTACAGTCAGTTATGCAGGATGCTTTTTGGTGATTGACAAAGGCTGCAAATAATGAATAGATTTTTTGACAAGTAACTGAAACAATTAATTACAGACAAGGAAATCACTGAATTTCCTTTTGATCAACTAATTGATTCCTGACACTTTTTGTTCTTTAGCACAAGGTATTATGTATTCTTTCTTTGATTGTTAACACGTAGAAAAACAATAAGATGATTAAGTAAACACTGTAGTTCATTTTTTTCCATATCACCACTTTTAATGTGGATCACTATTTCTTATAACAACATAACATTAACACTTGTCAAAATATTTTTATTCCATACATTTTGTTTTCACGACCTGCACATAATTTGTCTTCTAAATGTTTGATAGTTTTTTGTGTTCACTTTATGTTTTGTTCTGTTGATTATTTTTATGGACCGAATTTCTAGGCACAGCCAGGGGCCAGAGGGGGTCCAGTTCAGGATGGATTTCATCTCTGCTTTTTGCAGATGATGTTGTCCTGTTGACTCCTTCGAGCCAGGACCTTCAGCATGTACTGGGGCGGTTTGCATGGTCATGAACTTTGGGTCATGACTGAAAGAACAAGATCTCGGATACAAGCGGCTGAAATAAGTTTCCTCCGCAGGGTGGCGGGGTGCTCCTTTAGAGATAGGGTGAGGAGCTCTGTCACCCAGGAGGAGGTCTGAGTAGAGCCACTGCTCCTCTACATTGAGAGGAGCCAGCTGAGGTGGCTCAGTCATCTGTAACGGATTTGATTTGATTTGATTTATTGATTTGCACTTTAATATAAAACAATACATGCAAAATGTATTTCACATGAAGAGCAGGATTAATAAAATAAAATAAATATCAGTACTGGACAGGTAAGAAACCCTGGCAGGGCTTATTGAGAACTTCGCCATTAAAAAAAGAAAAAAGAAAGGAAAAGGAAGAAAATAATAGTAATAATAAATTCTGATAAGTAAAATAATATGCATTGTGACAAATGAGACAAATAATAGTACAAAGTGCAAAATAAGAATAAAATAAAGTAAGGTAACCAAACTTAATAATTAAGCGACACATTAGAAGAGGTAAATTACAATAGCAAGAGACAAAACAGAAATTAGAACAAACCCATTGGGAACAGATGTTCTCTTATTTTCCTTTTGTAGATGGGTATGGAGGGGTGAGCTGTCTATCAGGTGGATATATTTATTACATAAAATAACACCTTTGTTGTACCACCAGAGCGCAGCTCTCCATCAAATACAAAGTGGAATATGCAGGTGGTTAGATTGGCTAGTAGTTCTGCAGTGAATGTTTGAGTTATGAAAATATTGTTGAAAATGATAGAAGTGTGTGGCCCTGATACTGAACCTTGAAAAGAAAAATACATGTCTTCACAATGTTTATGCTTTAATCAGTCAATATTTGTAATTTGGAAAATAAAGGGGCTAATTGTGACTGCGGAGTGACTGTGGACTTGGAACTATTGGCTATTCTAATAAAACGTTTCTGGATTAAATGGAGTTTAGGTAGGTATATAGGATAAGTACTGGCCCATACAATACTGCAGTAAGTTAGGTATGGATATACAAGACTATAATATAAGGTTAATAAACTGGATCTGTTGAGGTATTTCTGGACTTTTCTGATAAGTCCCACAGATTTAGACTTTTTTTTTTTTGTTCTTTCCAGGAGCATTTTTCATCAACAAAACCCCCAAGAAGCAAGTGGAATATTCTCTTTTGATTTCTTTTCCTTCAATAAATACTTTGGCATCATCAAATTACTTCCTGCCAGCAAAAATTATGTAATTTGTTTTCTTTATATTTAAAGGCAATTTGTTCAATTGAAACCATTTTGAATAGGCAAGGAGTCGAGAGTTAGCTTCAGTAATGAGAGTTTTAAAGTGCTTATGGAAAAGAAAAAAGATTAGTGTCATCTGCAAATAAAACAGGAGATATAGAGCTAAATACGACGGCAAGATTATTTAAATAGATAAAAATAATAAAGGACCAAGAATTGAACCTTGTGCCACACCACAAGTCATAACCGCTTTGTTGAACATACAATTACTGAAATAAAAATATTGGCTTTGATTGACAACTTTGCTCTATAACCATTTAAAAAACATCACCTTAAAAACTATATCTGGACAATTTTGACAATAAAACATCATGGTTCACCGTATCAAAAGCTTTAGACAGGTCAAGGAAAATGCCCAGTGCGAACTCATTATTGTCTAATGCAGAGGAAATTTGGTCAATACGGTGTAATAAGGCAAGGCAAGGCAAGGTAATTTTATTTGTATAGCCTGTTTTTACAAACAGTTTGTCTCAAAGGGCTTTACACAGCATTATGACAACATCCTCTGCCCTTAGACCCTCACATCGACTGAGGAAAAACTCCCAAGAAAACCCTTTAACAGGAAAAAAAATGGAGAAACCTCAGGGTGAGCAACAGAGGAGGGATCCCTCACCCAGGACGGGCAGACGTGCAATAGATGTTGTATACAGACAAAGAAAACAATTTACAACATGAAATACGGAAATCATGGAAATGGAATCAGTCAGTTAATGAAAAACGAAAAATGATGAAGGAAGCTCCTGGTGGGCAGGGAGAGAAGGCCTTAATGGGACTACTGAACGGCAGACTGGGTCATGAGCAGGGAGTGCAGGCCGGTTCAACAGCAGGAGAAAGGAGGTGATGGAGGCGGCGGTTGGTTGGTTAATGCAGGGGAGAGGAGAGGAGAGGAGAGGAGAGGAAGGATAGGGCGTCCCCCAGCAGTTTAAGCCTATAGCAGCATAGCTATAAAATGGATCAGGGCTACCTGAGCCAGCCCTAACTAAAAGCTCTGTCATAGAGGAAGGTCTTAAGCCTAGACTTAAATGTAGAAAGAGTGTCTGCCTCTCTGACCCATGGAGAGAGCTGGTTCCATAATAGAGGAGCCCGGTAACTGAAGGCTCTGCCTCCCAGTCTGTTTTTAGAGATACTAACAGACCTGCATTCTGGGAGCGAAGTGCTCTGGTATGACAGTATGGGATAATGATGTCTTTCAGATAAGTTGGAGCTTTGTTATTAAGAGCCTTGTAAGTAAGTAGAAGGATCTTGAAGTCTATTCTATATGCTACAGGAAGCCTATAGTTGGCTAATGCATCTGGATCAAGAGAGGGTTTTTTAAGCAGAGGATTAATGACAGCCACCTTAAAGGCCTGTGACACGTAGCCTGTAACTAAGGAAAGGTTGATCTGGTTCAGTATGGCAGCGTTAACTAAGGGGAAGACATCCTTGAGCAGTCTTGTTGGGATTGTGTCAAGCAGACATGTAGCTGATTTGGAGGAGGTGATTACAGAAGTTAAGTCTGACAGGTCGATGGGGGCGAAGCTGTTCAAGTATGCATCGAGTCTGGGAGGTGCTTCCGTAAGCTGTCTGGTCTTCTGCTTCAAGATGCGCAGATTTGAATTGTACCAGGGAGCTATTTTCCTCTGGTTGATGACTTTCTTTCTCAGAGGGGCTACAGCATCAAGTGCTCCAAGGAGTGTTGCTGCAGTGCTGTCTACAAGATAATCTACCTGCGAGGGAGTAAGATCACCATAGCTGCCCATCGTATTACCAGAAGGTGTGGCAGCAAGCTCTGCTGGAATGAGCTCTTTAAATCTAGAAACAGCAGTGTCAGATAAACACCTACTGTAGTGGTATTTTTTCCCAGGCAAGGTGTAATTTGTTAAAGTAAATCCAAAGGTTATTAGAGAATGGTCAGACAAGACCAGGTTTTGAGGGAAAACTGTGATGTGATCCACTTCTGTTCCATAAGTAAGTACCAGATCAAGGGTATGATTGAAAGAGTGAGTGGGCTCATGTACCCTCTGGGAGAAGCCAATTGAATCTAAAAGCAACTTGAATGCTGAGGCCAGACAATCATCATCGCCGTCCAAGTGAACATTGAAGTCGGCCACTATAATGACTTTGTCTGAGTTCATTGCTAAATTTGACAGAAAGTCAGGGAATTCTTCTAAGAACTCAGAGTAAGGAGCAGGAGGACGATACACCACAGCAAGTAAGAGTGGTTTCTCTGCTTTCCAGTCTGGGTGAGAGAAGCTGAGCGTAAGGCTTTCAAATTAGTTATATGAAGCATTAGGTCGAGGGTTAATAAGCAGATCTGACTGAAAAACTGCAGCCACTCCTCCTCCTCTACCAGTGTTACGAGGCACGTGGTAGCTAATGTAACTGGGAGGGGTAGATTCATTTAAACTGACATATTCATCCTGTTGCAACCAAGTTTCAGTAAGAGTTAGTAAGTCAATTGGTGATTGGTGATCAGATCATTTACTAGCAGAGACTTGGATGAGAGAGATCGAATATTTAGCAAACCACATTTAATAGTTTTATTTGTTTGGTTTGCTGAAGTAGTGGTTTTGATTTTAACTAAGTTGCTATAAATGGCTCCTCCAGCTTTGGGTTTAGGCTTATACAGCCTCAAGGCAGACACAGTTTCTATGGGGTATAAGTAGGGTTGGGTGGGTGGCAGCACATAGGAACCTGCAGAGGATACTAATAATAAAGTCATGTATGTTGAATGCTTTTTTCGGAAGCCATCAGAGGTGTATAGAAACGAAGTAGATGTACTTCGTTACACTACTTAAGTAGTTTTTTTGAGGATTTGTACTTTACTTGAGTTTTTTTTAATCAGGACTTTTACTTTTACTTTACTACATTTAAAAGCAAAAAAATATACTTTTACTTTGTTACTTTGACATTTGCCACCTCGTCACTCGTTACAAATTAAAATAATCGAAGAGATATCTGGAATGCGCGGGTCCGAGAGGACGAGAAGAACCACGTACGGTACTCTCGCAAAGATTAAGGTGAAGGGCGGGATGCGCGGGGCGGCAGAGATCTGCAGCACTGTAAACATGGCAGCCGCAGAGCGTGTCGACAACGAGGGGGAGACAGAAGACGGTACAACTTCGGCAGAAGACGACGGTCACCCGTGGTCATACCTGGCAACAATGTTCAGCTACCTCGGGATGGGGGAAACTCCCAAAACCTACCGCATGAAGTGCATGTTGTGCCTTCCAAAGTGCCACGAGATAAAGGCATAACAACTGTCCATCCAACCTTAAGAAACACATTGAGGTAAGTCAATTAAGTAAGTTAATCGTTGCCAATGTCATGTCATGTGGCAGGAGGAGTATGAATATTAGTGCTGGGCCGTTAACGAGCGTTAAGGACGCCGTTACCGACGGTCGTTAAAGTCCCGGCACTAATAAATATGTGCTAATAGGTTTACATAGTTTTAGCCAACATTTTGGCCTTTTCATTAGCCAAAATTACGTGCTAGTAAGAAGCAAGTTCCTAATGCTATGTGCTAATAACATAAGCAACTTGCCCGTAGATAATACCTTGCGGAAAATTGTTCTGCAGGAGTGTCACTAAAACAAGGTTAGCATCTTAACTTACTCAAACAAGGCAGTTTTCCTCCTCCATGATACATTTTTAATATCAAGTGATACATATACATATACAAGACATATAGACATAAGACATATACATACATATACAAGATCAGTCACTTGAAGTTAAGCATTAGGTTATTGTTTGTTGTTGTTTGTTCATAGGAGCTGTAGTAAAGTAGCATGCTGTTCAATAAAATAGCTTTGTTTTTGTTGTTTAAATTGTATTTGTTGTACAGGAATTAGATGTCCAAGCTCAGTGTGCTGTATTATGTTTTAGCTTTAAACAATTTGGTATTTTTGAAAGATAAAATATAGTTGACAGTTGACCAACATTTTTGTTTATCAATGTTGGACCTGCCCACAAATGGGACACCAGGGTGAAAGTGGTTAGAACAATCCAGACCTATCATTGTGGTAACTGTTGAATGATGTCTTGAGTATCATTTAAACTAATATTGTTATTTCTTTTACTTTTGTGTTTTTCATGTAGAGAGCACATCCACACCATCTAAAAAAATATGAGCAGCTGACTTAACAGAAAAGAAAGAGGGCTTCGGAAGCTGGGACCTCCACCACCAAACAGACCACCTTGCTGGATACCCGATCCATATCTCAGAGTGCAGTTGACAGGGCCATTGTTCAGTATGTTGTCAACGGGCTCCAGCCATTGTCAACTGTTGAAAATGAAGCCTTCAGAGAGCTTCTCACAGATCTCCTTCCTACTGCCAAAGTCATCACACGGTTCACCCTGAGATCAAGGATTGAAGATTTAGCAAAAACTATGAAAAACGTGTTAACTGAGGAGATGAGTAAAGTGGATCACATCGCCACCACTACAGACTGCTGGTCAGTTAGGAGAAGGAGCTTCCTTGGTGTGACTGCCCATTGGGTGAACCCTACAGACCTAACTAGACGGTCAGCAGCCCTAGCTTGCAGACAGCTAATAGGTTCCCACACCTTTGATGTTTTGACCACCACACTCAATGACATCCATTCTGAATATGGCATCATGAACAAAGTTGTGAGGACAACAACCAATAATGGCTCCAACTTCCGGAAGGCTTTTCAAGTTTTTAGTGTGGACAAAAACAATAATGAAGCAGAAGAGGAAGAGAAAGAGGATGAGGAAGGGAATGAGATGGAGGAGGGAGTGGAATTTGTTGATGTGACTTCGGTCCTAGATGAGAATGATGGCTTTGAGTTTGAGCTTCCAAAACATCAACGATGTGCTTGTCATCTCTTCAACTTAGTGTCTACAGTTGATGCTGAAAAAGCAACAGCCAACGATGGATACAAAAAACTGCAACGCTCAACATTCAGCAAGTGTTATGGGCTGTGGAATAAGTGTGGAAGATCCTGCCAAGCAGCTGAAGCTGTGGAAGATGCCTGCACCCTCCAGCTGCTACGACCAAACGCCACCAGGTGGAACTCCATGTTTATGGCTGTGGAAAGGCTCCTCAAGATTCTGAGAGAAGGGAGAGCCAACTTCGAGAGAGATCTGTGCAGAATTGAAGGTTCCAATGTAAGTTTGAATTATGTCTTTATTTATTTTTTATTTTTGGGTACAATATTTGTGCATAATTGTAAAACAGTGGTTTGTTTTCTCTCTAACAGGTTCCATCCAGTTGAGCTCACTTTCCTCAAAGAGTACTACACCACCATGAGCCCTGTCGCCCAGTCCATCAACATCCTCCAAGGAGAAGTGGAAGTCCAGATGGGATGGCTTCTTCCGACTATTTCCCTGCTGAGCAGCAAACTGGAAGAAATAAAGATTGCACTGAAGCACTGCAAGCCGTTGGTTGAAGCCATTCAAGTGGGCATCCAGAACTGTTTTGGTGAAATGTTAAGAGACCCTGAATTGGTTGCCGCAGCGATTCTCATCCCAAAATTCAAAACGGCCTGGATCCAAGATGATGCTACACTGAAAATCGGTAAGACAACATGGAGGAAATATTCCTTAAATTACAAATTTAATGTACGCTTCCTAAATTTGTTATTTTATTATTCATTTCATACATCAGTCTAATTTCGAATTGAAGTTGAGCCAATATCTAAGATGTCTAATTGTCAGAGTCAAGACTTTAAATTTGTGTTTCTCTCCTTATCTATTCCCTGAATTTGTGAAAGTAGGCAATTTGCAAGCTCACACTGCCTTGGTTGTAGATCTGTTATTTTCACAGTTTGTCTCAACTTTTTTTCTATTTTATTTCTTTTTTTGGGTGCTAATTTTGGCCTTTTGTTTCTGATAGTGTTGTTAGTCAATGTAATATTATTTATTCCTTTAGAAATATGGAAAATGTCATAAATGTAATTAAATTCGTCCAATAAAAATGTGACTGTACTAATGCTAGTGTCACCCTCCTTGTGTTTCAGGGTTGGACTACATCAGGGAGCAGTTGGAGGATCCTTCCATTTCAGCAGATGCTGGATCTGGCTAATTTGATGAGGGAGACTTTTTCCGCATCCTGAAAAGTTCCCATAAAACACAGCAGCTTGATTCGTACCTGGCCTACTTAACAGATGACGTCAAGATTCTCAAGACGTTTCCTGTGGTTCTCAAGTTGTCTGTCAAACTCAACACACCTCTGCCTGCTTCTGCAGCTTGCGAAAAGCTGTTCAGCATAGCAGGTCATATCTTCGGCCCAAAAAGAGCACGGCTAGCTGCGAACACTTTTGAAAATCAGCTTCTGCTGAGGATGAACCGCAAGTTCAACTCTACTTGAACCAGAAAGTTTGTGTGCGTGGTAGTGTGCCTCAGCTCATGAGGATTCCCCCAACATAGTTAAAAAGTGAGAAAGTGGTCCTTGTGTTAAATTTTGTAAGACATTGTTTATTTTTTGAGTTGTATTCTATACCACATTTCATTCACCTGAAAAAGTGAAATAAAAAAACAAGGGGAGAATAATTTTTGGTAGTTTTGCTTCTTTCATGCGTACTATAAAATACTTGTACTTTTACTTTTGATACTTGAGTATATTTTTTCACAAGATACTTTTGATACTTAAGTACATTTATGTGAGCTACTTTAAGACTTTTACTCAAGTAATTTTCTTATAGGTGACTCTAACTTTTACCAAAGTCATTTTCAGTTATGGTACTTATACTTTTACTTTGTTATTTTTTTTCAAGTACTTTATACACCTCTGGAAGCCATATTGATGGTTGTACAATTTATTGTTTGAATTCATGTGTTGGAGGGTTCTTCTGTATACAAGATTTTCAAGGATCTTTGAGAAACACGGTAATACTGAGATTGGCCAAAAATGAGTAAAAATGCTTTGATCCGCCTGCTTTATAAATGAGAATGACTTTGGCTATCTATAGGTCATTCAGGACAATGCTGGACTCTAATGAAAGTGAAAAATGAAAGTAAGTGGTTTGATAATGGAACATTTTACCTCTGTAACACTAACAATAAGAGGGATTAGACACCTGAGGTTGACACCAATGAATCTAAATCTAAGTTCTAGTGGGAGGGTTCATAAGCAAAACACAAGTGTAAGCTCTGTACAATAATTGGGTGCATTTATTCACCATAAAAAAACAACAACAAAAAATAATTTCTCTCAATGATCATGGGTTCTCCTCTATGTTATACTTTGATAAAAAAAAAGAAAGAAATAAATACAGTGGCCCAGGTTTAAATGAAACTAAATGCAGACCTGTTTCTCTTTACCCAGAGATCAAACAAGAAATAAAAATGAAATTACTCAATTGGCCAATGTAAAATACTGTACCCAGGTACTTAAGATAATTAACTCAAAATTACCTCCACTGCAAAGTGGGATCTTCATAAAAGGATAGTCTCTGTTAAATTTCATTCACTTCAAGTTCGGCTTAGTCATTTAGTTTAGAAATCCAAGGTTTCCAATCACTAGTACCAGAGGTGGTCCTGGCTAATTTTATGCGCCCTCCCTAGGGAGGTGTTCCAGGCATGTCCCACCGGGAGGAGGCCACGGGGAAGACCCACGACAAGCTGGTGTGACTATGTCACTCGGCTGGCCTGGGAACGCCTTGGGATTGTGGTGGCAAAAAAGATACATAACAACTAAAAGAAAAGTATTCACACGTCGGCTGTCTCTCTTGAGTTTAATGAACATTCATGAATGGACCCACACACATGCAGCTGCATCAACAGTCAGTGAGTGAGTGAGTGAGGATGTCCTTCACTCTGCCAGTAGTTTTCCAACACATGCATCAATGGTCAAAATATGCGGCACGTGGACGGTGACAACACTTGTTGAGTGCTGACATTCAAGAGGTAAATTCATAAGTATATGTTTGTGTCCCTCCATCCAATTTATGACTTACCTGCCCATCATGACCAGGGATGACTTTCCTGCTGATCCCTGGCTAGGCTGCCACTGCTTGCCATGGTCCCATGAGGTTTCACAATCCTAACACCTCCCCAGCATCCACCTGTGTGCTCTGTTTCTATGATCCCCTGCAAAGGTCTGCTATTCATTCCCTGTAATGTCTGGCAAGCAGATCATTATTCAGGGAATGAACAATCTGACACAGAGCCTGCTGCAGCCATGTTCAAGAATCCCTATGCTCTGCTCCAGCTTGCTTATGCTCAATAGATTAGTGTATTTCAGAGTTGCCTGACTGAAGTAGACTTATTCATGTTTTCATAATTGTGGCATTTAGAAAATAGAAATAATTTAGGTAATCCTAATTTACCTCAAACAGGAGAAGTTAAGACTGATTTAACTTCAGAAAGTCAGAAAAAAGGGTTTATGTTTCTTTTTACAGAGTGTATGTAAACTTCTGGTTTCAACTGAGGGTTGTGTGTCTAGTGTTAGATGTCCGATAATTAGCCCCTTACCAAGGCTTATTACTGGACTAGCTCTCAGTTTAAAGGGTAAATTCTCTAGTTCTTACAGGTTCTGACCTGAGTAGAAATTCTAAAGTGTTTAAGCTGGTGACAAGGAAACTCGCCTAGCTTCTCACTGCCTTCATCTGGACGTCTATCCCGCTTCCCCAAGCCACTACTCCTGGTAGAGCAGCCCTGCCACCCAGGAACAGTCACCTGACACACCCATTAACGGCAGCTTTCCTCTTATGATCTGGGCTCTTGTTATTAGCTAGGTTAAATTTAAGGGCTTGGAAAATAACCCTATGGACCTGTTTAAATCTCTCTTAAGTGGACACAAAACTAGATTAACCTTTAAGAGCCTTAAGAATGTTGTGCACACTAAAGCTTAGCTTTTTACTATCATGGACAGCTTCTCGGTGTGAACTCCCCTGATCGTTTTCAAATTTTGCTTTAACCCTTAGTAATCTGGTAGGTGCCTATAAACCGCGGCCTTGATTACAAGAAATGAGGATAAAACTACTTTTTGTCTTTCGATTGAATTTTTATTGCAGGAATTTGGCAATGGCAAAGCAGCATCAGAGCATATGAATTCAATTGAATCACACCAATCCCACAGCCTATCAATTTAACCTTGACTTTAAAAAATAATAACCTTATTTACCATTTTTGGGTAGGATACAGGCTTCGGCTGGCCGAGCATCCTGAGCTCCTTCTGCTGGGGGTTGATCAAGCTGCGTGGCTTTGTGCCTCTTGAACCTGGTCTTACAAGTGCAGTCTCCACCAAATTGGAAGAACTCAATGAGGAGTGATCTGCTCTGGACAGGTTGCCTCAGGGTTGCCTTAGGGTTCTCTCTTCACCAGGCTGGGACCCTCAAAGAGGAATAACCAGCTCTGGATTTAGAAACCCAATCTTCCCACCCAGGAGGGGAAATCCAGCTCTGGATTTAACGTGCTTCTTTTCACCAGGCTGAGCAAACCTCAAAAGAGCAGATCCAGCTCCGGACTTAGAGCAGTGATCTTCACCAGGAGCAGCCGACCCCTGTGGCAGGGAGAGTGGGGATCTCCAAGACCCAGTCACTGGTAGCAAGTTTTTTTTCGGTTGGATTCTTCTCTTGCTACCAATACTTGGGGTCCTCGTAGGCCGACGGTCTTGTCCCACAACGTTTCGCCTGTGCAGTCCTAATCACACTCCCCTAAATCACTGTCAATCAGCTTCTTTTATGCCTAAATCGGCCAACACCCTTCCTGTTTCACAGGTTGATTTCCCCATCTCCCTGCCCTGAGTCACCCCTTATATGGTCAACAATTCCTCCTCATGTAGGAAGTTAGGTACTTTCTCTCCACCTCTCCATGACCAACCCCCCCCCAAGAGGGCCGGATGCTGTCGCCATCAGTTCCTGAGGCCTCCTCCCCTCAGCTTGCCTCAGCCTGTTCCCCATCTCAGCATAAATTTACCCTTATACGCCTCGACCTTTGCCCTACCACTCTCATTATTAGTTCAAAAGGTTACAGACATCATTTTCACCATATCCCGGGTTTCAACACAAACTTCAGAATTGCCAAAATCACCTATGACTATCTCACCCTAACATTACCATCAGTTATCGTAAATCACACATGACTATCTTTCCCTATCTTTACCATTGGGTACAGCATAAATCTCACATTTAAGCACATATTCATCATAACCCCCCAAGTTGCTCCTTCTCCTCCTGGAGGCCAAGCCCCAGAACCTCAACCATAGTTGACACTAGGTTTGTAGCTCTTTAGGAAATGTTGAAATCATTACTTTTGCTATGATCCAGGAAAATTACATTTTTCAAAGTGAACAAAATATGCTAACCTACGATTTTATGACTGTTTACATTTTAATTTTCTCTCTCTACCCTAGGACAGTGAAGATAGAGGAGATACTGTTGACAAGCCCTTGTATCCTGGTGCTCCACTAGGAGGGAGTTTACTGATCCCGTGGCACAATTTGACTGGTGAAGCACTTACTCATTTGCTGGAAATGTTTAACATAATGTTTCCAGGCTTGATCCCATCCTCACATTATCTGTTCCACAAAGAATTTGGAAGATCATCTACATTTGAAGTTCACTTTTATTGTGAGCACTGTTTAATGTACCTTGGCATTAAAGCTGACTGCTCCTCTCAGTGTGACTCTTGTGACACGCCATCTGATGCTGATGCACACCTGAAAAAAGCATCTATTTTCTTGTGTTGCGCCAGGTGCACAGATTAAGCAGCTTTTGCAAGAGCACAGTGCCAGTCTTACTGACAAAGCTTAAATGCTTTGGAGACTCTCTGATCTGAGTCTGGTGAGGAGTATAAAATTTCAGTCATTTGTTAAAGAACTTTATGTCTACAAGCAAAGAACAGAAAAATGTGACACACTAAATGGAAGTGTCAACAATTTGGTCATCCCCCACTTCAAGAAAATATTCCAGCTTCACATCGGCTTGCCATTGCTAAATTGTGTGGAAATCTAAGTAACTGTTTCTGGTCTTACAGGTGTTTTTCGGTTGATGGAGTTCTGTATCACAGTCAGACTTACGACCAACTAAAGAAAAAGGTTCAACAGTGGTGTATACTTGAAAGATGGTCAATTGTGTTTATTTAATGACCTAGTAGTCTTTGTGAGGTGGTGTCGGCTGAACCAGCTGCAGCTCAATGCCAGGGGACAGGGACAACATCTGCCCTATTTTAAATTTTAGTGATTAAATTAAAGTCGCCTCAGCCACTTTAAGGACTTTTCTATATCTTTTATATCCTTGGTGCTGCTACATATCTATCTTGCATTCCCCTGTTCTGTACAGTGGGTCCTAGTTTAATTTGGTCGAATTAACACATGATTCTCTCGTGAGTCACGTGTAATTGTGTTTTCATCAGAAGCTGCAGTGTGCCCAAACAATCACCAGGGGACATCTGTGAGCAGAAAGGACGCCACTGTAAGACAGCAGCAGGGAGCAGTGAACTCTCTCTCTCTCACAAACACACACACACACACACACACACACCTGCCTCTTTCCTGTCTTTCTATATATATATATATATATATATGTATACATACATACATACATACATATATGTATACATATATATATATATACAGTCACAGGGACAGTAACATTATGAACAACCCCCCACCCACCCTCAACAGTATACACATTCAAAGAAAGACAGAAAAAACAAACAAACAAAACAAGCAGAACAAAACGAAACAAAACAAAAAAAAGGTAGAAATGAAAATAAAAAAAAACCCCAGATGACAGATAATACAGCAAGGCAGTTCAAGTCGCCCGGATTGGTGTCACCGGGGCCCCACCCCGGAGCCAGGCCTGGGGTTGGGGCTCACATGCAAGCGCCTGGTGGCTGGGTCTTTGACCACGGGACCCAGACAGGTGCCGTGGGCCCGCCTTCCCGTAGGCCCACCACCCGCGAGAGGGTTCAGATGGGGCCGGTGCATTATGGTTTGGGTGGCAGTTGTGGGTGGGGGCCCCGGCGACCTAATTCCTGGATAACGACTCTGGCTTTAGGGACATGGAATGTCACCTCACTGGGGGGGGGCCCAAGCTAGTGTGGGAGGTTGAGCGGTACCGGCTAGAGATAGTCGGGCTCACCTCTACCGGAGTCTGGGCTCTGGAACCCAACTCCTTGAGAGAGGCTGGACTCTCTTCTACTCTGGAGTTGCCCATGGTGAGAGGTGGCAGGCTGGTGTGGGTTTGCTCATAGCTCCCCAACTCAGCCTCGATGTGTTGGAGTTCTCCCCACTGAATGAGCGGGTCATTTCCCTGTGCCTCCGGGTCGGGTATAGGTCTCTCACAGTTGTTTCAGCTTACGGGCCAAACGGCAGTGCAGAGTACCTGGCCTTCTTGGAGTCCCTGGGAGGGGTACTGGAAAGTGCCCCAACTGGGGACTCCATTGTTCTGCTGGGGGACTTCAACGTTCATTTGAGCAGCGACAGTGATACCTGGAGGGGTGTGACTGGGAGGAACAGCCTCCCCGATCTGAACCCGAGTGGTGTTCTGTTGTTGGACTACTGTGCTAGTCACAGTCTGTCCATAACAAACACCATGTTCAAGCATAAGGGTGTCCATAAGTGCACGTGGCACCAGGACATCCTAGGCCGGAGATCAATGATCGACTTTGTAGTCGTGTCATCTGAGCTCCGGCCGTATGTCTTGGACACTCGGGTGAAGAGAGAGGCTGAGCTGTCAACTGATCACTACCTGGTGGTGAGTTGGATCCGGTGGCAGGGGAGGAAGCCGGACAGACTCGGCAGACCCAAACATACTGTGAGGGTCTGTTGGGAACGTTTGGCAGAACCCTCTGCCATTGAGGTCTTCAATTCCCACCTCTGGGAGAGCTTTGACCAGATCTCGCGGGAGGCTGGAGACATTGAGTCCGAGTGGACCATGTTCTCCAACTCCATTGTTGACGCGGCTGTTTGGAGCTGTGGCCGCAAGGTCTCCGGTGCGTGTCGTGGCAGCAATCCTCGAACCCAGTGGTGGACACCGGAAGTAAAGGATGCTGTCAAGCTGAAGAGAGAGGCTGAGCTGTCAACTGATCACTACCTGGTGGTGAGTTGGATTCAGGCTCAATAGGTACGGTCCTATTGAGCCTGGTTGGCTCGGGGGACTGCTGAGGCAGCTGATGGATACCGGCAGGCCAAGCGTGCGGCAGCCCAGTCAGTCAGGGAAGCAAAAACACGGGTATGGGAAAAGTTCAGGGAGGCCATGGAGGAGGACTGCTGATCGGCCTCAGGGAAATTCTGGCAAACCATCCGGCGCCTCAGGAGGGGGAAGCAGTGCTCTGCTAACACTGTTTGCAGTGGAGGTGGGGAGCTGTTGACCTCGACTGGGGATATTGCCGGGCGGTGGAAGGAGTACTTAAAGGATCTCCTCAATCCCACTGTCATGCTTTCCATGGCGGAAGCAGAAGCGGGGGACCCAGAGGTTGATTCATTCATCACCCAAGCTGAAGTCACTGAGGTAGTTCGGAAGCTCCCCAGTGGCAAGGCACCGGGGGTGGATGAGATCCGCCCTACGTATCTCAAGTCTCTGGATGTTGTGGGGCTGTCTTGGCTGACACGTCTCTGCAACATCGCGTGGCAGTCGGGGACAGTGCCTCTGGACTGGCAGACTGGGTTGGTGGCCCCTTTTTTCAAAAAGGGGGACCGGAGGGTGTGTTCTAACTATCGGGGGATCACACTCCTCAGCCTCCCGGGGAAAGTCTATTCCAAGTGCTGGAGAGGAGAATTCGGCCAATAGTTGAACCTCAGAATCACGACGAACAATGCGGTTTTCGTCCTGGTCGTGGAACACTGGACCAGCTCTATACCCTCCACAGGGTACTAGAGGGCTCATGGGAGTTTGCCGAACCAGTCCACATTTGCTTTGTGGGCTTGGAGAAGACATTCGACTGTGTCCCCCATGGTAATCTGTGGGAGGTACTTCGGGAGTATGGGGTCGGAGGCCCTCTGCTGAGGGCTGTGCGGTCTCTGTACGACCGGAGCAGGGGTTTGGTTCGCATTGCTGGCAGTAAGTCGGACCTGTTCCTGGTGCATGTTGGCCTCTGGCAGGGCTGCCCTTTGTCACTGGTTCTGTTCATTATTTTTATGGACAGAATTTCTAGGCACAGCCAGGGTCCGGAGGGGGTCCGGTTCGGGAGTCACCGGATTTCATCTCTGCTTTTTGCGGATGATGTTGTCTTGTTGGCTCCCTCGAGCCAGGACCTTCAGCATGCAGTTTGGGCAGTTCACAGCTGAGTGTGAAGCAGCTGGGATGAGATTCGGCACCTCCAAGTCTGAGGCCATGGCTCTTGACCGGAAAAAGGTGGTTTGCCCCCTCCAGGCCGGGGCAGAGTTCCTGCCTCAAGTGGAGGAGTTTATGTATCTCGGGGTCCTGTTCACAAGTGAGGGAAGGATGGAACGTGAGATTGACAGGTGGATCGGTGCGGCGGCCGCAGTAATGCAGTCGTTGTATCGGTCCGTCGTGGTGAAGAGGGAGCTGAGCCGAAAGGCAAAGCTCTCGATTTACCGGTCGATATACGTTCCTACCCTCACCTATGGTCATGAACTCTGGGTCATGACCGAAAAAAAGAGGTCCTGGATACAAGCGGCTGAAATGAGTTTCCTCCGCAGGGTGGCGGGGCGCTCCCTTAGAGATAGGGTGAGAAGCTTTGTCACCCGGGAGGAGCTTGGAGTACAGCCACTGCTCCTCCACATCAAGAGGAGCCAGCTGAGGTGGCTCGGGCATCTGTGCCGGATGCCCCCTGGACGCCTCCCTCGGGAGGTGTTCCGGGCATGTCCCACCGGAAGGAGGCCCAGGGAAGACCCAGGACACGCTGGAATGACTACGTCACCCGGCTGGCCTGGGAACGCCTTGGGGTCTCCCCGGAAGAGCTGGAGGAAGTGTCTGGGGAGAGGGAAGTCTGGGTGTCCCTGCTCAGGCTGCTGCCCCCACGACCACGTCCCGGATGAAGCGGAAGAAGATGGATGGATGGATGGATGGATGAAAATAAAACACAAAATTAATTGTGGTCCTGTTCTTTTATAAGACCAATCAAATTTACTCATTAATTCAGTCTGAGCACTTTCCAGGAACTGCATAAAAGTGTCCCATATCTCTCTGAACTTATTTAGTTTCCCTTTGGCAATAGAAGTTAATTTCTCCAGTGTCAAGTGTCCACACACTGATTCTTCCAAGATAGGCTAACAATCTTTTTTCCATAGCCATCCTTGCCATACTGACAATACACTTTGAATAAAAGCAACATGATGATGATTAGGCTACTACTGATTGTTTGATGGTTAATTTGTCCTTTGCTATCCATTTTTTCAGACAATGATCCCAAACACACTGCAGCCAGTGTCAGAGCCTGCATTGTGTGAGGGGATCAACTGGGTGCCAACACCAGCAGAGTATGTTAGTTATTATCATAATCTGAATAAATAAATGTTCTGGATAAATAAATAGCAGAAAATAGGTTAACAGTGCTGATGTGATGGGAGAGAGGAACTGAACCCAAAAGCAGCCAGACAGGGAAACGGTTGAACAGGTTTATTATAAAACAAAGGGCAGGAATGAAGGTAGTCCGGAGTCCAGAGTGAAAACTAAAAGGTGCGAGAGAGTGCTGATCTGTGGGCTGGTGTGAGGCACAGAGGGAGACACTGAAGAAACAGACAAACAGGAGGATTAGAGCCAAGGTAGGTATACAAATAATCTTTCTTTCCAAAATACTTATTCAGCTGGAGGTCGAGCCGTGTACCACTGTGTTGAGGCAATAATACTCTGGCACTGAGGCTGAAGTCTGCAGCTGTCTCTTATAGGCCTGGAGATGTTGATTGGCAACGGGTGAGTGCAATCGCCCTCAGCGCCATGGGCGGGGGAGGGGAGCAGCCTCTGGGGAAAGGTAAGCAGCCACACACACAGCACAAACAGGAAAAGGAAGTCCGGCAACAGTCTTTCAAAATAGAACCACAAGTCCATAATCACCACAGCTGATTTGTCCATGTATTTCTTAGGTCGCCGGATCTGAACCCGATTGGGGTAGTCTGGGCTTCAATGAAACGCAACATTCTCTGTGAGGTCAAACCCAAGAGCAGAGATGAACTGATCTCTGCAATAGAGTCATTTTGGAAATATGAACTGACCACAGAGGTCTGCAACAAATACAGACGGCGAAAAATACCCAGGGCCAAGGGATCTCCTCCTGCTCCTGCTGGATATCCCAACACTATTTTTTACATTCACTTTAAATCATTTACCATATACCAGTGAAGCCTCTTTGAATTGAATTGAAATCCAAATAAAAATGTTTCCTCTGAAGCACTTTTCTGATTCCTGACTGTCTTTTCTCTACTGTAGGCCTGTTTTGAAATGTAAAGAGTAGAAAGTATAAATGGGCTCTTTGTGTTAAACTGTAATAAGCATAATATCTGACATCACAACATACTTCACCGGTTATATTACCAGTAATATACCAATATGAATATACAGTACTATATGAAGTACAGCAGAAATAGACTAAATTACAAGATAAAGTAAAAATGCAGTACAATAGCCTACTATATAATAAAATACAGTATACACGTACCATGTACGAAGCACGCACCACATACAAAGCATGTACCACGTATCTATCATATATTTTTGGGAAGTCAGAATTCCAGTAAATAAAATTATATCAGATTGTGATTCTGAATGTCAGCAAGGAGACTGACTCTCGGGACATTATGATTATTTATTTCAACACAACATAACGTCACCACACAGCTTATGAACATGATGTAACACAATGACTTTATAAAAAAGATGTAGCCTTTAAAACTAGATTGAGAAATATTTTCATTTCTTCTTTCTTAAATCTAAAACTAGAAAAAAAACAAAACTGCAACCTCTCTTTTTTCAAATAACTTTGAGCAAATTACTCAAAATTATTTACTTTTTTTTTTTTTTTGGACAATTATTTGGATCGGGAATTTTTATTTTGCCAGTTAACAAATGTTCCAAACAAACCATAAAAAAAAAATAATCAAAACAAAACAAAACAAAAAAAAACAAATGTCCATAACAGTGGAGTTTATTTGTGCTTGTTACAACCCTGCCTAGGGAAAGGGAAGCAACACAAAAAGAGCCAGATGGAACATGGCAAACAAAAGGGATTTATTGCAGTTCCGTCAGAATAAATGTAAGATAAGAATAAACAAAACAAACTGAGGGAGAGGGCCGAGGGTGCTGGTTAAATCAAAAAAGTAATAAAACAAAAAGAGGGCTCTTCAAGAGCTACTAACAAAGAAAGAACACAACAGCTTCTACCAAAAACTAAAAAAGGACCAGCACGCCCTGCACCTGGTATAACTATACATGAAAAAGAAAAAAAAAACCCTACGGGAAAATGAACTTAGGCAGTTAGGTAATTTAAACCAGGCCACACTTCTTCAAATGGCGTACACTACACACACAATTGAATACAACCAACAACAAAAAACCCACTAAAGGGAAGCACCAAAGGGTAACAGTTTCCTTAGGTTTCCAGGTAGTACAATATATCTCTTTCACCATAACAAAGCAATCGAAAAAGGTCTCTTTCAATACAACAAAGCAATCGAAGAGGCGCACCGTCCGTCACAGACAGCCGCCCCGTGCTTCTGACGAGCTGAGCTTTTACAGCCGTGGAGGTGGAGGAGGCGCAGCCATCGGTCCAGGTACCGCACCAATCCCGGACGGCGGAGCGAGGCGAAGGCGGGGTTATCGGGCCAGGAGCCACACCAATCCCGGATGGCGGAAGAGACACACACAAGGCGGAAGAGACACACAGACAAGCACTCTGCAGCCGTAACTCTCCCCCCCTTAAGATTATACCTAGAGTATAATTAACACTCTAACAACAAAAGAAACCTATTTTACCTCCTTTTTGTTTCTGTTACTCCCTGGACAATGCGTTAGCACACAAGTTATCTGAGCCCTTTTTATGTCGGATTTGCAAATTGTAATCTTGTACATGGTTGTACATGCGGGCGAGAAAAGTGAGAGGGTTATGGTCAGTGAAAACGATTACTGGCAAAAGGCTGGACCCGAGGTAAACTTCGAAATGTTGTAGTGCCCACAGTAAAGCAAGGGTTTCTTGTTCAGAGGTGGAGTAGTGGACCTGATGTTTGTTGAACTTTCAGGAGAAATAGGAAACTGGATGGTCTACACCATCAGCATCTTCTTGCACGAGCACAGCGCCAGCCCCAACGGCGCTGGCATCAACCTCCAGCTTAAAAGGGCGTGAGAGGTCGGGCGCAGCAAGCACAGGCGAATGACACAGGAGAGACTTGGCGCTGTCAAAAGCCTGCTGGCATTCGGGCGACCACACAAAGTCAAATTTGGGGCTTTATAGTGTGGTTAACGGGTGGATGACAGTGGAAAAATTTCGGCAAAAGCTCCTATAGTAGCCAGCCATGCCCAGGAAACGGCGGAGGGCTTTTCTGGTGGAGGGAATAGGGAACTTGGTAGCAGTGGCAATTTTAGCCTCCACCGGACGCACTTGGCCCTGTCCAACCTGCTTCCCTAAATAGGTGACCATCGCGTGTCCGAACTCGCACTTCGCTAGATTAACAGTGAGGGACGCGGCGGCAAGACGCGCAAACACTTGTTCCAGATCTGAATGTGTTCTTCCCAGGGAGTGGTGTACACAATCAGATCATCTAGGTACGCGTTGCAGTTGGTCAAACCCGAAAGAACAGTATTTACAAGGCGCTGAAAAGTTGCAGGTGCATTACACATGCCGAATGCCATTACAGTATACTGTGAGAAGTAATCCGGGGTCACGAAAGTGGAAATCAAGGACGCGCGCTCGGTCAATGGCACTTGCCAATAGCCTTTTAACAGGTCTAGCTTAGAGACAAATTTGGCGTTACCGAGATTGTCCACACAATCCTCCATCCTGGGCAGAGGATACGAGTCAGTGACCGTGACGGCATTAACTTTACGGTAATCCGTGATGAAGCGGGACGAACCATTGGGCTTTGGTTCAACCAGACACGGTGAACTCCAAGTGCTGGAGCTGTGTACAGCCAACCCGTGCCGTAGGAGATACTCGGCCTCCTTTTTCATTAACTGCTGCTGTTTAATAGGTTGAGCATCATTCACATTGTTACGACCCTGCCTAGGGAAAGGGAAGCAACACAAAAAGAGCCAGGTGGAATGTGGCAAACAAAAAGGAATTTATTGCAGATTCGACAGAATGAGTGTAAGATAATAATAAACAAAACAAACTGAGGGAGAGGGCCGAGGGTGCGGGTTAAATAAAAAAAGTAATAAAACAAAAAGAGGGCTCTTTAAGAGCTACTAACACAGAACGAATACAACAGCTTCTTCCAAGAACAAAAAAAAGAAGGACCAGCACCCCCTGCACCTGGTATAACCATACATGCAAAAGCAAAAAAAAAAACCCTATGGGAAAACGAACTTAGGCCGCCAGGTAATTTGAACAAGGAACAACAACAAAAAAAACCCACAAAAGGGGAAACACCAAAAGGTAACAATTGTCCTTTTGTTCTGAGATAACACACTATCTCTCTTTCAACATTACAAAGCACAGTATCTCTCTTTCACCATTAGAAGCAATCGAACCTCTCTCTCAATGCAACAAAGCAAACGAGGCGCACCGTCCGTAACAGACGCTGAGCCTTTTCAGCCGTGGAGATGGAGGAGGCGCAGCCCTCCTCCCAGGTACCGCACCAATCCCAGACGGCGGAGCGAGGTGAAGGCGGGGTTATCGGGCCAGGAGCCGCAGCAATCCCAGATGGGGGAAGAGACACACACACAAGGCGGAAGAGACACACACAAAAGCACACTGCAGCCGTAACACACATCAATGTCATGGTGCACGATAGTGGTGCGGGACGGAACGTCACCGAATATACAAGGAAATCCTTGAATCAATGCCACAACGTCAGCTCTCTGAGCTGGTAGCAGGTGAGACAGACGATCGGGCAAAACTTTTAACATGTCCGAAGTAGGTAAACGAGCACTCTGTTGTGCGGAGGGGCGCACGGTCACGTCGTCAGGCTGCTCGCAGTGCTCTGGCACAATGAGCACGCAGCTGAGGAGAGGATCGGACAAAAACACATGCTCTGGAGGGTTTTCACGGGTGTGATACTTCTTCAGCATGTTAATATGACAAACACGAGTTTTACGGGAACGCTCAGGGGTACGGATAACATAATCCGTATCACTGAGACGCTCAGCGATTTCATACGGGCCAGCAAACTTGGCAGCAAGGGCAGAACCGGGGACAGGGAGCAGTGCTAAAACTTGGTCACCAGCACAAAACTTTCTAGGAATAGCGGACCGATCAAAGCGGCGCTTCATGCTGGCTTGCGAAGAGGAGAGGGACTCTCTGGCGAATGAGTGGGCATGGTGCAAACGCTCACGGAAACGGCTGACAAAGTCTAATACATTAACCGGAGGGGACGGAGCGGAGGACAGGAACCTTTCCTGCAGGGACTTCAACGGGCCACGGGGGGTGTGACCGAAAACAAGAGCAGCTGGACTAAAGCTGAGGGATTCCTGCACGGCTTCACGGGCTGCAAAAATGACAAAGGGGATTCCCTCATCCCAACTCTGAGCTGTTTCCAAACAATATTTCCGGAGCATAGACTTCAGCGTCTGGTGCCAGCGCTCCAACGCGCCCTGGGACTCCGGGTGATACGGGCTTGAAACAGCATGCTGCGCATTCAGTATGGATAAAACTTGTTTAAACACAGTGGACTTGAAGATGGTACCTTGGTCCAACTGGATTACACGAGGGAGTCCGAAGGTGGAAAAGAACCGAGTTAAAGCCTTGACAACAGATCTGGCAGTGACATTATGCAGCGGAATTGCCTCCGGGAAACGTGTGGCAGCGCACATGATGGTGAGTAAATATTGGTTTCCACTTTTTGTTCTAGGCAAGGGGCCAACACAGTCTATAATAATACGGTCGAACAGGTCACCTATAACTGGGATGGGTTGGAGAGGAGCGGGGGGGATGATCTGATTGGGTTTTCCAGTAGTCTGGCAAACATGGCAGGTGCGGCAGTACTTGGTAACATCTGTCTTTAACCCTGGCCAAAAGAAATGTTTAAGGATGAGCTGATACGTTTTTGTAACACCCAGGTGTCCGGACCACTGGCTGTCATGTGCTACAGATAAAACGTGAGGTCGATATTCAGCGAGCACCACTACTTGGAATACGGTACACCAATCAGAATCTGAAAAGGGAGGGGACCATTTGCGCATTAACACTGCACCATCTAACAAATAGGCTACTTTTTCACCTTTTGCTTTGTCGGCACTTACCACATTGGCGAAGCATTTTTGTAGCGTCGGATCCGCTCTTTGTGCAGCACACAGGCGCTCACAGGTTACGGGAAGGGACAAGCTGCCGGGGGAAGTTGTCTCAGGCTCGGCAGGACGCACAGGCTCAGCGGCGCACTCGCCATGAGCCTCACCGAGGCGCTCTGCATTCTCCAGAACTCCACTATCCCCAGAGAGAGCAGGCATTAGAAAACTGTCAGAGAGGGAGATGGTGTTAGACTGGCGAGTTTGTGCGCGAGTGACAACGCACGAAGGGAACAGGTTAGGAAGGGGTTGAATTGTTTCTGTGCACTGAGGGATTTCCAGAACTTCCAGTGCTGGAGTGACTTTTCCGCCTGCAATGTCGTTACCCAATAGCAATGTTACTCTGGTGATGGGTAAAGCAGAACATGTAGCGACAGGGAAGAACCCAGTTACCAATTTAGACTGGATGTGAACACGGTGCACAGGGCGGGGAACATAACCCATCTCAACGCCACGTAGTACAACACTGTAACCACAGGAAGACTGTTTAGAGAAAGGCAATGTTTTAGCAAGGATCACCGACTGAGAAGCACCAGTATCACGCAGAATGCGCGCAGAGCGCTGATCATCGGCCTCACCTGTCAGTGAAACCAAGCCGTCAAAAATAAAAGTACAGCGGCGAAACTCGGTTTTTTAGTCGGTGAAACATTTGAGGCGAGCTGCTGTTTACGTTTTAAAGCCAGACAGTTGGAGATTACATGCCCAGGTTTATGGCAGTAAAAACACTCCCTTTCTTCCTTCTTGGGACTAACTTCGGGGAGAGAATTTTGACGGACTCGGGGCTGACGAATTTTCTCAGCAGAACTGGATGCAAAAATAGTTCTGTGCGTTAACACAAACTCATCAGCCAAGACAGCAGCAGAGGAGAGCGTCGAAACCTTTTGTTCATTAATATACACAACAATACGATCTGGCAGGCTTTTCTTAAAGTCTTCCAATAAAATCAATTCTCTAAGGGTTTCAAAATTATCTGCTTTACATGCAGTGCTCCACTTATCAAATAGCATTTCCTTTTCCCAAGCAAACTCCACATAAGTTTGAGCTGGGGCTTTTTTGTGGTTTCTAAATCTTTGCGGTATGCTTCAGGCACTAGCTCATACGCATGGAGGATGGCAGCTTTCACAGACTCGTAATTTAAACTGTCCTCCACTGGGAGGGCAGCAAAGGCTTCTTGGGCTTTTCCGTGTATTTTACATTGCAACAAAAGAGCCCAGGCGTCACAAGACCATTGTAACGCATTAGCGATGCATTCAAATGTGCTAAAATAGGAGTCTACCTCAGACTCGTGGAAGATGGGAACGAGCACAATGTTCTTACCTACATCAAAGGCACCTGGTGGAGAAGTGGTGGAAGGAGGAGACCTAGATTGGTGATCAGTAGACGCGCCAGCCCCAAGAGCCAACCTTTGTGCCTCAAGCTCCAGCCTTGTTGTATGGTTGTTTCTGCCTCTATCTCCAACCTCTTAACCTCTAGCTGGTGTTGTAGTTGTAGTTCCACCTCCCGAGCCTTCATTTTTTCATTTGACACAAGCACTGCTGTTGAACATAACTACTGTGAAACAATCAGAAAAATAAAGTTTTATTTATCAGATTCACCGGCTTAGCGGTCCCTCTCTCCATTCACGTTCTATCTCTCTCAACCACAGCTGCAAATGAAGTACCTGTAGCCTAGTATAAACAGCGCCACTCTCCATTGCAGCTACATTGTGGTCAAACGTGGAAATGTCTCAAAATCTTTTGGATGCATTTGAGTACTATGCTTCCACCTTCCACCAGTTGTTATAGTTGTGACTTACATTTCACGCAATGCATGAATCTCACTACCCGTGATGTATGGAGCAGATGAATTTCTATCTATCTATATATCTATCTTAAACAAAAGTGTTCACATCAAAATCCCAGATACTGTGCATGTACCACACATGGCTGTGTTTTGGTTGATGTATTGGCTAAATCTAGCAGGCCTTTATGTAAAGATTCACAGATAAATGGACAGAGTACTTTCATAAATGAGACCATGAAGACTGAAAACTTGATATGATATGAAGAGAGTGAAATGTGTTGATGTTGAAACAGCTGGTAAACTGTACATGATACCTTTGCCAAATCCATATGAGTGGGATTAAAAGAGCTGTCATGAGTCTAGGGCTGGGTATTGGTGCACAATACTTTCAAGGCAGTGGTTTCCAACTTGTGCGCCACAAATGTATTATACGTGGGTCAGCAAATTTTCATGAAAAATCTGGAAACTTTAACAGTGAAAGTGGTGCAAAATGTTTTAGATGCTGTGTTAATGACTGTAGAGTTTCATAAGTGTATGTACCAGTCCTGAAAGTTTGACTGCTAAAGATTTAGGGGTCCCGGAGAAAGCTTTAGAGGATCTGCATAAAGTTTTAGTGGTCCTGGAGGATAGTTCAACTGATACTTGTATTGTACTTTTTTTTTGTGATATGCCAGTATAATGGAAATTATCATTTTTGATTTCAAATAAACATCAGACAAATGTTTCTGTCTCTGTGTAGGTTAATAACACAGTACATGAAAGATCGGGGTCACTTACTCCACTGCTCACTCTTTAGCAGCTGACCTCTTGCCACAAAATAGGATATAAAATATTTGCATTATACCACAAAGAAACCAGTATGTGTGAAATGCAATAGGCTACTAAACCAAGTATACATAAGCCTGAGACCCACTGGGTTTTTTAATCCGCCCATCAAATATTGGTACAAAATTTTCCAAAGTGAAACAAAGACTGCAAACTTTGATGTCAAAAAAGGGTGACCAACAACTCTGCTCCCACTGAAACTGAATGTGATGTGAATGTAAGTTTCCTTTTATTTTTAGGTGATGACTTTTACATGTAATTTATTTACTCACTGTGGTCTTTGAGCCAAATGTTTGCCCTCCTAAGAGCAGCTGGCTGCTGCATCTGTGCCTGTAGCGGTAACCATAGTATTCATACCATCGTCTATGACTGAGCTGGTGATTTTTCAAAGAAAAAAACGAAAAACAATCACAGCATTTTTGTTTTAAAAACAATGTAAGTATCTGTACCTGTTGCCTGTTGACTTTCCCAGATGTGGCAGATATCTGTTTTGTAATGTTTAAGTGCTTACATTTCGATGTTCATACACATAGTTACATATGTTCATAGTCATATGTAGCCTATATATGATGGCACATTAGTTGAGTGTGAATCATTGCGATTTTATTTTATTATTATTAATTGCAAATAGGTTCTTTGTTGTTTTGTCATCGGCTAATTTTAGAATTTCTATGCTGAGATCGGCAAATGTTTAAATAAAACATGTTTTGCAGTAGGCATGAAGTTTTGGTGAGTGATTGGCATAGGCTACAGATAACAGTTTAATCACATGGCTAGAGTTGATCAGGTAGGCCTTTGTTTACCAATGTTCATTGTTGTTTATCCATGATTTCAAATAAGAATCCCTCAATGGCTTTTTAGTGCTTCTGGGACCCTATTGAAGGTCATTCATGAATGCCAACAATGGGAAAAAAGATCTGAAATTCCAGTTCAAATATAAAAACTTTTTTGTGTAACAGACAGAAAATCATAGTCTGCCCTGTGACATTGCAAAATATCAAATCTCATGAAGATGCTGTACAAAATATCAAGGATATTGATCTGCTATTACATGCATCTGTCCTGAGTTACCTTTATATCATTTTCATTCAGTGTCCCCTCATGATAACACACAGACGATGTTAGTTTTGTAATGCCTCTTTCACATAAACTTACCTACACAGTAAGGGCCTGACTGATATGGGATTTTTGGAGCTGATACTGATATCAGGGAGTAAAAATTCTGAATAAATTCTGGACGATATTCCTCATGTACACATTTTTTGCAATCATCATGCAAGTACAGTTCTAACAAACATCTCAAATATGTATTGAAGACTGAACATTTTACATACATACAAAATGCTTTATACATTGTTAAATGACCCCCAGCAAGGCTGCAGTTAGCTTGCAAAATTTGATGGCACAAGAAATCAATAATGTTCAGCCAAGGCATACATGGATACTTATGTCAGAGAAAGGTTTGAATCAGCCACAAAAAAACCCCAAAAGCTGGCTGACCTATAAATCATTGGGTCCTACACACAGGGTATCAACATAATGTAAAAACCATGACACACTATGATAGTTGTGGACCACCTTCCCCAAACCCCACCTTTTTTTGTTTCCTTAATAAAGATCCATTGTATAATCCCAGACTTTAATATATTTAATATATGGAAAATATGGTGAATACACCTAAAATAATGTGTCCTTAAGTGGGAGCTTGTGAGTCAGTGGAACAGCTGATTCAGCATGCCAGCTTGTCTGGAGTGAGGAGGAAAGTGGTTAGGCAGTGAGTGTGGAGATGTAAATGATGTTGAACTTGGTATTAGCAGAACACAAAGACTGAGGAAATGTTGCTCCAGTGACAGTGAAATGTCGCAAGAGGTTCATTAATTACCAGTGGCCTCCTGTCCTCTGGACATGTTGTCCAGCAGGGGGCAGATGTCACAAGCATTGTCTTCTTAAGACAAATTCTCAGCTATCCATATTTTTGTTATTAAATAATTAAGGAAAGAAAAACCTGTCACCCTGACACCCTGGTGATAACAGTAAGTCAGATGTTCATCTCAAATGGTTATAGAAATACTGCAACATACAAATCTTGCGGAATTCAACTATAGATAAATGATAGAAATTCTGTAATGTGAGTTAGAATGTAACTGTACATAAAACAGTAAATAAGAATATGTTCATGATAAGACAACACTGAGGGGATGTTGTGTTAGAGTGACATTGACTGAATGTGTATTGAGGCACTTTTCACTGTGCCTTAGTTCTGCTGGATCCCTTAAATCTCATCTTCATATTCCTCCTTGTGTGTTTCCCTGCAAGTTGAGAGAGAGTCCAAGAGCTTAACCAATGGTTAAAGCAAAGCAGCAGAGCCCCCTGCAGGTGTGCGGTTTTCTGGGGGCCATGGGTTTGTCTCTGCTTTCTCAAAAACGATGTTTATTGTCTTCAAATGTAAACACTAGTCCTGATTTGGTGCATTGTCAGAGCTACAATAAGCCATAGAACTGATTTATACTGTGGGAAGGCCAATAGACCTCTGCAACATATACAACATATAACATATACAAACTATAAACCTGACATGTTTTTCTTGTGTTCTGTTCAGAGATAGTCTACAGTAGCCTTCTAAATACAAACAGCTTGCCTTACACTATAGCTATAAGACCTGTTCCCTGCCTCCTCCCCTCCTCCTGTCACTCCTCTCTGATCAAAGAGAGGGACAGGATAGTCATTCTGTTCACATCAACAACTCAAGCGTTCAGTTTAAAGGGGAGGCCTGGGAGTTGAATCCGCAGCAAAGGGCCCATAATTGGCATCTTTCTTGTCTTATTAAAGGGGGGCAGTACTTGGATGAATCCTCTAAGCCAGATCTTGGCCTTTATTAGAGTTGTGTGAAAGCAGCACTTCACAAAAGCAGAACCACAGACTGACAGCTGAAGACAACTACTCATGACAGGGTTTTTGTCACAAATGGCAAATAAAAGGGAATATATTCCATTGCTGTGCTTTATAGTAAATAATATATAATACAAATCACAACGATGCACAAAGTTTCAACTGAAGAAGAATTTAACTAGACATATGTCTTAAAGGATAACAGATTTTGTTTCATGCCATAAATTCAAGCCTTTTTCTTACTTTTCACAAAGAACATTAATTTATTTCATGCTCAGCCTTGAAGGTTTTTAAAATGTAGCATGTTTTGTGATGCCCTTAGACAAAGACAGGGTTGATAGATTAACAGCTTCTAGTGCAGCAAGGCATGTTGGTTTTAACAAGTTTGTGCCATTTGAAGCTAATAGATTTAATCTTCCAAGGGCAGGCAAAATAGATGTGACAAAACAACAACAACAACAACAACAAAAAGATCTTAATTATTCAAACTGCTCAGTAATTCTCTTGACTTCGCTGCATTGTTTAGAGTCAGGACAGTGATGAAGAGGGTTAATCATGATCCCCCACTAAGCCCACAGCCATGAGCAGTCCCATGACCACCGTAACCCCACCTCTGCTTTGGCTCTCAGCTGTGCTTGCATCTTTTTCCCTTTGTGAGTTCTATTTGGAATCTGCTGATTTGAACAAATCTGACAATTAGCAGTTTGCTATTTAGTCAGTGTGCTGCAGTATCAGCCAGTTAAGATTGGGTGAAAACCCTGAAAAGGCTCTTGAGAGCATTTAATATAGATGGCACATGCACAATTATCATGTTGCCCCCTGCAATTTTCCACAATAGTTTGTTTTTCACTTTGTGGCAAATTAGCTTATGAAAAAAATACCCACTCTGAAGACAGGGTCTCTGCATCACCACTAGTTTCATTATCTGTAAAAATACAGTGAATTGTTGATATGTCTTTATTCTTATTTTTCAAATGCAACTTCATGTCATGTGTGAAAACCAGTTTACATGACTTGAGTCAGAACTGCAAATTACTTGCTGGAAAACACAACTGGTTATCTGGCAGTCTGACTTTATGGCCTCATTGTAATCAACAAGAATGGGCCATGTTTTGTTAGGGAAAAATCCAAGAAGGCATTGTATGCCTGAGTGTCCTGCTTGCCTGGATACTTGTCTGTTTCTGACAGTGAATAAAGAAATTGTTTCTTAAAACAGTTCATACCATAACAGTACTGTGCCAAAGTAAAATAGTCTGCCCTATGTATCAACTGGTGTTAGAGTAAGGCACTAGTGATTCAAAAAATGTAAGTTTGTGATATTCATAAATTGTTCCAAAATTACCTAAACTAGTAAGTTATTTTACAATAGGGCAGTTTCTTCTTGCTCAGATAATGCTAGTGTGGTGGCACCACTGTACAGTTCAAAGACATGCACATGAGTTTGATTGACTCGAAATTGTCAGTAGGTGTAAATGTGTGTGCTTTGTTCGTGTCCTTTTTTCCCCTGTGTCAACCTCCAACAACCCTGTACAGAGTGCCAGAGAAAATGGATATGTAAGGAGGTGTTTGTGTGTGTGTGAAACGAGGAAGTGGTGCTGTGTGAAAAAAGGAAGAGGAAGTGATGTCATAGAGAAGGAGGAAAGGAAACCTATTAATTAACCCCACCTGTGAGCTCAAAGAGAGGGAGAAGCAAACAAAGGAGAAGCTGGAAAGGAGTACGGAGGTCAGAGAAACGGTGGAAAGTGAGAAATAAGAGGAAATGAGAAGAGTAACAAGTAAAAGTGGAAAGTGACTTTAACTAAAGAGGAAAGTGGAAACGGAAAGAGGTGGATTCCCAGGACTCTGAGCCAGAAGACCTCTTCAGACTTGGAAGTAGGCTACTTGTGACTGCTGTCTCGAGGTCGGAGGACACACACACTGATACCTCTAAAACCAGTTAAGTGCCACTCACTCCCTTCACCTCTACCTCCCGGTTTTCCCCTACCTGATCTCATCGATACCCCTGCTCTCAACCCCCCCTCTCTTCCCTACCTGAAATCCTCACTCCCTTCAGCATAATAACTGACTCTATAACCTCCATACACTCACCCACTCACACACACCTTCCCCTACCATCTGAAGAATTGGAACTCCATCTCCTTGCGCATATCCCATCTGGACTGGTTATTGTAATTAAGGATTTTTTTTTTATTTACTCCCGGATTACTGATTTATTTAAATGATGATTGTGAAGATCATAATATTGCTTGCCTTTAAAAAAAAATATATAAGAAAGTTTCACCGGAAATTAGGAAGTTGTTGTGTTATGTTATTGTTATTATTATGTTTTAGTTTGTGGGTTTCAATTTCTTTAATTTTTCATACTTTTATAGTTAGAAAGGAGCGGCTTGGTTTATACCTCTACTTCAGTTAAACTTTAACTATAAATTTGACAGGATATTTAAGTTAATTTTCTCCTGTCTGGCGCCCAATTTTGAGTTTAACTTTGAAGAGGTGATTTCTACGCTAAAGATGGATTTATACCACAAGCATTGCGACTGCATTAATTACCATTCTCGTTGTAAATAAGCCCCACTCATCAAATGAATATGGCCATATTTCCATGGCCATCCATCCATTTTCAACCGCTTATCCGAGGTTGGGTCATGGGGGCAGCAGATTCACCAGCGAGTCCGAGATGGCCCTTTAGGGTAGGAATGAAGACTGAACAGTAGATTGAGAGCTTTGCCATTTGGCTCAATTCTATTTTTATCACAACGATGCAGTACAGCAATTGCAATACCGTTCCCACTGCACCTCTGGCCAATCTTCACTCTCCAGTGTCTCCATGCAAACTCCTTCATATGTGATTTAGAAGTATCTCTATTCTGGCTGGATATTTAAGGGAAAGAACAAGAACCTAGCCCTTTGAGTTGATCTGCTTACCAGAGCTCCCACGCGTCGAGTGTGTCACAATCTTTGTTGGCTGTAGTTTGTTCACTTTGGACATCACAATAAACTGGAATATTAACCATTCATTTCTAATATTGCCTTGCTGAGATTTTATTTTAATAGTGAAGGATCTGTCACCAGATACCTAGTAAGTCTTTAGTTATATGATACATTTCACTGGGTAAGACTCACAGCCTTAACCTCTGAGTTGAATAGAAAAGATTGAGTACCATGTTCTGTAAGTATTGAGTTATGTTCTATAGGCTCTGAATATCTCAGCCCAGGTGTCAGGGCTGTTCCTCTATGTTAAAAAGGTCACTGAACAGTTTACTGTAAGTCTATATCTGCCATCCCTGAACTGAGATAGGGACGAGTTAAATACTGTATCCCAAAGACCTTAGTTATATGGTAAGTTTCACTGGATGCTGTTCACACCCTTAACCTCTGAGTTGGACAGACAAGATTGAGTATCATGTTCTTATACCTCTGAATACTTCAACCCAGACATGAGGGCTATTCTTCCATGTTAAGAAGGTTTACTGAGTGGTTTGTTAACCTATGTCTGCCATCCCTGGACTAAGACTGATGTCAGATATCTTAATAGTGGAATTCTATTCCTAAAAGGATTATATTGTTAATTACTGGTTAACTATTAATTCTCACCAATATTTAATGTGAAAGTTATTTTAAATAAATGGAGTCAGATTGAATAAATAACTACTTTACTTTGACAAGACCTCATCTTAACACTGGAAGTACAGAATATGTATTGGGGAAATAATCAATAAATGTCTCTAAATATTTCCTCCCCTCCAAGATAGGCAGGGAAAACCCTGGCGTCATATGATCAGTTATTTCAATCAGCTGAAATTACAATTCTGATTGATTCTGATACGCAAATGGCTGATAACAATTGGGCCGTGATTGATCAAAGCACCCCTAATGTTTTCTGTCTCCATGGCATAGACTTTGTTTCAGGCCCCCAGTTCGTCTCCAAGTTCTGGAAACCCTTTTGTTCTGGGACATGTTTGCTTGGTACAGAAGTCAACAAAAATCACCTAATTAATTTTATATATCTAATTTTCTCTGTACATGAAAAGAAAAAAAGTACTATTCCAACTGAAATTGCGAATAGAATCATTATATGATATTTTTTTTTCAGTTTTTTTTATTTTATTTTTTTTTTTACACATGATGGGATTATGAAATCTGACCACAGTCTTCACAGAATGGCATGATGTGTGTATTGGAATTGTATGGAACTTTCACATACTGTATTAGTTAGCAACTGTTAAACTTTGGTACATTTCAAATGTCTGACAGTTCCAGCTGATTAGGTATTTATACCAGCAACTCACCAATCAGAGGTTTCTTTAGCTATTTCTCAGTATGGATATTGACCACCAGTAGTTAGGGTTCTAACCCCGAAGGGGTAGAACCCTTCTAAAATCCTACCGGTTTATTAGGGTTCTAACCCCGAAGGGGTAGAACCCTTCTAAAATCCTACCGGTTTATTATTATTAGGGTTCTAACCCCGAAGGGGTAGAACCCTTCTAAAATCCTACCGGTTTATTAGGGTTCTAACCCCGAAGGGGTAGAACCCTTCTAAAATCCTACCGGTTTATTATTATTATTATTATTAGGGTTCTAACCCCGAAGGGGTAGAACCCTTCTAAAATCCTACCGGTTTATTATTATTATTAGGGTTCTAACCCCGAAGGGGTAGAACCCTTCTAAAATCCTACCGGTTTATTAGGGTTCTAACCCCGAAGGGGTAGAACCCTTCTAAAATCCTACCGGTTTATTAGGGTTCTAACCCCGAAGGGGTAGAACCCTTCTAAAATCCTACGGTTTATTATTATTATTATTATTAGGGTTCTAACCCCGAAGGGGTAGAACCCTTCTAAAATCCTACCGGTTTATTAGGGTTCTAACCCCGAAGGGGTAGAACCCTTCTAAAATCCTACCGGTTTATTATTATTATTATTTGTCGTCTGCCGCTTGAGCTCAAATTCCCGTGAGCTGGAATAGGCCAGAAAGCTGAAACTTGGCCCAATGATTGGAAATGATGTGCATCAACTTCTATTAAAATATGAGCCCAGTTGGCCAGATGGTGGCGCTGTAATTAAGGTTTAAAAATTATTTTTTTGGAAGGCCACGCCCCTCACACCGTAAGTCCGATTGACTTGAAATTTGACACACAGGTCCAGCTCAATGTGCTCTACAAAAAAGCCAATGGGACCATTAAAGTCCGCCATGATAGATTTTTTGCTAATTTGCATAATGTGAAAAACAGTAAAATGAATAGAACTTGTGAAAGATTGACTCTATCAACACCAAATTTGGTATACAGCCTCGGGGGATGAAAATACAAATTTCTATTATAAATGAGCCAGGTCGGATAAAAAACATGGCCGCCACGGACCAATGAATCTCCGCGATGGGCGGAGCTTAGAAATGATTGGCCATAACTGCCACACCCATTGCCCTATCGTCACCAATCTTGGTGGGTAGGGTCACAAGGTGACTGGGAAGCTGCCTACCAAAGCGTTTTGAGCTCAGCCCATAGGGGGCGCTATAAATGCCACACATGCATATCTCAAAGACCATTGAACAGAATTTCACCAAATTTGGTATGCATACTCTAGGGGGACTGTTAACTTATATCTTGAGTGCCATGTTGATTGGTGAAAGTGGGCGTGGCCTGTTGGTCGTTAACTGCTGTTGTTTAGGTTTTTTGAATTTATGATGAGCTGGAAGGACCTAGGGACATGAAAATCGGTACATGGATTATAAATGACATGCAAATGCTTGTCAAAAAATTTGACCCCATTCGGCCTAACGGGGGCGCTGTTACATGGCGTGTGAACTTCAAATGGCTCTCCCCGCCCAGATATGAGTGCTATTGACTTGAAATTTTACACACATGTCCTCCTGATGGTCCTCTACAAAAAAGCCTCTGGGACCATTAGGGTGATTATGACGGATTTTTCAATAATTTGCATAATGTGAAAAACAGTAAAATGAATAGAACTTTTGAAAGATTGACTCTATCAACACCAAATTTGGTATACGGCCTCGGGGATGAAAATACAAATTTCTATTATAAATGAGCCAGGTCGGATAAAAAACATGGCCGCCACGGACCAATGAATCTCCGCGATGGGCGGAGCTTAGAAATGATCGGCCATAACTCCCACACCCATTGCCCTATCGTCACCAATCTTGGTGGGTAGGGTCACAAGGTGACTGGGAAGCTGCCTACCAAAGCGTTTCGAGCTCAGCCCATAGGGGGCGCTATAAATGCCACACATGCATATCTCAAAGACCGTCGGACAGAATTTCACCACGTTTGGTGTGCTATTGACTTGAAATTTTACACACATGTCCTCCTGATGGTCCTCTACAAAAAAGCCTCTTGCACCATTAGGGTGGATATTAGGGATTTTTTTAATAACTTGCATAATGGGAAAGACAGTATGAATGTGAATATAGGGATTTGATAAAAGCCTTCAGTGACTGGAGTCACCAGAACTGCCTCATGCTGAACACCTCAAAGACAAAGGAAATGATCATGGATTTCCGTAGGTCCAAGCCCACTCTTCAGCCAGTCAACACTTGTGGAGTGGACATTGAGGTGGTGACAACCTATAAATATCTAAGTGTTCATCTTGATAACAAGTTGGACTGGTCTGTTAACACAGATGCACTCTACAAAAAGGGCAGAGGTGCCTCTTTTTCCTTAGAAAGCTTAGATCTCTAAACATCTGTAATAAGATGCTGCAGATGTTCTATCAGTCTGTGGTGGCAAGTGTTTTATTTTATGCTGCAGTCTGCTGGGGAGGAAGTTTAGGAAAAAAGCAGGCAAAGAGGCTGGATAAGCTTGTCAAGAAGGCTGGCTCTGTGATGGGAGTAAAGATGGACTCTCTGGAGGAGGTGGTGGAGAGATACACAATGAGGATGGTGGAGGCCATACTGAACAACACGGATCATCCACTTCATAACACCTTGATGGATCAAAGAAGCAGCGGTGGTGGACGGCTCCTATCTCTTGGGTGCAGGACAGAAAGATACCGTAGATCTTTCATACCCACAGCCATCAGACTCTTTAATTCTAATGGAAATGGAAGATGAGCTAAAAGACAAATCAATTTCCCTTTGGGATCAATAAAGTCATTTCTATTTTATTCTATTCTATTCTATTCTATTTCTATTCTATTCTATTCTATTCATTTGTTGTTTCATCGTTTCATTTCATATTTCATATCATTTCATATTATTGCATTTCATTGTTCTATTCTATTCTATTCTATTCATTTGTTGTTTCATGGTTTCATTTCATATCATTGCATTTCATTGTTCATGAAGAGGATGATCTGAGTTGTTCAGAATGGCCTCCACCAGCGTGTATCTCTCCACCACATCCTCAGTGAGTCCATCAGGGAGACATGACTGAAGCCAAGTGCCTCAGGATGTTTAGTCTGTATCCTAGCAACGACTTGATGGAGAATTTCACATGGAACTTTGGCAGTAGCCGTTGGTGGGATGTATACAAGTATTGTTTTGATTTGAAAAAATGTCTACTGCCTGAGTCGTCATCTATATCTCCAGCTCCTCATTATTCTTGTTGGGCAGAGAGTTGATATTTTGCATGATGACTGACGGCAGAAAGGACCTTCACTTCATCTCCACTTCCAAGCCTTTAACCTCTGCACCACCAGCATAGCAACCACGAAAACACCTCCTCATCCCAGATGGAACAGGGTGTCATCCTCCTGAAGAATCTCCTCTCCCACAGAAGTATCCATCAGTAGTTGAGAAAAACATACATTGACACAACAAAATAAAGCAAAGGTTGAGTAAAAGCTCACAGCCACTAGACTTTGCTTCTCCCAGTTGAAGCGCATGTTCTGAAAGTATGTGACTACCAAAACATTTTGAACTGGGCCAATATGGGGTGTCACAAATGTGTGACCGAAAACCTGGTTTGGAGATATCTGGGCCTGGTAATGGGTGTGTATGGCGTGGAGCCTTTAGGAACGGAGTGGGCGCTGTCGTCGACCGTGGCCGCTCTTGGGTGCAGGAGAGAAAGATACTGTAGATCTTTCATACCCACAGCCATCAGACTGTTTAATTCTAATGCAAATGGAAGATGAGCTAAAAGACAAATCAATTTCCCTTTGGGATCAATAAAGTCATTTCTATTCTATTCTATTCTATTTGTAGTGGATGTGATAATAGCCACATATATAGTTTTTTTTTATTAACAGACACCCCCCCTTTTTCATTTTAATATTCGAACCTTTTATTTTTTACATTTTGTAGTAACCGTTTGCACCAGCAGAGGGTGCTCCAAGACCAGTGGATCCAAGCATTCTCTGCTCTGCTCTGATTGCTCTGTGCGGGCGCAGACAATAGAGGCGCTTAGCGGAAGCGACAGCAGCTAACGAGGGAACGTGTCCTATGTTTGGATCCACAGGTTGGTAAAGTGTATGGTTGATACAGTTTTGTTAAGTTGAAATGAGTAACAGCATGTGTTAAAGCACTGAAGTTAAGATGAATGCTTTAAGTTGTGAAACACTTACTATATTGTCGTGGTTCGTGATCGGACGTTCACGTCCCCATGAGGTCGGTTGAACAAGAATGTGTGTGTGTGTGCTTGAGAGTACTAGTAGTTGGTACGGTATGTTGTAATGTTGATTATATGGAATGTGAACTTTGAAGAGCGGGCGCAGACGATAAAGGCGCTTAGCGGAAGCAACAGTAGCTAACGAGGGACCGTGTCCTATGTTTGGATCCACAGATTGATTGGTTGCTCAGTCACACCGTAGCTCAGCCGCTCAGTGCCCGCCGCCTGAGCGGTTTATGCTGCCGGCCAGGGACCCCTAGCTCTGGCGCCGGTAACATATTCTATTCATTTGTTGTTTCATCGTTTCATCGTTTCATTTCATATCACAGCCACTAGACTTTGCTTCTCCCAGTTGAAGCGCATGTTCTGAAAGTATGTGACTCGCAAAACATTTTGAACTCGGCCAATATGGGTGTCACAAATGTGTGACCGAAAACCCGGTTTTGGAGATATCTGGGCCTGGTAATGGGTGTGTATCGCGTGGAGCCTTTAGGAACGGAGCGGGCGCTGTCGTCGACCGTGGCCGGCGAGGGTCGGGGTGGCCGGTTTGGGCCTCAACAGGTTAGAACCCGGGGATTGCCGCTTGCGGCTATATTTATTATTAGGGTTCTAACCCCGAAGGGGTAGAACCCTTCTAAAATCCTACCGGTTTATTAGGGTTCTAACCCCGAAGGGTAGAACCCTTCTAAAATCCTACCGGTTTATTATTAGGGTTCTAACCCCGAAGGGGTAGAACCCTTCTAAAATCCTACCGGTTTATTATTAGGGTTCTAACCCCGAAGGGGTAGAACCCTTCTAAAATCCTACCGGTTTATTATTATTATTATTATTATTTGTCGTCTGCCGCTTGAGCTCAAATTCCCGTGAGCTGGAATAGGCCAGAAAGCTGAAACTTGGCCCAATGATTGGAAATGATGTGCATCAACTTCTATTAAAATATGAGCCCAGTTGGCCAGATGGTGGCGCTGTAATTAAGGCTTAAAAATGACTTTTTTGGAAGGCCACGCCCCTCACACCGTAAGTCCGATTGACTTGAAATTTGACACACAGGTCCAGCTCAATGTGCTCTACAAAAAAGCCTCTGGGACCATTAAAGTCCGCCATGATAGATTTTTTGCTAATTTGCATAATGTGAAAAACAGTAAAATGAATAGAACTTGTGAAAGATTGACTCTATCAACACCAAATTTGGTATACAGCCCCGGGGGATGAAAATACAAATTTCTATTATAAATGAGCTAGATCGGATCAAAAATATGGCCGCCACGGACCAATGAATCTCCGCGATGGGCGGAGCTTAGAAATGATTGGCCATAACTCCCACACCCCTTGCCCTATCGTCACCAATCTTGGTGGGTAGGGTCACAAGGTGACTGGGAAGCTGCCTACCAAAGCGTTTTGAGCTCAGCCTATAGGGGGCGCTATAAATGCCACACATGCATATCTCAAAGACCATTGAACAGAATTTCACCAAATTTGGTATGCATACTCTAGGGGGACTGTTAACTTATATCTTGAGTGCCATGTTGATTGGTGAAAGTGGGCGTGGCCTGTTGGTCGTTAACTGCTGTTGTTTACGTTTTTTGAATTTATGATGAGCTGGAAGGACCTAGGGACATGAAAATCGGTACATGGATTATAAATGACATGCAAATGCTTGTCAAAAAATTTGACCCCATTCGGCCTAACGGGGGCGCTGTTACATGGCGTGTGAACTTCAAATGGCTCTCCCCACCCAGATATGACTGCTATTGACTTGAAATTTTACACACATGTCCTCCTGATGGTCCTCTACAAAAAAGCCTCTGGGACCATTAGGGTGATTATGACGGATTTTTCAATAATTTGCATAATGTGAAAAACAGTAAAATGAATAGAACTTTTGAAAGATTGACTCTATCAACACCAAATTTGGTATACAGCCTCGGGGGATGAAAATACAAATTTCTATTATAAATGAGCCAGGTCGGATAAAAAACATGGCCGCCACGGACCAATGAATCTCCGCGATGGGCGGAGCTTAGAAATGATCGGCCATAACTCCCACACCCATTGCCCTATCGTCACCAATCTTGGTGGGTAGGGTCACAAGGTGACTGGGAAGCTGCCTACCAAAGCGTTTCGAGCTCAGCCCATAGGGGGCGCTATAAATGCCACACATGCATATCTCAAAGACCGTCGGACAGAATTTCACCACGTTTGGTGTGCTATTGACTTGAAATTTTACACACATGTCCTCCTGATGGTCCTCTACAAAAAAGCCTCTTGCACCATTAGGGTGGTTATTACGGATTTTTTTAATAACTTGCATAATGTGAAAAACAGTAAAATGAATAGAACTTTTGAAAAACATATATGGTACTGCCTCACACTGAACACCTCAAAGACAAAGGAAATGATCATGGATTTCCGTAGGTCCAAGCCCACTCTTCAGCCAGTCAACACTTGTGGAGTGGACATTGAGGTGGTGACAACCTATAAATATCTAGCTGTTCATCTTGATAACAAGTTGGACTGGTCTGTTAACACAGATGCACTCTACAAAAAAGGGCAGAGGCGCCTCTTTTTCCTTAGAAAGCTTAGATCTCTAAACATCTGTAATAAGATGCTGCAGATGTTCTATCAGTCTGTGGTGGCAAGTGTTTTATTTTATGCTGCAGTCTGCTGGGGAGGAAGTTTAGGAAAAAAGCAGGCAAAGAGGCTGGATAAGCTTGTCAAGAAGGCTGGCTCTGTGATGGGAGTAAAGATGGACTCTCTGGAGGAGGTGGTGGAGAGATACACAGTGAGGATGGTGGAGGCCATACTGAACAACACGGATCATCCACTTCATAACACCTTAATGGATCAAAGAAGCAGCGGTGGTGGACGGCTCCTATCTCTTGGGTGCAGGACAGAAAGATACCGTAGATCTTTCATACCCACAGCCATCAGACTGTTTAATTCTAATGCAAATGGAAGATGAGCTAAAAGACAAATCAATTTCCCTTTGGGATCAGTAAAGTAATTTCTATTCTATTCTATTCTATTCTATTCTATTTGTAGTGGATGTGATAATAGCCACATATATATATATATATATAGTTTTTTTTTATTAACAGACACCCCCCCTTTTTCATTTTAATATTCGAACCTTTTATTTTTTACATTTTGTAATAACCGTTTTGCACCAGCAGAGGGTGCTCCAAGACCAGTGGATCCAAGCATTCTCTGCTCTGCTTGCTCTGTGCGGGCGCAGACAATAGAGGCGCTTAGCGGAAGCGACAGTAGCTAACGAGGGAACGTGTCCTATGTTTGGATCCACAGGTTGGTAAAGTGTATGGTTGATACAGTTTTGTTAAGTTGAAATGAGTAACAGCATGTGTTAAAGCACTGAAGTTAAGATGAATGCTTTAAGTTGTGAAACACTTACTATATTGTCGTGGTTCGTTATCGGACGTTCACGTCCCCATGAGGTCGGTTGAACAAGAATGTGTGTGTGTGTGTGCTTGCGAGTACTAGTAGTTGGTACGGTATGTTGTAATGTTGATTATATGGAATGTGAACTTTGAAGAGCGGGCGCAGACGATAAAGGCGCTTAGCGGAAGCAACAGTAGCTAACGAGGGACCGTGTCCTATGTTTGGATCCACAGATTGATTGGTTGCTCAGTCACACCGTAGCTCAGCCGCTCAGTGCCCGCCGCCTGAGCGGTTTATGCTGCCGGCCAGGGACCCCTAGCTCTGGCGCCGGTAACATATTCTATTCATTTGTTGTTTCATCGTTTCATCCTTTCATTTCATATCACAGCCACTAGACTTTGCTTCTCCCAGTTGAAGCGCATGTTTTGAAAGTATGTGACTCGCAAAACATTTTGAACTCGGCCAATATGGGGTGTCACAAATGTGTGAGCGAAAACCCGGTTTGGAGATATCTGGGCCTGATAATGGGTGTGTATCGCGTGGAGCCTTTAGGAACGGAGCGGGCGCTGTCGTCGATCGTGGCCGGCGAGGGTCGGGGTGGCCGGTTTGGGCCTCAACAGGTTAGAACCCGGGGATTGCCGCTTGCGGCTATATTTAGGGTTCTAACCCCGAAGGGGTAGAACCCTTCTAAAATCCTACCGGTTTATTATTATTATTATTATTATTATTATTATTATTTGTCGTCTGCCGCTTGAGCTCAAATTCCCGTGAGCTGGAATAGGCCAGAAAGCTGAAACTTGGCCCAATGATTGGAAATGATGTGCATCAACTTCTATTAAAATATGAGCCCAGTTGGCCAGATGGTGGCGCTGTAATTAAGGCTTAAAAATGACTTTTTTGGAAGGCCACGCCCCTCACACCGTAAGTCCGATTGACTTGAAATTTGACACACAGGTCCAGCTCAATGTGCTCTACAAAAAAGCCTCTGGGACCATTAAAGTCCGTCATGATAGATTTTTTGCTAATTTGCATAATGTGAAAAACAGTAAAATGAATAGAACTTTTGAAAGATTGACTCTATCAACACCAAATTTGGTATACAGCCTCGGGGGATGAAAATACAAATTTCTATTATAAATGAGCTAGATCGGATCAAAAATATGGCCGCCACGGACCAATGAATCTCCGCGATGGGCGGAGCTTAGAAATGATTGGCCATAACTCCCACACCCCTTGCCCTATCGTCACCAATCTTGGTGGGTAGGTTCACAACGGGACTGGGAAGCTGCCTACCAAAGCGTTTTGAGCTCAGCCTATAGGGGGCGCTATAAATGCCACACATGCATATCTCAAAGACCATTGAACAGAATTTCACCAAATTTGGTATGCATACTCTAGGGGGACTGTTAACTTATATCTTGAGTGCCATGTTGATTGGTGAAAGTGGGCGTGGCTTGTTGGTCGTTAACTGCTGTTGTTTACGTTTTTTGAATTTATGATGAGCTGGAAGGACCTAGGGACATGAAAATCGGTACATGGATTATAAATGACATGCAAATGCTTGTCAAAAAATTTGACCCCATTCGGCCTAACGGGGGCGCTGTTACATGGCGTGTGAACTTCAAATGGCTCTCCCCGCCCAGATATGAGTGCTATTGACTTGAAATTTTACACACATGTCCTCCTGATGGTCCTCTACAAAAAAGCCTCTGGGACCATTAGGGTGATTATGACGGATTTTTCAATAATTTGCATAATGTGAAAAACAGTAAAATGAATAGAACTTTTGAAAGATCGACTCTATCAACACCAAATTTGGTATACAGCCTCGGGGGATGAAAATACAAATTTCTATTATAAATGAGCCAGGTCGGATAAAAAACATGGCCGCCACGGACCAATGAATCTCCGCGATGGGCGGAGCTTAGAAATGATCGGCCATAACTCCCACACCCATTGCCCTATCGTCACCAATCTTGGTGGGTAGGGTCACAAGGTGACTGGGAAGCTGCCTACCAAAGCGTTTCGAGCTGAGCCCATAGGGGGCGCTATAAATGCCACACATGCATATCTCAAAGACCGTCGGACAGAATTTCACCACGTTTGGTGTGCTATTGACTTGAAATTTTACACACATGTCCTCCTGATGGTCCTCTACAAAAAAGCCTCTTGCACCATTAGGGTGGTTATTAGGGATTTTTTAATAACTTGCATAATGTGAAAAACAGTATGAATGTGAATATAGGATTTGATAAAAGCCTTCAGTGACTGGAGTCACCAGAACTGCCTCATGCTGAACACCTCAAACACAAAGGAAATGATCATGGATTTCCGTAGGTCCAAGCCCACTCTTCAGCCAGTCAAGACTTGTGGAGTGGACATTGAGGTGGTGACAACCTATAAATATCTAGGTGTTCATCTTGATAACAAGTTGAACTGGTCTGTTAACACAGATGCACTCTACAAAAAAGGGCAGAGGCGCCTCTTTTTCCTTAGAAAGCTTAGATCTCTAAACATCTGTAATAAGATGCTGCAGATGTTCTATCAGTCTGTGGTGGCAAGTGTTTTATTTTATGCTGCAGTCTGCTGGGGAGGAAGTTTAGGAAAAAAGCAGGCAAAGAGGCTGGATAAGCTTGTCAAGAAGGCTGGCTCTGTGATGGGAGTAAAGATGGACTCTCTGGAGGAGGTGGTGGAGAGATACACAATGAGGATGGTGGAGGCCATACTGAACAACACGGATCATCCACTTCATAACACCTTGATGGATCAAAGAAGCAGCGGTGGTGGATGGCTCCTATCTCTTGGGTGCAGGACAGAAAGATACCGTAGATCTTTCATACCCACAGCCATCAGACTGTTTAATTCTAATGCAAATGGAAGATGAGCTAAAAGACAAATCAATTTCCCTTTGGGATCAATAAAGTCATTTCTATTCTATTTTATTCTATTCTATTCTATTCTATTCTATTCTATTCTATTTGTAGTGGATGTGATAATAGCCACATATATAGTTTTTTTTATTAACGGACACCCCCCCTTTTTCATTTTAATATTCGAACCTTTTATTTTTTACATTTTGTAATAACCGTTTGCACCAGCAGAGGGTGCTCCAAGACCAGTGGATCCAAGCATTCTCTGCTCTGCTTGCTCTGCTTGCTCTGTGCGGGCGCAGACAATAGAGGCGCTTAGCGGAAGCGACAGTAGCTAACGAGGGAACGTGTCCCATGTTTGGATCCACAGGTTGGTAAAGTGTATGGTTGATACAGTTTTGTTAAGTTGAAATGAGTAACAGCATGTGTTAAAGCACTGAAGTTAAGATGAATGCTTTAAGTTGTGAAACACTATATTGTCGTGGTTCGTGATCGGACGTTCACGTCCCCATGAGGTCGGTTGAACAAGAATGTGTGTGTGTGTGCTTGAGAGTACTGGTAGTTGGTACGGTATGTTGTAATGTTGATTATATGGAATGTGAACTTTGAAGAGCGGGCGCAGACGATAAAGGCGCTTAGCGGAAGCAACAGTAGCTAACGAGGGACCGTGTCCTATGTTTGGATCCACAGATTGATTGGTTGCTCAGTCACACCGTAGCTCGGCCGCTCAGTGCCCGCCGCCTGAGCGGTTTATGCTGCCGGCCAGGGACCCCTAGCTCTGGCACCGGTAACATATTCTATTCATTTGTTGTTTCATCGTTTCATCGTTTCATTTCATATCACAGCCACTAGACTTTGCTTCTCCCAGTTGAAGCGCATGTTCTGAAAGTATGTGACTCCCAAAACATTTTGAACTCGGCCAATATGGGTGTGTCACAAATGTGTGACCGAAAACCCGTTTTGGAGATATCTGGGCCTGGTAATGGGTGTGTATCGCGTGGAGCCTTTAGGAACGGAGCGGGCGCTGTCGTCGACCGTGGCCGCGAGGGTCGGGGTGGCCGTTTGGGCCTCAACAGGTTAGAACCCGGGGATTGCCGCTTGCGGCTATATTTATTATTATTATTTGTCGTCTGCCGCTTGAGCTCAAATTCCCGTGAGCTGGAATAGGCCAGAAAGCTGAAACTTGGCCCAATGATTGGAAATGATGTGCATCAACTTCTATTAAAATATGAGCCCAGTTGGCCAGATGGTGGCGCTGTAATTAAGGCTTAAAAATGACTTTTTTGAAGGCCACGCCCCTCACCACCGTAAGTCCGATTGACTTGAAATTTGACACACAGGTCCAGCTCAATGTGCTCTACAAAAAAGCCTCTGGGACCATTAAAGTCCGTCATGATAGATTTTTTGCTAATTTGCATAATGTGAAAAACAGTAAAATGAATAGAACTTGTGAAAGATTGACTCTATCACACCAAATTTGGTATACAGCCTTGGGGATGAAAATACAAATTTCTATTTAAATGAGCTAGATCGGATCAAAATATGGCCGCCACGGACCAATGAATCTCCGCGATGGGCGGAGCTTTAGAAATGATTGGCCATAACTCCCACACCCCTTGCCCTATCGTCACCAATCTTGGTGGGTAGGTTCACAACGGGACTGGGAAGCTGCCTACCAAAGCGTTTTGAGCTCAGCCCATAGGGGGCGCTATAAATGCCACACATGCATATCTCAAAGACCATTGAACAGAATTTCACCAAATTTGGTATGAATACTCTAGGGGGGACTGTTAACTTATATCTTGAGTGCCATGTTGATTGGTGAAATTGGGCGTGGCCTGTTGGTCGTTAACTGCTGTTGTTTAGTTTTTTGAATTTATGATGAGCTGGAAGGACCTAGGGACATGAAAATCGGTACATGGATTATAAATGACATGCAAATGCTTCTCAAAAATTTGACCCCATTCGGCCTAACGGGGCGCTGTTACATGGCGTTGAACTTCAAATGGCTCTCCCCGCCCAGATATGAGTGCTATTGACTTGAAATTTTACACACATGTCCTCCTGATGGTCCTCTACAAAAAAGCCTCTGGGACCATTAGGGTGATTATGACGGATTTTTCAATAATTTGCATAATGTGAAAAAACAGTAAAATGAATAGAACTTTTGAAAGATTGACTCTATCAACACCAATTTGGTATACGCCTCGGGGATGAAAATACAAATTTCTATTATAAATGAGCCAGGTCGGATAAAAACATGCCGCCACGAACCAATGAATCTCCGCGATGGGCGGAGCTTAGAAATGATCGCCATAACTCCCACACCCATTGCCCTATCGTCACCAATCTTGGTGGGTAGGGTCAACAAGGTGACTGGAAGCTGCCTACCAAGCGTTTCGAGCTCAGCCCATAGGGGGCGCTATAAATGCCACACATGCATATCTCAAAGACCGTCGGACAGAATTTCACCACGTTTGGTGTGCTATTGACTTGAAATTTTACACACATGTCCTCCTGATGGTCCTCTACAAAAAGCCTCTTGCACCATTAGGGTGGTTATAACGTATTTTTTTAATAACTTGCATAATGTGAAAAACAGTATGAATGTGAATATAGGGATTTGATAAAAGCCTTCAGTGACTGGAGTCACCAGAACTGCCTCATGCTGAACACCTCAAAGAC